>CM035411.1:6621147-6628647 GCA_020310875.1 Ceratopteris richardii
GACTACCATTGGCCATGTTGACCATTTACTGGATTTCATGGAGAATGGATTAACCCCATCTAATGCAACTCCTAACTTTAGATTCTATGGATTTTGTGCAAATTTAGGCCATGTAGAATCAATATGCTGAAAAGCAACACTATCATGAGGAGTTCTGATTATTCCATCAGTACTTTTGTGATCATGTCCCCAAGTCAAAAGCTTTGATAATTCGGTGCTTTGAAACATATGTCTAATCCGTGGAGCCAATGGAAAATGTCTCAATACCCTTTTTGGGATTTTACCTTCTTCGCCCTTATATTGAGGAGATTGACATTTGGGACATGTCAAAGAGTCTGCATATTCACCTCTATATAAAATACAATCGTTAGGACATGCATGTATACATTGATAATCTATACCAAGATTGTTGATTATTTTCTTCATTTCATCATGTGAGGTAGGAAGAATATTCTGACTTGGTAAAAACCTTTTAGATAATAACCTGTCAGTTTATAAAAAAAAGATACATTAAAAAAAGTAAATAAATAAATATACATATATATATGCATATAAGTTTATATATGTGTATGCTTATGTGCATCTTTCAAAATATTCGCGCAAAATTTGATTGTTTTGGATGGCAGGATACGATTGTTTGTTTTGGAGGATATGAAGTATGTACCTGCATTGAATGATTTGTCGATTCTATCATATGTTCAGTTTGAAAGTGTGAGAAGCGGGTTTATAATTGCTATTCAAAGAATTTGGCACTGTTTATAGGCCATACGATGGTGACCTAGATGAATCGCATGCACAGAGGTTACTCAATATAGAGCAACCTGATTATAAGGGACTAGTACCAACAGGATTCCTGGGGTATGCAGTAAACCTCTTGCATGTCAATGATGAGCATCTGAACTTTAGGATACAAAGTGAAAATCATGGTGGCTTGAGAGGATCACTTTTATACAGCTTGTTCAAAGAACTTCAAGTTTATGACACTGAAGTTTTTTGAACAAGCTGTATAAAAGTGATCCTCTTAAGCCACCATGATTTCCAGTTTGTATCCTAAAGTTCATATGCTCATCATTGACATGCAAGAGGTTTACTGCATACCCTAGGAATCCTGTTGGCACTAGTCCATTATAATCAGATTGCTCTATCTTGAGTACCTCTGTGCATGCAATTCATCCAGGTCACGTACCATTGTATGGCCTATAAACAGTGCCAAATTCTTCGAATAGCAATTATAAATCCGTTTCTCATAGTTTCAAACTGAACATATGATAGAATCGACAAATCATTCAATGAAGGTACATACTTCATACCCTCCAAAACAAACAATCATATCCTACCATCCAAACAATCAAATTTTTTGCGAATATTTTGAAAGATGCATTAATAGTTTTAAAAGATGCGCGGACAAAAAGTGTACATTGAATTCAAGTTCTTGTTCTTACCTTATGTAAAGTAAGAATAAAAGCCTGCATGTATATATATATATATATATATATATATATATATATATATATATATATATATATATATATATATATATATATATATATATATATATATATATATATATATATATATATATATATATGCATATATATATATAAATAGACAGAAAATTGAAAATTATACCTTAATAGTGTCGAAACAGATATATTACTCCATCCAAAATGATTTTGAAGGTTGAGAATAAGTAAGCTCGCACTTAGTCGTGTCAAATGACTTCCTTCATGTACATGCTTTAGACATCCCTCTCGAAGATATTTCTCATTTTTAGAAATATCAATGCTCTCACTGTCATTTTGATACCAATCCTCAATAAAATCTGCCATGCCATCATCTTCATCATTGTCACACAAATCTTGTACTTTATTGTCTTTTGAATATAGATCTTTCAACTTTGCATATTGCACAGGATTAGTTTTGTGTAGCCTCCTCATGGAAGCTTCTGATAAATGAGGTCTTACTGGTAATTGTGATGATACAGCCCATGAGATCTCCCATGTTGGAGATGTAGCTTTGGATGACAAGGAGGAAGGAAGATGTCTCAAGGGTGTCTTGCATGTACCTACTATCACAAAGAACTTGGTGTCCGTTGGGCAAATGGTTGAAAGAGGCTATCAAGTAAGGTTCAACAAAGGTGGATGCTTTGTTAAGAACCCTAAGCAAGGTTACAAGGTCATAGCAAGAGGAAAGAAGCAAGGGAGACTCTTCACTTTGGAGGTAAATTCTCATTCCACTCAACATGTCTACTTCACATATGGAAACAAGAGGATTTCGGAGTTGGACTTGTGGCACAAGAGGATAGGTCACATCAACATACAAAGAATGAAGGAAATGCAATTCAAGAGGCTGGTTGAAGGTCTTCCCAACTTCCAAGGACAAGGTATGAAGCATTTATGTGAATCTTGTCAATTAGGGAAGCAAGCGAGACTTCCATTCAAGAAGAGTGGCTACATAAGCCAACATCCATTGGAATTGATACATACAGATGTGTGGGGGCCAACCAAAGAGCAATCCATTGGAGGTAACAAGTACTTTGTCACTTTTATAGATGATTGCACAAGGATGGTTTGGGTTTATTTCATCAAAAACAAATCATATGTGTTTACATGTTTCAAAGCATTCAAGGCAATGGTAGAGAAGGAAACAAGTACATATATCAAGAAGCTAAGGTCCGATGGAGGGGGAGAATATTTCTCCAATGAGTTTTCTGATTTTTTAATGGGTCAAGGCATCAAGAGGCAAGTAACATGCAGGTACACACCCCAACAAAATGGAGTAGCAGGAGAAAGAATAGATACATTGCCGAGATCGCTAGAGCAATGCTTAATGAGATGAATGTACCTAACATGTTTTGGAGTGATGCACCAAATACCGCCGTGTATCTAATGAATAGGGCTCCTACCTCAGGGATCCATGGCTTGACACCATATCAAGCCTATTATGGTAAGAAACCTGATCTTTCCCACTTGAAGATATTTGGATGTACTTATTATGTACATGTGCCAAGTGAATTGAGGCACAAGCTACAACAAAAGGCAGAAAAGTGTGTGTTTCTAGGATATTCAAATGATCATAAAGGTTACAGGTGCTTCAACCCAAACACAAAGGACTTGAGGATATCAAGGGATGTAGCATTTGATGAGCTACTCCCTTGGTATAAGAAGTATGATTGTTTGCAGGACTATGAAGAAGAAAAGCATGAACATGATGAAGAACAAATCGACCTAGAGCTAAGCGGCCCAAGGTGTTCCATAAATGAAGATAGTTCAAGCATGAACTCACCATGGAGGGGGAGATCTTCATCAAGCTATGAAGCACAATCAATCAACAAAGGCAAAGCAACATTGGTGGAGTTGGATGAAGAAGGTAATGAAGTTGAAGATGATGAAGGACACATGATGGAGAAAGAAGCCACGTCAAAGAAAGAGATCAAATTCCCAAGGCAAAGGAGGTTTATTCCTCCAAAAGGTGAAGAAAGGAAGTCTTCTAGAGTTAAGTATCCAACTCAAAGGTTTACTTACGATTCATACATGGCAACGCATTATGCATATATGAACAAAGTAGTAGAAGATCATGAGCCCGATTGCTATGAAGATGCAAGCAGGTACACCAAATGGAAAGAGGCAATGCAAGAAGAGATCGACACACTTGAGGAAAATCAAACATGGACTCTAGTGCCCAAGAAGGAGAACATGAAGGTAATAGGTAATATGTGGGTGTATAAAGTAAAGAGGAATTTAGATGGGTCTATTTCTAGGTTCAAAGCAAGATTGGTGGCCAAGGGTTTTGCACAAACCTATGGAGTGGACTTTGAAGAGACATTCAGCCCCGTGGCAAAGATGAGCACCATTAGGACACTCATTGCAATGGCTGCTAGCAAAGGATGGAAGCTTTTCCAATTGGATATCAAGAATGCCTTTCTCAATGGAGACTTGGAAGAAGAGGTATACATGGAGCAACCACTAGGTTTTGTTCATAAAGAGTTTCCACATCATGTTTGCAGGTTCAAGAAGGCACTTTATGGCCTAAAGCAAGCTCCAAGGGCTTGGAACCAAAGATTGGTGGACTATTTGATCAAATGTGGTTACAATCAATGCAAGGCGGATCCATCTCTCTTCATCAAACAAAGAGGAGAACTTGTAGTCTACATGTGTGTGTATGTAGATGATCTTATCATTACAGGTAATGATACAAAGGGCATTGAGGAGATCAAGGAAAAGCTTGGAAAGGAGTTTAGGATATCTGATCTTGGAGATCTTAGGTATTTTCTTGGCATTGAAGTTGTATGCAAAGAAGAAGGTATTATGCTCATACAAAGGAAGTATATTCTAGACCTACTTGAGAGGTTTGGGATGCTACATTGCAAGCCTATTTCAAATCCCATGGAAGTTAATGTACAGCTAAGCTCCATTGATGGAGAGCCATTAGAGGATGTAACTTTGTATCGATCTATTGTAGGCTCTTTCAATTATGCCACAATAACTAGGCCTGACATATCATATGGAGTTGGAGTGTTATCAGAATTTATGCATAGTCCAAGGACTACACACTTGCAAGCTGCAAGAAGAATGTTACGATATCTCAAGGCCACTGTAAATGAAGGATTGTTCTATTCATTTGATGATGACATGCAGTTCAAAGCTTATTCTGATGCGGATTGGGCCGGTTCCATGGAGGATAGAAGAAGTACAAGTGGTTACCTAGTCATGCTAGGTAGCAAGATCATCTCATGGATTTCAAAGAAGCAACCCACGGTGGCATTATCTTCGACCGAGGCTGAGTATAGAGCTTTGGCTCAATTCACATGTGAGCTAATGTGGATTAAAAAGTTATTTATGGAGCTTAATTTGCAGGTTGACACATATCCAATTTTTTGTGACAACATGAGTAGCATTCATCTAGCATCGAATCTTGTCTATCATGCTAGAACCAATCATATTGAAGTGCACTATCACTTCATAAGGGAAAAGGTGATATCCAAGGAAGTTTCAGTACATCATATTGGTACCAAGGACCAAGTTGCCGACATGTTTACAAAGGCTTTGGATGGGATGAAGATTTCAAAATTCAAGCAATGCATCAACATGAAGGAGCTTGGATGAGGACGAAGAATTGAAGCTTGAGGGGGAGTGTTAAAAGTCAAGCTTCAAGCTACAAATTCGTGGGGAATCTTTTATGGACATGTGGAACAATCAAAGGAAGCCAAAAGCCACAAGATTCCATCAAGAAAAGTCACTCAACCACTCCCCAATTCATCTCAACTAAATCCTCCAAGTTAGGAGGCTGATTTGGAAAGGTAATTCCTAGATTTTAGGGGCACACTTCTCACTATAAAAGGAGCATGTATCCCGACTTCTTTTGGGCCATCTTCTTGGAGTTTTAGCTCATGTAAAGTGAGCACTAAGTGCTGGAGTTGTGATAAGCAAGCCCGTTGCTTGCTTATTTGTTTTCTTTTAGTAGGCATATCTATGTGTGTGCGCAGGCAGTGTTGCAACTCTCTACCCTTGCGTTGTTAGCATTGGTTCTCCCTCATATTGTATCCATTTGATGTAAATCTTGTCTCATTGAATAGCTATTAGAGTCTATTTTATGCTCACAAATTCTCTGGAGCATTCTCTGAGTAATCTGGGAGCAACATTCATTTTAGTGAAGTTGTCTGATTGATATCTCTCTCTGTGTGTAGGCTCTGTTGGAAATATTTTGCTCTCTATTGTAAGGGCTGGTTATCCTTCTCTATTTATCCATTTTCTATGATTTTCGTGTCATTGGGTAGCTATTAGAGTGTTGTAAAGTTGACCCAAGTTTGATATTCATTCTCTGTATAATCTTTGAGAAAAGCTTGCTGGAGTGAAGTGAGGTCTCTGCTTGACTAGCAGTTGTGAGCATTCAACTAGCTCATGTTGTAGACATTGTTTCTCTTTGTGTAAGCATCCATTTGAAGTAAATTTTGTTTTTTTGGAAAGCTCTTGGTGTCTACTATAGGTCTACAAAAGCTCACTGGAGTTCTCTGCATAAGCTCTGAGTAAGAGCACTTTTGGTGTGCAGAGGTCAAAGAAGGATACCTATGGAGGTCATTCGCGCTTCATCGTTGCTTAGGGGTTGAGATACTTCCCCCATCAAAATTAACAGGAGATATTGTATGGTCGAAAAAAATAAGAGATGAGCTAACATAGCACCTGAGTCATGGCAGTTTTTTCGTAGACAGCTACGTCTTCAGGAGTCATTTCCTTAGTAGAAGGTACACAATTTAATAGTTTATATTTATAATTTTTATATATTTTAGTAATTTTTTACATTTAATTTATGTATTTTTTTTCTTGAATAAATAGGCTGCTGCAAAGAATAGAGTGGAGTCGGGCCACATATCGCACCTAGGCCAAATGGGCCATAATGGTTTTGTAGCTGCATTTGTAAGTATATATGTTATTGTGAGTATATTTTTTATTTTAGTTAAAATGCAAGTAACTAATGTTTTTTATTTGTTTCATTGCAGCGGAAGGATTATGGCCGATATCCTACGAAAGATGAGATCGAGTATGCTACATATTTTGGATATCGGCGTTTGAGTGAGTATATGCAAGATCATCCTAATGCCTTTGTGAGTATTTTTAAATTTTATATAATTATTTTATTTTTATGAATGGTTTAATTGTTTTAATTATTTATGTTTATTATATGTAATACAGGAGTATTATGAAGAGAAAAATATGGATGAGGAGGAGAGATAGACACAAGAGGGACGATCTCGATCATTATAGGGTGATCATGATGATGAGGATGAGGAAGATCAAGATGATCATGATATTGTTGATGATGATGATGATTAGGATTTTAGTTGATTATGACATTGGATTATATGTATTTACATTGATATATATATATATATATATTATCTATATATTTTTCATTTCAGTTATGTTTTGAATTATGTATATGGTATTGAGTAATGAAGAGTTTTGTTCTATTGATTGTTATTATTGTTTATATTAAGCATGTGTTTTAATACTTTAATTATATAAATCATTCATATGTGTGTACCTAAGTGTATATGTATGTAGTGTATATGTATGTATGTGCATGTGTATGTGTGTGTATATGTATGCATGTGCATGTGCATGTGTAAGTGTATATGTGTGTATGAGTATGTGCATGTGCATGTGTATGTGTGTGTATATGTATGTGCATGTATATGTGTAACTCTATGTGTATATGTGTGTATGTGCATGTATATGTATATATGTACGTATGTGCATGTGTGTGTGCATGTGTGTATGTGTTTTAATACTTTAATTATATAATTCATTCATATGTGTGTACCTAAGTGTATATGTATGTGTGTGTATATGTATGTATGTGCATGTGTATGTGTGTGTATATGTATGTATGTGCATGTGCATGTATAAGTTTATATGTGTGTATGAGTATGTGCATGTGTATGTGTGTGTATATGTATATGCATGTATATGTATAATTCTATGTGTATATGTGTGTATGTGC
>CM035411.1:6636147-6641147 GCA_020310875.1 Ceratopteris richardii
CTCTCTATTGTAAGGCCTGGTTCTTCTTCTCTATGTATCCATTTTCTATGATTTTGGTGTCATTGGGTAGCTATTAGAGTCCTCTAAAGTTGACTCAAGTTTGAGATTCATTCTCTATATAATCTCTTAGAAAAGCTTGCTGGAATGAAGTGAGGTATCTGCTTCATTGGCAGTTGTGAGCATTCAACTAGCTCATGTTGTAGACATTGTTTCTCCTTGTGTAAGCATCCATTTGAAGTGAAATTTGTTTTGTTGGAAAGCTCTTGGTGTCTACTACAGTCTACAAAAGCTCACGGGAGTTCTCTACATAAGCTGTGAGTAAGAGCATTTTTGGTGTGCAGAGGTCAAAGAAGGATACCTGTGGAGGTCATTCACGCTTCGTCGTTGCTTAGGGGTTGAGATACTTCCCCCATCAGTGGTATCAGAGAATTTGGGCATCTTGGAGGTATCACATACAAGCAAGAAGACCTCTTGGAGTTGGTGGTTGAAGATTTGCATCAACAAAAGCTTCTTGGAGGTAGCTCAAATCAAGGGGGAGCTATTCTACTCAAATTTGCAAGAGCACAAGGTGTCCATCTAAGGAAAGCTTTGGATTGAGGTAACCTCAGAGCCTAATTTCATTTTACACACATTGGCCAAGGGCTAGGTCAAGTATCAAAGACTAGATATGGGAGACTTCAACACTCAAATTGAAAAGCTAGACAAAGGTAACTATCAACCATGGAGATTTAGGGTCTCCAACTATCTTATGGGCAAGGGCCTTTGGGGGTTGATTAGTGGAAGTGAACCAAGACCTAGGTTGGATGAGAATCCAACCAATGACCAGAGAAGGGCCTTTAGGGAATGGAATGAAAGAGACAAGAGGGTTATCTTTATTCGTTCTCAACACATTAGCAATAGCATGATCGGCCATATCCAAGACTTGGATTCAAGCATGGAGGTATGGGAGACACTTGAAAGGCTTTATTCAACAAGCACCAAAGCAAGCAAGATCCAACTCAAGAATGAGCTCAACAACCTTAGGAAGAGCTCAGTGAGTAGCATAAATGACTACATACTTAAGGTCAAGGAGTTATCAGATGCATTGGGATCCATTGGAATCCACATAGACGATGACAATCTTGTGGCTTATACTCTCAATGGTTTGAGAGATGATGAGAAGTGGAAACCCTTTACCACTTCAGTTTATGTAAGGGATAATCTTCCCGATTTTGAGCAATTGGTTACTCTCATGGTCACCGAAGAAATGAACATAGGTGGAAGTTCAACTAAAAGCAAGGATGCACAAGTTTTCTATGCAGGTAATCAAAGGGGCAAAGGAAGACGAGGACAAGGAAGGGGCAAAGGAAGGTTTGGAGGAAGGCAAGGCAACTCAAGCAATCAAGGACATGACCAAGGCACCTCATCACAAAGAGGGAGAGGAAGAACAAGAGGAAGAGGAGGACGACATCAACAAAACAGGAATCAAGATGGTGAAGGATGTTACGTATGTGGCAAATTTGGCCAGTATGCTAGAGATTGCTACCAAGGAGGAAACCAAAGGAGCTATAATCAAGGTTCTTCATACAAAGGCCAAGGTAATTATGCTTCTACAAGTTCAAAAAATGACAATCTCTTGATGATGCACATGAATGGGAATTCAAGCAAAGTAGATAACACTTGGTATATTGATAGTGGATGTAGCAACCATATGAGTTGCAATGCTTCTTGGTTTACTAATCTACATGTTCCCAAAGGTAAAGGACATGTAGAAACAGGTGATGATACAGCCCATGAGATCTCCCATGTTGGAGATGTAGCTTTGGATGACAAGGAGGAAGGAAGATGTCTCAAGGATGTCTTGCATGTACCTACTATCACAAAGAACTTGGTGTCCATTGGGCAAATGGTTGAAAGAGGCTATCAAGTAAGGTTCAACAAAGGTGGATGCTTTGTAGAGAACCCTAAGCAATGTTACAAGGTCATAGCAAGAGGAAAGAAGCAAGGGAGACTCTTCACTTTGGAGGTAAATTCTCATTCCACTCAACATGTCTACTTCACATATGGAAACAAGAGGATTTCGGAGTTGGACTTGTGGCACAAGAGGATAGGTCACATCAACATACAAAGAATGAAGGAAATGCAATTCAAGAGGCTGGTTGAAGGTCTTCCCAACTACCAAGGACAAGGTATGAAGCATTTATGTGAATCTTGTCAACTAGGGAAGCAAGCGAGACTTCCATTCAAGAAGAGTGGCTACATAAGCCAACATCCATTGGAGTTGATACATACAGATGTGTGGGGGCCAACCAAAGAGCAATCCATTGGAGGTAACAAGTACTTTGTCACTTTTATAGATGATTGCACAAGGATGTTTTGGGTTTATTTCATCAAAAACAAATCAGATGTGTTTACATGTTTCAAAGCATTCAAGGCAATGGTAGAGAAGGAAATAGGTACATATATCAAGAAGCTAAGGTCCGATGGAGGGGGAGAATATTTCTCCAATGAGTTTTCTGATTTTTTAATGGATCAAGGCATCAACAGGCAAGTAACATGCAGGTACACACCCCAACAAAATGGAGTAGCAGAGAGAAAGAATAGATACATTGTCGAGATCGCTAGAGCAATGCTTAATGAGATGAATGTACCTAACATGTTTTGGAGTGATGCACCAAATACCGCCGTGTATCTTATGAATAGGGCTCCTACCTCAGGGATCCATGGCTTGACACCATATCAAGCCTATTATGGTAAGAAACCTGATCTTTCCTACTTGAAGATATTTGGATGTACTTGTTATGTACATGTGCCAAGTGAATTGAGGCACAAGCTACAACCAAAGGCAGAAAAGTGTGTGTTTCTAGGACATTCAAATGATCATAAAGGTTACAGGTGCCTCAACCCAAACACAAAGGACTTGAGGATATCAAGGGATGTAGCATTTGATGAGCTACTCCCTTGGTATAAGAAGTATGATTGTATGCAGGACTATGAAGAAGAAAAGCATGGACATGATGAAGACCAAATCGACCTAGAGCTAAGCGGCCCAAGGTGTTCCATCAATGAAGATAGTTCAAGCATGAACTCACCATGGAGGGGGAGATCTTCATCAAGCTATGAAACACAATCAATCAACAAAGGCAAAGCAACATTGGTGGAGTTGGATGAAGAAGGTAATGAAGTTGAAGATGATGAAGGACACATGATGGAGAAAGAAGCCACGTCAAAGAAAGAGATCAAGTTCTCAAGGCAAAGGAGGTTTATTCCTCCAAAAGGTGAAGAAAGGAAGTCTTCTAGAGTTAAGTATCCAACTCAAAGGTTTACTTATGATTCATACATGGCAACACATTATGCATATATGAACAAAGTAGTAGAAGATCATGAGCCCGATTGCTATGAAGATGCAAGCAGGTACACCGAATGGAAAGAGGCAATGCAAGAAGAGATCGACGCACTTGAGGAAAATCAAACATGGACTCTAGTGCCCAAGAAGGAGAACATGAAGGTAATAGGTAATTAGTGGGTGTATAAAGTAAAGAGGAATTTAGATTGATCTATTTCTAGGTTCAAAGCAAGATTGGTGGCCAAGGGTTTTGCACAAACCTATGGAGTGGACTTTGAAGAGACATTCAGTCCCGTGGCAAAGATGAGCACCATTAGGACACTCATTGCAATGGCTGCTAGCAAAGGATGGAAGCTTTTCCAATTGGATATCAAGAATGCCTTTCTCGATGGAGACTTAAAAGAAGAGGTATACATGGAGCAACCACTAGGTTTTGTTCATAAAGAGTTTCCACATCATGTTTGTAGGTTGAAGAAGGCACTTTATGGCCTAAAGCAAGCTCCAAGGGCTTGGAACCAAAGATTGGTGGACTATTTGATCAAATGTGGTTACAATCAATGCAAGGCGGATCCATCTCTCTTCATCAAACAAAGAGGAGAACTTGTAGTCTACATGTGTGTGTATGTAGATGATCTTATCATTACAAGTAATGATACAAAGGGCATTGAGGAGATCAAGGCAAAGCTTGGAAAGGAGTTTAGGATATCTGATCTTGGAGATCTTAGGTATTTTCTTGGCATTGAAGTTGTATACAAAGAAGAA
Source organism: Ceratopteris richardii (assembly GCA_020310875.1). NCBI lineage: Eukaryota > Viridiplantae > Streptophyta > Polypodiopsida > Polypodiales > Pteridaceae > Ceratopteris > Ceratopteris richardii. The sequence goes on from CM035411.1 coordinate 6,640,235, forward strand.
GGTATTATGCTCATACAAAGGAAGTATATTCTAGACCTACTTGAGAGGTTTGGGATGCTACATTGCAGACCTATTTCAAATCCCATGGAAGTTAATGTAAAGCTAAGCTGCATTGATGGAGAGCCATTAGAGGACGTAACTTTTTATCGCTCTATTGTAGGCTCTTTCAATTATACCACAATAACTAGGCCTGACATAGCATATGGAGTTGGAGTGTTATCACAATTTATGCATAGTCCAAGGACTACACACTTGCAAGCTGCAAGAAGAATGTTACGATATCTCAAGGCCACTATAAATGAAGGATTGTTCTATTCATTTGATGATGATATGCAGGTCAAAGATTATTCTGATGCGGATTGGGCCGGTTCCAAGGAGGATAGAAGAAGTACAAGTGGTTACCTAGTCATGCTAGGTAGCAAGATCATCTCATGGATTTCAAAGAAGCAACCCACGGTGGCATTATCGTCCAGCGAGGCTGAGTATAGAGCTTTGGCTCAAGTCACATGTGAGCTAATGTGGATTAAGAAGTTATTTATGGAGCTTAATTTGCAGGTTGACACATATCCAACTTTTTGTGACAATATGAGTAGCATTCATCTAGCATCGAATCCTGTCTATCATGCTAGAACCAAGCATATTGAAGTGCACTATCACTTCATAAGAGAAAAGGTGATATCCAAGTAAGTTTCAGTACATCATATTGGTACCAAAGACCAAGTTGCCGACATGTTTACAAAGGCTTTGGATGGAATGAAGATTTCAAAATTCAAGCAAAGCATCAGCATGAAGGAGCTTGGATGAGGATGAAGAATTAAAGCTTGAGGGGGAGTGTTAAAAGTCAAGCTTCAAGCTACAAATTCGTGGGGAATCTTTTATGGACATGTGGAGCAATCAAACGAAGCCAAAAGCC
>CM035411.1:6646147-6663647 GCA_020310875.1 Ceratopteris richardii
AGTTGGAATATCTTAGGACCAACCGATTAGGTGCAAGCATCTATGAGGACGGTCTAGGAAGATCCGTGGTCCAGATTAAAAACCCTGACCAGTCCATAGGACTAGAGCACCCAGCTGTCAAGTTTGAAAACGGGGCATATTTGGACAAAGAAGGAACCATATACGTAGTCACCAGTCACCCAGGTAGGACAGACGAATTCGGAAATGTGATCCCAGAAGCGGACTTAGGTGACCTGGAACAAGGAAACATGGGTGTAGAACCTAGGACCCCTCGAGGGAAATCTGTTCTTACAAGAATTCTCACACCAGAGTGGATTCCTCAGGACAACAAGAGCATAGATCTGCTTCTGAACCGAGGGACTGATGAAGCCTTTTGGAGGTATAAATCTGATCGGCCAAATGATATAGGAACAATCATGATCTATGAGTTCAAAGATCCTGATAGCCCAGGCAGAGTGACCTACTTAGATCACGCTTCAGAGAGGATCTTTGTGGTTACAGAAAATGATAGGCATGTTTACACTTGGAAGGGTGAATTCGCTTTCCCCCAACCAAGATCGAACGTGTCCTTTGGTCTCCCAAGAGCTGGAACCTCCCACGCTCACGGAACTCAAAGAGACAGACATAGAGATAAACCTGAGGTAAGCTTTGCCAACCCAGTGGGCAGAGAAAGAACGAGGACGGAAACAAATAGGGTAGAGCCTGAGATACTTAGAGCTCACAGGAATCAAAGAAACGCGGATGAGTTCCCTCTACCACGACCTAGAGAGCACACGAGGACTTTGAGACCAACTCAGCTAGTTAAGTCCATGAAAAATTACTTCGATGGCACCGGAGATCCATACGATCATGTGGCCGAGTTCACGCAAGTCTTGAGAGCTGAACAAGTGGAGGATTTATTCACGCAATATAATGCCTTTGGTCTAACCCTTAGGAACACAACACTTACGTGCTTTCAACCATTGAATGAGAGACAGTTCAGGAGCATAGACCAACTCCTAGAGGCTTTCATTATCGAATTCTCTAAAAGTGGCATAATACATAACACTTCCTCGCTGATTCACAGCTTCAAGCAAACCCCTCAAGAGACCGTGAGACTTGCAGGGAGAAGATTTAGGCAATACTTAGAGAGATGCCCTGTCCCTGAATTACCCACACCAGCTAAGCAAGTGGCTTTATTCTTGGATGGATTACTAAGTATAAAATTGAGATCTTATGTGTACTTGAAGGACCCTAGGACTATAGAAGAGTGTGTACGCATGTGCATTGACATCGAGGATAACCTAGGGGAGGAGTTAGAGCTTTCCAAGATATACAAAGATTCAGATAGTGCCTCTAGCCTCTCTTCCACGCAATCCACATCAATTGAGGAACTTGCAAAGAAAGTAGCTCAGAAATTAGGTGTCTCTAGCAAACAGATCCCAAGGTTTGCCCTTGTGAAAAGATGCTATACTTGTGGGGGTGACCATATGGCAAATGTATGTCCCATTATGACTCAACCCCAAGTAAATCCTAGTAGCCAGTACTGCACCATAGAACGGAGGTACACCAATCACACCGCGCAAGATTGCCCATACAACAAGCAGGCGGCTAGGCAACCCTACCCTCAGCCATACCCTCAGCAGGGAAGATACCAAAACCCGTACCCTTCACAGCCATATGGCAGGCCACAACAACCTTATCAGCAACCATACCAAAACCAACAAAGGCCTCAGCCTGTGTTAGCACAACAACCCCCTGCCCCAGCTAATGTGATCCCAGTAAAATATGCAGCAACAGAAGAAAACCTGAATAGAGCTATAGTCCCTGTAACACCACTGCTTTCTGAAAGTGACCCCAGTGACCATAGCTTTGATTCTACACATGTCGATAGTCCCCATGCTTACTACATGCAATCTCCTGAACATGGTGAGTCCTACTACAGTGAGGAACCGAGTAAACCTAGTTGGGAGTCAGATCACACAAACCTCATGTATACAAACCCCAATCCTAGGCCTCAACCTAGGCAGGTAAGACCTCCATTCCCTAGAGGACCATGCTACAGATGTCAGGGAGATCATCTCATTCGTGATTGTCCCTTGCCTCCACCTACACAACCCCAGTCAGTGACGATCCAGGGCTATTGCCAGGAGTGTGGAAAGGAGCATCTCTTACGAGACTGCCCTAAGAATCCTAATAATATGCCAAAAATCACTCGTATTAACGTTATTGGGTTAGTAGTAGAATCCATAGGGAGTGTGACTTCCACTGCACCAGTACAAGTAATCAATAGAGCCCAAGCCCTGCAACAGAACCAAAGCATAGGCCAGGAAAAGAGCCCAGATGTTAGTGAAACAGAGAGCATGACAAAGAAAAGGACTAGAGCGTGGAAAGATAGTCGGAAAAGAATGAAAAGACAATGGGCTAAAAAGATGAGTGAACTTGAGGAGAGCCTCAGAGAAACAAAGGCCAGGATAACTGAACCCACATCTCAAACTCCCTCTCACACTACTCCACCTCCACCATTTCCAACTCCATCCGACTAGCCACCTTCCAACTCGCCTCACCTAATTCCACCACCCCCTAGAGTAGGATCAGTCCTAGCAGATCCCACTCCCGAGGACCTAAACATGATGCTAAAAGCATATCAAGCCAGAATCCAAGAAGGGCCAAACGTAACTGATCATGAAAAGTGCTACCCTAGAGCAGAACTAGAGCTAGAACGAACCAAAATTTGTGCCAAAATGGTGGAATTGGCTCAGACCATGTTTGAGGCCAGTCGCCCACTTAACATCTCTAGTTCAGCGAAGACACAGTTGCACTTTGATGGACTGTTAGAAAGAATAGAGAAGCTGATTGCACAATCAAAAAAGGAACCCGTCTCTCAACACAAGGACAAGGCAAGTGAAAGAGTAAGCATTCCTGCTCAGGAAGCCTATGTGCCTGAAGCCTATGTGCCTAACTCTACGGAGCCAGACACATCTTCTTCTATGAATCGATTCACACCAGAATTCCTATGCGAGATTCAAGAAGACAAATGGGCTAAAGAGAGTGAAGTCCCTCCTCCTATTGAACTTGTGGATGATGCACGCGACCAATTCCCACAAGACATCCCATCCATTTATGAGGAGCAGGAGAGCATCCACTCTCAGGAAAGACTAGACTTTGAGTCTAACTCTCTACAAGAATTACCCCACTTCACAGGCCCATGGGAAGCTAAATCTACATGTATGAGAGCGCCCACGGTCATGGTACGAAATGAGGACTCAGTCTTACCTAGGAACACAGAGGTAGTGAAAAACACTAAAGTGCAGTGCAATCTCAAGTTAGAAGAGCTACTCAAGGTTAGACCTGAATTATGGAAACATGTCGCCAAACAAGTACCAGCGATAGTGAAACCTCATTCCCAGGTAGGATCACATAGGACAGTGCCAGAGATACCCTTGGATAAGATAGGAGATATGTGTGAAGGTGAAGAAGGGAACACCTATCTTCCCATTACCTACCAGGGGTACACCACCAAGGCAATTTTGGACTCAGGCGCAGGAGTTGCAATTGCTACCACTTCCCTATGGAAGCGTTGGGGCAAGCCAGCACTCAGGCCCACGAGGATGAAATTGCAGATGGCCGATGGTCACATAGAGCGACCCTTAGGGCTGTTAGAAGGAATAACTCTCACCACATGTGGTGTTGAGTTCGAGCACACATTTTCTATATGTGATTTTAGCAAGAACCATGCCTATGAGATGATTTTGGGAAGACCATTTATGTGACAATTGCAAGTGGTACAGGAGTGGGGAACCAATTCCTTGTACCTGCAACACTTAGGTGTTACGACCAAAGTGAATCTCAAAGATTACTCTCATAGAGATGTCCCTCCTATCCAATGGAACCCCATCCATAGAGCCAAAGATGATACAGAATCGGTGCATTCCATAGGATCAGGATCCTCATGGATGCATGAAGACACCCACTTATGGATGTGCAAAGTAGCAGTAGAAGAAGAGAAGAGAGAAGAAGCCAGAGAGATAGGTGCAAAAGAAACACATAGATCAATTCAAGACCGAGCCTATGCGCGTGTAGTTTTTCCTGACGAAGAATTTGAACCCCACGGCTAGGCAGAAATCCTAGCAACAATGGATGTAGCCATCAATGAAGAACAATGGACACCTCACTGTGATGAAGATGGCTATGACATTTCAGTCTTCTCCATAGAGCCAATCATGGGAGAGGCAGTTCTAGAAGAATGCGAACCTAGCCCTGATGCATTTGAAGATGCGAGCGACTCCGATCTAGAGTCAATCAATATGGATCCACCTTTTGCATCAGATGAAGAATATTTCTATGAAGTAGAATTTCAACCCCAAAGGCACGGAGAGCTTACAAATGATGTACGGCTAGCCACACATGTGACCCCAAAGGAAGAAGGGAAGAAAAAAAAGAAGAGAGCAGTCACACCAGAAGAGGAAGAATCTTTGTTTGAGGTCCCGGAAAATTTTAAGAAGTATGAGATAGACGACAGGAGAGTCATGATAAGAATGCCTAAACGAGAGGCACAATCAAGAGAGGCCTATGATAACAAAGAAACCACCAAGAAAATAGTAGTGGCCCTAGAAGAAGGAGAGGAGAGATGCACTTACATAGGCCATGACCTAACAGAGGAAGAAGAGCATGCATTAATAGCCTTGCTAAGAGAATACAGAGATGTATTCGCTTGGAGTTACAAGGATTTGAAGGGTGTTGACCCAGACGTATGCTCACACACCATCCCCATGACTTCAGATGCCAAACCCTCTAAGCAAAAGCCTTATACATATAACGATAATTACGCTGCTAAGATCAAGGAGGAGATAGATAGACTGGTTGAAGCTGGATTCATCTACGAAATTGAGCACACTGAGTGGGTATCCCCCATTTTTGTGGTGCCCAAAAAGAATGGTAAATTGCGCGTATGCATTAACTTAAAGAAGGTTAATGCTGCCACAATCCGAGATAACTATCCGCTTCCTATCACAGAGCATCTCTTAGAAAGAGTAGCAGGCAAGGAAGTGTACAGCTTCCTGGATGGATTCTCTGGCTACAATCAAGTAGCCATTGCTCCAGAGGATCAACATAAGATGGCTTTTGCCACGGAGTGGGGCATATTTTCCTTTCGGGTAATGCCATTCGGGCTTACTAATGCACCTGCTACCTTTCAACGATTGATGTGTCACGTGTTTAAAGAGTTCCTGAGGAAGAACTTAGAAGTCTATGTTGATGATCTTTGTGCTCATTCCAACATCAGACAAACCCATATTCCTGAACTCAGACTAATCTTTGACAAATGTAGAGAATATCAAGTCTGCCTGAACCCAGAAAAGTGCGTTTTCATGGTCAGGCAAGGTAAGATTTTAGGACACATAGTGTCAAAGAATGGCATATCCACCGATGAAGAGAAAGTAAGAGCCATAGCCGAGTTACCTAGGCCAAAGAACATCAAGGAAGTACAGGCCTTCATGGGGCATTGTGGTTACTACCGACGGTTCATTCATATGTACGTTGTCATTGCAAAGCCCATGTATGGACTTCTGACTAACTTTGAGTGGACTGATGAATGTGAGAATTCCTTCAATGAGCTTAAACGGCGATTATGTTCAGCACCAATCTTAACCACACCGGATTCGAATAAGCCTTTCCACGTTCATGTGGATGCATCCAATTATGCCATTGGATGTGTGCTTGCTCAACCTACTGGTGAAGGTAATATGGATCTTCCTATTGCCTATGCTAGTAGACAATTGAATGCAGCTGAACGAAATTATACCACTACTGAGAGAGAAGGCTTAGGCATGGTATATGCAGTTAAGAAATTTAGACACTATTTGCTTGCAAATAAGTTTAAATTTTTTACTGATCATCAGGCATTGCTATACCTCGTAAACAAGCCATGCAATACAGGAAGATTAGTAAGATGGTTTCTCTTGCTAATGGAATATGATTTTGAGGTTGTGGTAAGGAAAGGGAAGACTCATTTGAGAGCAGATCACCTTTCTAGGCTCACATCGGGAGAAGCCCCACAAGGAGTGTCAGATGACCTTCCTGATGCTTACTTGTTTAATTTGGAGGTGGTGCCGCAGTGGGCTAAGCCATTGGTACCAGTGTTGACATACGGACCTAACCACCCAGTAATAAACACGCAGGATAGAGAGGTAGTAAAAGCTCAAAAGTATCACATCATGGCAGGTAGTATGTACAAGCACACAGATCAAGGGATCTTGGCTTGTTGTGTGGAAGAGGATGAGTACGCTAAGTGGTTGCAATTAGCACATATAGGTGCATTAGAGCAACACTACTCAAAACAACGAACCCTACAGACACTAAGGAGACTCGGAGTGCATTGGCCAACTATGGAAGCTGATGTCCAAAAGTTGTGCAAGGAATGCCCAATCTGTCGCACTAAACCACCTGTGGAACATGCCACTCTTTATCAAGTGTCCATAGTGCCAGACTGGAGTGAACCACTAGTATCCTTCCTGAGGACGAAAACATTCCCTCAAGACATGACGCTTGCTAGGAAAAGGAGTTTAGAACAAGAAGCCCAGGATTACTCACTCATTGGTGATAATCTATAAAAGCGTGTGTAAAGATGGTTACCTGAGGCTATGTGTCCATGAAAGTGAATATCTCAAGATCTTGGAAACTGCTCACCAAGGTGTAGCAGGAGGACACTTTGGACCAGATCGGGTGATCAAGGAAATACTATTTGCGGGTTTTTGGTGGCCGACCCTTCACATGGATGCACATACCTATGTGAAACGGTGTGATGTTTGCCAGAGAACTCAGTATCCTATACGTAAAGATGAGATGCCAATGAAACCTATGATGGGTGGACGTGCGTTCTCTAAGTGGGGAATAGACTTCGTAGGTCCTATTAATCCCCCAGCTAAGGGTTCCCATGCGGAATATATCATTGTTGCCACAGACTATCTAACAAAGTGGGTAGAGGTAAAAGCCACAACGAAGAACGATGCTCAAACAACTGCTAAATTCTTGTTTGAGAATGTATTCACAAGATACGGGCTACCTATAGAGTTAGTAAGTGATAGAGGCACTCACTTCTTGAATGAAGTAATTGAAAATCTGCTCCAAGAATTCTTGGTAGTTCATAAGAAGTCTGCCCCCTACCACCCACAAGCTAATGGGCAAGCCGAAAGCACAAACAAGATTCTGTGCAATGTGTTGACCAAGCTCGTGAATAATAAACGCTCTGATTGGGACAAACAGCTACACCATGTTGTTTGGGCATACCGAGTCGCCTACAAAACGGTACTCCAAGCCACCCCCTTTCATATGGTATTTGGTCAAAATGCAGTGCTACCATTGGACTTCTTGATACCTACATTGAAGGTAGCACAAGAGCACGAATGGACGGGTCATGAACTTTCCTCTAGACTTTTTGACCTTGAACGATTAGGAGAAACAAGACTAAGGGCAGCTGCACGGATATATGCAGCTAAGAAACGACAGAAGGCATATTTTGATGCCCACGTTAAGGATAAAGGTTTGAAGGCAGGCGACCTAGTACTAGTATACACTTTGAAACAACATGCGAGAAAATTAGAGAAGCGTGGCTATGGACCTATGATCATAAATAGGATCTCCACAAGTGGAGCAGTGCAACTAGCCACATTGGAAGGTGACGTTCTCCCAAGCTATATAAGCAGATGCAGAGTCAAGTTATATCAGGAACCTCTCACAGAGGAAATGCTAAGTCGACTCAATATCGCCAAGAAACGGAAGGAAGAAGAAAAGCGGATTCAAGAAGAAGCTCAAGCAGAAGCTTTAGAACGCATCAGAAGGATGAAGTTGCGAAGACAAGGTAGAGATCAGCCTAGAACAAATGACTATGCAGATCAAGGATATCATATGGCAATGTGTGAAGTCGCAGGAACAAGTTCCCATAGAATAATTGATCGACGACCTTTTGTGACCATAGAGGTAGGACAAGGAACTAGTGCACAGTCCGTGCGAGCATTGATTGACTCAGGTGCAACCACTAGTGCTGTGAGACTCTCTTATTGTCAAGAATTGAAATTAAAGGTCAATCCTATAGAAGCTTATCTCATAGGATTAGGAGGTGTGGAAACCCCTTGCATGGGCGAGGTGGAGCTTCCCCTCTACATTCAGGACATGTTAATGACAGTTAAGGTACTAGTGTGCCAAGACGAAGACCTCACGGAGCCTCTTGTCTTGGGTCAGGACTGGATCTATAATCATGCAGTCAACCTAAACCTAAGAAGTGGACTTCTTCAGGTATGGGTCAATCATAGTCGAATTACAGTAGAGTTAGATAATGGAGCACTCAAGGAACTAGGAAAGGCACACACTCCTGGTCCTTCCAAGAGTACACATGAAGATGACCATGCTGTTCTTGTCCAAAACTATGTGTTGCAGAGGAATGATGTTTGCAAAAAAGGAGTCAGGGATGCAACAGAACTCCCTTCTTTTCCAAAGGCGAGAGGGAGGCAGCAACCAAAGGTGGATCAAAGGCAGAAGAAGCAGAGTACTACCTATGTCGGAGATCAAAAGTACCTGCGCAGCAAAATGTCTCAGCTAGTGAAACAAGTGTGGGTGCGGAAAGGCGAACACCCGGTTGCACTCAAGCCAACCACACAGGCAAAGCCTCTTATTAGTAACCAACAACACGACACCAATAAGAAGTCTTTCAGAAGTTCTTCTGCTAACGTGAAGTCTATTTGGGTGCCCAAGAAGTCGATGAAGGCTAGCCCACAATCAAGACAAATTTGGGTGCTTAAGGCTTGTTTGCAGGCTCAAATAGCTACACCAAGACCACACCCTATACAGCATGATCCATTCACTCGCACAGCCGGCATCCACTCGTTTTCAACACTCAGGAACACACCAAGGCCCATGAGCACGAACAGAATCACTTGTAAATGGGTCCCTAAAAGGCCTCATTTTCAAGCCGACACACCTATAAAGCTCTCGAGAGTCTCTACGAAACCAAGAGCAAAACCCATCCACTGCATTTGGCAGCCTAAGACTTGTAACAAACCCCCGGACCCCATTTGTAAATCCATGACAACCGACTAACCACGTCACTATCACACTACATCATTCCACTTAGCTCTTAGGCCTACCGAACTCCTAACCACACACACACTCGCACCGAGCACTTACTAACCCATTAATCTCTCCCGACCCTCATGTTAATGTTGTAATGGGAACAACAACGGTTCTCTCTTGTCCTGTACAATGTCAACACATGTTTCTATATTCTCACAGAGACAGGAAGCAAGAAGTAACATGGCAGATACGGTAGGAACTAGCTCCCAGGCAGGCACTAGCCCCCAAGTTGTGGACATTGAAAGCCTTCCGGTTGAGGAGGAATTAAAGGAACGACCAGCGGCATTGAGGGCATTACATGCCATACGGGTTCAAAACCCTCCACAGGGGCACACAATGCCATTCGGCAAAAACTCTCATTGGTTCAGTGATGTGGCAGGACCCCTAGGTGAAGGCACTTATATGTGGGAGGCAGAGACAGAATTCAATGGGCACTGGGGCAGGTATCACTTTTTTACCAGGGAATTTAAAAGATTGCAGAATAATGAAGGATTGAAACCCATATGGAAGAAGGCAGGACTCTACGAGTATTTCAAATTCCAATTGCCAAAGCCGGATTTTCTAAGGTGCTCGTATCTGATTAGCACCCTTACTCCGAGCAAAGACAAAAAGGGATACAGCTCCTTTGTCCTCCCGTCTCTCACAAGGGGCAATGAGCTCAAGCGCTTCAGATTAACTATCAACTTGGTAAGGAAAGCTTTGGACATGAAAGGTATGCACATTCCTACGGAGAAAGAGACTATGGTTCCAGACAATATGAAGAACAGAAATTTGATGAAATTAAAGGACATGGTCGCGATGACACCTACGATCGCCATTCATTTACGCATGGTCATGCAACATTTCGCATTCCCTGCGCAGGAAAGGTTCACAATGCCTCCCAAAAAGATCTGGTTTAGCCTCTACTGATGGAGAGTGTTAATCTCCAAAAGAACAAGTTGACCTTGAATTTAGACCACCTCTATATCAAGATCAACTTTAGACTCCACCAACTTTAGAGAACATTCACCAATTTATCTGAAAATTGATTATTCTGAAAAATTCAACTTCTCAGAAAAGTCTGCTGCAGATTAATCCTTAATTGACTAATCATTTGTGTAAAGTTTTTTATAAAACTTTGTAGACTGCTTCTCCTTAAGGTTGCGCACCTTCTCCAACTTAAATCTCTGCAAATGATTCAGTATACTCTGAGAAATCACACAAACAGTTTACCTATGTGTAAATCACCTTCTCTGCAGTAGCGACTTTGACACCTGCAACTTCTTAGCTATAGTTCTCCCAATGCCGAACCCGTTTGATCAACATCTTTTAGCCATAGATGGCTTACCTTCCAACTTAGATTTTGAGCCCTCACTTGTGTAAAACTTTACACCATGCACTGAGCAATGTTCATTTCTCTAAACATGAAATCTGCGCCAGTTTTGTCGACTCTCAGAACATCATTACATATGAATGTTCCTAAACTAAATTCTCTCAACCTGATTACAATTAGTCTCTCAAATCCTAGCCATAGATAGATTAGCTATGGACTTAGATACGTGCAGAAGGATTTCTCAAAAGATTAAACACAAAAGGAGCAGACAGCAAAACATCGGGCGCAAGATTTTTTGATTTCTCAGAAAAATTACAACTGAGTGAGGATTAACAATTCAACTCACTTCTAAGAGACTTAATGACTCTTACAACTCCTCAATACACTATTCTCATAATCTCCTATTGTCTCCTCTCATGCCCCGACATTTTTCCACAACATTTATAGGCAAATATGTACAAGCTTATGACTAATCAAAAGTGTGAGTCAGCTATATCTGAACTAATGTACATATGTGTACATAGCTTTGGATTTCTGAGTATGTCCTTCCTTCAACCTTCTGAATTTGTTCTCTTCTTGATTCCTTGACTTCATTTCTTCATAAATCTTCAATTGATGATTGGCATGCACCAACAGCTCCCCCTCAATCATTAATTGAGGTTCTTCTCTATCTTCTTAATTCCTGCCATATCCTTGAATCTCTGTAGCTTTGGTCCATCTAGACCTTTTTGTCATCATATCTGCAAGTTGATCTTTTGTAGGTGTATGCATAACTTCAACTTCCTTATCAATGACCTTCTCTCTCAGAAAATGATATTGTATTTCAATATGCTTAGTTCTAGCATGAAACACAGGATTAGCTGCCAAGTATAGAGAACTCATATTGTCTCCACAAATAATAGGAGTACTTTGAATCACATCAAAAACCTTCATAAGTGTTTTTAGCCATATTACCTCCTTTGCAGCTTCCACCATACCTTTGTATTCTGCTTCTGTAGATGACAAAGCAACTATATGTTGCTTCTTAGAACACCATGAAATCAATTTGTCTCCTACATAGCACAAATATCCATGTGTTGATCTTCTATCATCCACATTACCTGCCCAATCTGCATCACTATATATCTTCACTCTTGTATCAGAAGTAAATTCATAGTACAACCCTTCTCTGAGTGTACCCTTGATGTACCTAAGTACTCTTTGTCCTGCTATCCAATGTTCCTTTCTAGGACAATGCATGAATTGTGAAAGCACACCAACTGCATATGACAAATCAGGCCTTGTTAATGTAGCATAAATCAAGCTACCAACCAAGCTTTGATAGAGCTTCATGTCTCTAAATTCTTCTCCCCCAAATCTAGACAATTTATGGTTCACTTCCAATGGTGTAGGTGCAACCCTGCAATCTTCCATTTTAAATTTGGTTAGAAAATTTTTAAGATACCTTTCTTGGGTCACATTTACTCCATGTTGAGTATACAAAATCTCCATTCCCAAAAAGAATGACAATTTCCCCAAGTCACTGATTTTGAACTCCTTCTCCATCTGCTTCTTGATCATTTGTATTCCTTTATCATCTGTTCCTGTAAGTATTATGTCATCAACATAAATACAAACATAAATGAATCCATCTTCACTTGCTTTGACTAGCAAGCTACTATCTGCCTTTGATGCTTGAAATCCAAGATCATTCAAGAACTTTACAAGCCATAATTCCATGCCCTTGGGGCCTGCTTTAATCCATACAAAGCTCTCTTGAGCTTACACACATAATTTGGATTCACTTGATCTTTGAACCCATCTGGTTGCTCCATGTAAACTTCATCTGAAATATAGCCATTCAAAAAAGCATTTTTAACATCTAATTGAGATAGCTTCCAACCTTTACAAGCAGCAATTGCTATGAGAGTTCTGATGGTTGTCATTTTTGCCACAAGACTATAGGTCTCATCATAGTCCACTCCATATGTCTGTGCATACCCTTTCACAACAAGTCTGGCTTTGTACCTAGACACACTTCCATTTGCAAATCTTTTTGTTTTGTACACCCACTTACATCCAATAATTTTCTGGCTATTAGGTTTAGGAACCAGATCCCAAGTCTGATTCTCTATCAATGCATCATACTCCTCTTGCATAGCTTCTTCCCAATTTCTCTTGCCTTTGGCTTCATCATATGTAGATGGATCTTCATCTGCTTTTACCAAATAAGCATAATCTTTAGTAGTCAAGAATGAGGTGTCATAGCTATACCTTGTAGGTTGCCATTTATGCCTAGATGACCTCCTAACTTCTGCACTTCTTGAAGTCTCTGGTTCATCACATTCTGGATCAAACCTTGGCCTCTCTTCAACTTCAACATGTACTTCATTATTCTCATTTTCATCAAGTAATTGAATCTTTGCTTTACCTTTCCTTTGATCCACTACTTCTTCAACATCTGCATGTACATTATATTTACCTGCATACCAAGTACCTTGCTCATCAAATGTAACATCCTTGGATACAAGGAATTGCTTTGTGGATGGACTCCACAACCTGTATCCCATTTGCTTATCATCATAACCAATGAATACATACTTTTCTGCCTTAGGCTCCAACTTATGCCTCAATTGAGATGGCACATATGCATATGCCAAGCATCCAAATATTCTGCAATGATCCAAGGTAGGTGTCTTACCCCACCAAGCTTCATATGGTGTCATACCTTGCAAAGCTTTACAAGGCAATCTATTGACCAAATAAGTAGCTGTATTTACAGCCTCTGCCCACAAATAATTTGCGCAATTCTTCTCTTTCATCATGGACCTTGCAAACTCAACAAGAGTCCTATTTCTTCTTTCTGCTACCCCATTTTGTTGAGGAGAGTACCTGCAAGTAACTTCTCTCTTTATACCTGCATTCCACAAGTAATCATTGAATTCATTTGAAAAATACTCTCCCCCTCCATCTAACCTTAGTCTCTTCAATTTTTGACCTGTAATCCTTTCTGCATATGCATGATAGTGTTTAAATGTATTAAACACTTCTGACTTTTCTTTAATCACATAAATTGTGATCCATCTGGTAGCATCATCAACATATATGACATAATATCTTGAACCATTTATACTAAAGTCCTTTGAAGGACCCCACACATCTGTATGCACCAATTCAAGTCTTTCTGAGTACATAAACACATGCTTGGAATAGGATTGCTTATGAGCCTTACCTAATTGACATGCCTCACATCTGTATGTCATGTGTTGACCTGCAATGTTAGGCAATCCAAGCACTAAATCATTATTAATCATGTCTTTGATACCTCTTTCATTGAAGTGTCCAAGTCTTTTGTGCCAAAGATCCAATTCTGACACCTTCTGCTCTCCATATGTGAACATAGCATGTCCAACATTTCCTTGTACCTTCAATGTGAAGAGCCTTCCTTCTTTTTTTCCTGTAACAACCTGTTTATACCCTTGACTAGGGTCTTCAACATATACTCCATCATTAGTGAATCTTACCTCATATCCTTTTTCCACAATTTGACCTACACTGATCAAATTCTTTGGAATTGTGGGAACATAAAGAACCTTACTCAGAAGAGTGCTCCCATCTTTAGCCTTGACTGAACCAATTGACTTTACCTTATGCTTTGTATTATCACCTGTCTGAACTGTATGATTAATTGCATTATGATCTAGGTCAGTCATCAAAGCAATATTTCCACTTAAATGATTACTACATCCTGAATCAATATAGAACACTCTCATGTCCTCATGTGAAGTTTCACATGTTGCATTCATAATGAGAGTCGAGTCCTCCTTCTGATCTGATGCATAGTTGTAGTAGGTGTTATTATAGGATTGATTTTGGAAGTTTCTTCCTCCACCTCTTCCAAAAGAATTCCTACCACCTCTACCTCTGAAGTTTCCTCTCTGAAATCTACCACCTCTTGCTCTTTGATTAAAGTTCTGATAATTACCATTATTCTGATTATTGTGCCAACAATCATGAGATAGATGATTGGTCTTACCACATATCCAACAAGCTCTTGCATTATCTTTGTTGTTTCTGCCTCTTCCTCTACTTCTGCCATTTCCTTTTCCTCTTATGAAATTTGCTTGATTTGAAGTACCTTCTTCTTCACATGATTGTTGCTTTCCTTTGTTAGCTTTCTTCTTGTCTTTAGAGTACGTTGCATGACCTGCACTCTTATCAACATCTCCTTTGATATCATTCTCAAAAGTTAGCATATGATCTAACAATTGATTCAAATCAGGAGTAAAGTGATCTAATGAAAGTTCTGTAGAAAAAATAAAAGGCTTCCACTTCTCATCTCCTCTTAGCCCTGTGAGAATTTGTCTTACCAATTTATCTTCTTCAATATCTTCATCCAGTGCACCTAGAGAATCTGCAATGTCCTTCATCTTTGTCACATAATCAGAGATTGATTGTGAGGCCTTCTTCTTGAAAGTAGTAAATTCTGCCCATAGTGAAGCCTTCCTTGATTTGGTTGTGTTTTGGAAATGCTCCTCCAAAGCATTCCAAATGTCACATGCACTTTCAAGTCCTCTAATGTGAGGAAGCAAATAGTCATTGACTGCCATGTAGATTATGCTCCTTGCTTGAGCATCCTTCTTCATCCAATTCTTTAGATCTGACAATTCTTCCCTAGTTGGAACACTAGGATCTCTGAACTGAGGCTTCTCTTCTTCACCTGTAGTGTAGGCTATCAAATCTTTTCTCATTAGATGAGCTTCCATTCTCATAGGCCAAGCTGGATAGTTCTCTCTATCCAACTTTTCAATTTGGAGACTATCTCCCATCCTTGCTTCACCTGTAGTCTCAAAACTTTAGACTTTACAAGGAATAAATGTACCTTAACTTCGAGTGTTGCTTCTTCTGATCCTTTTGATAATCTTTGCGTGTCTCCCTTCAATCTTTCTTCAGCACTTTATCCTTCTGAACCTTCGAAATGTAGAACTTGTATGTCTGAAGCAGTTGGAGTCTCCCTTTTTCTTAATTTTGACACAACTTGCTCTGATACCACTGATGGAGAGTGTTAATCTCCAAAAGAACAAGTTGACCTTGAATTTAGACCACCTCTATATCAAGATCAACTTTAGACTCCACCAACTTTAGAGAACATTCACCAATTTATCTGAAAATTGATTATTCTGAAAAATTCAACTTCTCAGAAAAGTCTGCTGCAGATTAATCCTTAATTGACTAATCATTTGTGTAAAGTTTTTGATAAAACTTTGTAGACTGCTTCTCCTTAAGGTTGCGCACCTTCTCCAACTTAAATCTCTGCAAATGATTCATTATACTCTGAGAAATCACACAAACAGTTTACCTATGTGTAAATCACCTTCTCTGCAGTAGCGACTTTGACACCTGCAACTTCTTAGCTATAGTTCTCCCAATGCCGAACCCGTTTGATCAAGATCTTTTAGCCATAGATGGCTTACCTTCCAACTTAGATTTTGAGCCCTCACTTGTGTAAAACTTTACACCATGCACTGAGCAATGTTCATTTCTCTGAACATGAAATTTGCGCCAGTTTTGTCGACTCTTAGAACATCATTACATATGAATGTTCCTAAACTAAATTCTCTCAACCTGATTACAATTAGTCTCTCAAATTCTAGCCATAGATAGATTAGCTATGGAATTAGATACGTGCAGAAGGATTTCTCAAAAGATTAAACACAAAAGGAGCAGACAGCAAAACATCGGGCGCAAGATTTTTCGATTTCTCAGAAAAATTACAACTGAGTGAGGATTAACAATTCAACTCACTTCTAAGAGACTTAATGACTCTTACAACTCCTCAATACACTATTCTCATAATCTCCTATTGTCTCCTCTCATCGCCCGACATTTTTCCACAACATTTATAGGCAAATATGTACAAGCTTATGACTAATCAAAAGTATGAGTCAACTATATCTGAACTAATGTACATATGTGTACATAGCTTTGGATTTCTGAGTATGTCCTTCCTTCAACCTTCTGAATTTGTTCTCTTCTTGATTCCTTGACTTCATTTCTTCATAAATCTTCAATTGATGATTGGCATGCACCAACATCTACTTAGCAGATGCCTTTGATTTGACAATCAATATGCCCCACTGGATTATCGACCAAATCCATTTGGCTCATCAAAGGTGGTATAAGAAACAAAAATCTGTACTGTATGGATGTTGTGCGCTTACCAGAATTGTGTATAGATGTCTCGCATATGATGTACCGGTGCAAAGGGCTCTCATTTGGACCAGAGCACAGGAGTTTCAACGCAGACTGTCAGCCGTAGGGCCTCCCTCAAAGAAGATGAGTGGCGCCGTCCAGATGCCTTGTGCACAAGCCCGTGGTGCAACCCTAACACCTGAAACAACTCCAAGGCTTCCCAGACGAGTGCAACCATTTACTATCACGTTACCCAGGCACAGCACAGATGGCCCTAATCTTGTGTTTCCACCTGTACCTACGGATCTGGAATTTCCTCACGGATTCACTTTGGAAGATCTAACGGATGAAGAAGTTGCCAGAATCATTGAAGTTGTTAATGCGGAAGTCGAAGCAGAGCAGGGTAGTGGACAACAAACTGCTACAGAACAACCCCAGCCAAGACAACCAGAAGTGGTGGAAGTGGAGGATGAAGAAGAAGAAGAACAAGAGGATGAACAGGAAGGTATTTCTGATGAGGAGGCGCATGACTATGAGCAAGAAGTTATACAAGAGCTAGAGGGTGCCCCAACATATACAAAGGAGTTGAAAAAGCTCTACGATACCATCAACAGGGTCCAACAACAACATAAGTTATCCCTTGCAGCAGGAAAGGCTATCATGCACCAAATCCTTGAGGAGGAAGGAGTCGACGAACAATATCGTGCCACACTAGATATGATCTCTGATGCTTTAGGAGTACCTGAGACAGTGCATACTGCCCTGGCACAATCACGCAGAACGGAAAGAAGATACGGAAGATGTCCCCCATGAGCAGGGAAATAGATGAATGTCTTAGTATCCGAAACACAAGGGACAGCCACGACCACGGGCACAGCACACACTGTGCATGATACTGAAGAGACCCATGTG
>CM035411.1:7278647-7663647 GCA_020310875.1 Ceratopteris richardii
GGTGTCAATCGCGATGGATTGAAATTTCGGGTTTTTTCTGTGTTTATGTGTTGATCGGGCCTCTATATGTCGCGATGGACAAGAATCTCGGCAAAATGGGGTGTCAATCGCGATTTTTCTGTCGGTCGCGATGGACAGGGGTGTCCGTCGCGATGGACACGTGTCCGTCGGGGTCTGTCAATCGCGATGGACTGGCTGTCCGTCGCAATGGATAGTGTCAATTGCGATTGACTGGCTATCAATCGCGATGGACTGAAAAAATGCAAATTTTCCAAAAATCTTTGTGGATTTGTGATGTGCAAGATCTCTAGTCTACTGTGGTGCACTCAGTTTTACCAAAAGATGAAAGTTTCTGTCAATCGCGATCGACAGAAGCTGGCGACTGCGAGACAGTTCTGCACATTTTCGTACCTGCGCAACGTGCTGGAGGGGATGATGTTGCTGGAACCTGCAAGAAACTCAACAAACATGCAAAAACAATGCACACAATATTTCTCTCTCGCTCTCTCTCACAAGTGGAATGAGGGAAATGAGGTGGGTAAGGTGATATGATAAAAAACTGAAAATTTTTGCGATGATGGAGATGGAGGTGGGAGATGGTGATGATGATGATGGTGATGATGGTAATGAGGTGAGGAAAAGAAAACTAAAAAAAGTGAAGAAATTACCTACAACACCAACGTCCCAAATCTACGTCTTACCATCACACGCTCGTCCTTAAAGCTCGATCCCTGGCAATGGTGCCAAAATTTGGTGTAGCTCAGTGATGAGTAGCACCTCCTTTAATGTCAATCCGGAAAGACATGAGGATGGTATGAAGACCTCCAGCAAGTGAAGGCACAAGTGCGTGGGTGAGAAGCACACAAACATGCACACACCTACACACACGCACACACATGGCAAGACAAAGAGTGAGAAGCAATGGAGTTCTTAGATTCCTTTCAAGAAGCTCCTTCAAGTTCAAATCTATTACAATCTAACCTCAAAAATGAGCTCTCTAGCTCTATTTATAGTTTTTGACTAGGTTTTGGCCCTGTCCAGACCTAGTGTCCGGCCTAGTTAAAAATTAGGTTCCAGGGCCTATTTGAGGGCTTAAACGGAGTCTAAAAAATACGAAAATTGATATGTAGGTACTTCTAAGGCTCCTCAAGCTCAAGGACTTCTTGGCTTGCACAAAATGGAGCTACAAAAATAGGAAATGGTATGTACAATGATTGTTAGTGATAAGAACCACTATTATAAAGATATTGATTTGGAAAAATTTGAAGGGCCTATCTGCCAGATTTGCGTCGACTACTTTGTCTACTTAATCCTTCACCTCGCTCTGACTCTCTCCGCTGGCTTCCTTGTCTAGTCAGTCCTTGGGTGCCCATACTGCTCTCAACACTGCGATAGGAGTTGCAAGAACTCAAAGGGGGTGGCATTAAGAGTGGATTTTGGTGTACCATGTGCAGTAAGCAAGTTCATATAGTAAGTGAATGTCCTCTGTTATGTGTGATTTGCCAACTATGCAGGAAAGCTCGTCATGAGGCCCAGAAATGCCAATCAAGAGGAATGCCTGCAACAACATATTGGACACAAGGAGGACCCCTACCAACCGCAAATGTGATGGTGGCTGCACCCAATCAAGGTAACAATTATAACCCTAGACAGAGGAATAACTTTGGAAATGGGCCTAGGAGGCCAATTATTTGTTTCAGATGTGGAGAATGTGGGCACTACCAAAGTAGGTGCACTCTACTAGAAAATGCCCCTCCTTGCAGGAACTGTCCAGAGGCCAGAGACCACTATACAAATTGTTGTCCTAAGAACCAAGCATCTTCATCTGGGCCCCACATTCAAATGATTTCTGTGTGTAAAGAAGAAATAATAGATCAAGTCAATATGCCATCTCCATCTACCAGGGTGGTGCAATTAGAAGAAATTGAATATTTTATAGTGCAGACAAGGAGCAAAGCAAAGGCTCCAGTAGATATAGGTCAAGAATCAAGAATTAATGGATTGAACAAAGACAAAGAGACATCTGAAGACAAGGCCACCACATGTGTAGATACAAGGCAAAAAGTAGATCTCATATGTACTAGTGATGCCATTGGGCATGCATTCAATAGGGCTCATGAGGAGTTTGATAAGTCCCTGCTTCATGCCCCTATCTCTGAATCAGAAATCATTGAGGTCATTGATGCCCTCCCCCTCGATAAAAGCCCGGGACCCGACGGACTCACTAACGAGTTCTTTAAATCCTTCAAGCTGGTGGTTGCCACCCCTCTTCGGATGGTTTGGCAAGAAGCGCTAAAGTTTGGTGCTCTTCCTTCTTGTCTAAATAATGGAATTATCAAGTTGATACACAAGAAGGGGGAAAAGAACAGAATCGAGAACTGGCGGCCTATTACGATGCTCCAAACAGGATACAAGATCATTGCCAAAGTCATCGCCAACAGACTCTCGTGCCACCTGAATTCTTGGCTTAGTGAGGACCAAAAAGGTTTCATCAAAGGCAGGTCTATCCTGGAAACCATTATGGATATTTGGGAAGGTATTCAATTTGCAAATGAGTCTAATCAAGATGTGGTTTTCCTCAAGATCGACTTTGACAAAGCCTACGACAGGCTAGAATGGGACTATATTCTGCAGTCGCTCCAAGATCTCGGATGTAGTCAGAAATTCACCAAGATGATCGCGACCCTTCTCGGAAACGCAACGACCCAAATTAACGTTAACGGCAAACTTTCGAAGGCGATCCATCTTAAAAGATCTATTAGACAAGGGTGCCCTCTGGCCCCCCTTCTTTTTGCCATCGCCACTGAGGGGCTGAGCAGACTTGTGGCACATCATGTGGAGGCTGGCAATATCAAAGGCCTCCGGCTGCCTCACGACCACAGTCAAATCACCATGAGACTTTTTGCCGATGATATGAACGCGTTCGTTCACAATGATAATACCAGCCTGGAGACTTTCTGGAGGTGTCTTGATACCTTTTGTGAGGCCTCTGGATCCAAAGTCAACCACTATAAGACTGCCTTTAGGGCTATTGTGGGACATCATCCTGGCCTTCGCATTGATCATGGCTGTCAAATCATTCCGCAGGGCCAAATCTTTCGACTTCTTGGAATCCCCTTGGGGTTTGGCGTCTCTATGGAGCAGCGATGAAACTGGGTGTTGGCCAAACTTGAAAACAAGCTTAACTATTGGAGAGGCATGCAAATCAATCTCGCTGGACGTGCGATGGTTATCAACACGTTCCTCCTCTCGTCTACCATCTATTTCCTTTCTTGTTGGAGACCGAATGAGCAAGGCCTGTCCAAACTGAATAGTATTTGCAGAAACTTTCTTTGGACGGGTGATCATAACAGAAGGGGGGTGCCTAAAATCAATTGGGCCATCTGCACCAGCCCCAGAGATAGCGGGGGGCTTGGTATCCTGGACATTGGGTGTATGGCTAACAAACTGGCAACCAAATGGATGATTAAGGCTTGGTGCAATAGGGAGGCCTCATGGGCCAAGCTGATCTTCAGAAACAAGGATGAGTTGGCCCTCATGGGGTTCCCGAAATGGAAGAATCTTGACATCATGACCCTGCTATTCTCCCCGATACCCGTCTTCCCGAAAGGCTCCAATCTCGTGTGCTCCCTTTGGAAGGGCTGGAATAAAGTCAAAAGCTTCACAAGAATTAGTGAGGACTGGAAGTGGGCGGCCGGAATCAAACAAAACGACTCTATCTGGTTTCCGATACATGGCATCCGGAGTGTGGAGTCGTGGAAAATTCAAAATGCCAAGAAGTTATGGAACAAAGGATTCAAAAAATGGAAACACCTCTGGAAACATGACACCAACAGCTGGATCAACTTCGAGGATATCGACCCTCGCATAAACATCTCCTACGAAGAATGGAACACTTTGCAAAGCAGATGCCTCGCTTGGGATCGTCACAAGACTCGCCTTCTCATGGGACACGACACACCGAACTCGCTTGGTCTCAAATGGCACAATGGAAATAGCCTACTCAAAATCCCGAACATCAAAGAAACGGCTGACCTCCAGATCAGCCTCAACAAGAAGTGGTGCCTGTCTTGGACGCGGCTTCGGTGGGACATGAAATTCATGGGTATCTGGCACCCCCTAATAGAGATTAAGAAGTCTGTCCTCTTATGGCAAATTCTTCATCGAGGAATTTGGACCAACCATAAGGCTAGCAAACTTTGTGGGATCCCTCCTTGGTGCAAACGCTGCCACCGTGCTATCGAAGATGTCCCGCACATCTTCCTTACTTGCCCCAACTCCCACAGAATCTGGCAGACGGTTGGAATGAAAATCAGACTTCAAAAACAGCTTAGTTGGAAACAAGTCCTTTTGGGAGAAGCGATCGGCTGCTCTGCGACACTCTGGAACGCTATCAGAGGGGAAGTCCTGTGGAAAATTTGGCGGGAGAGGTGTGCTCTCAACTTCGGCGATCCCCCCAGGGAGTGGTCGATTGAGAAATCACTATTCCTCCTTGGCAAAAGGATTGTTAACAGTAAGAAGTCCCCCCCCTTCAGGCACCATCAAGTCCTCCTTTTGATCAACAACAAGCTCAAACCCAAGTGGGCCCCGCATGAGGGCGATGAGAGGGTGATTAACCTTCTCTGTAATGCAACCTAGGATTCAATCAAGCTTCCCCTGCTTTGTGGGATTTGGGGGGTCCCGTGGGCACTAGTCCCCTTCTATTGTACCTTTGTTTCTTAATTTAATTCAAGTCCGGGAGAGTAGGCTATTGCCGAACTTCCTTTATATTAAAAAAAGTCCATTGGAGCCCATGATCTTAAGGAATCAGAAGCTTCACGACTACTCAAGTCCATGATAAAAGAGGTTAGTATTTTTTATTTAATAAAGATGGGAAATTTAGGTCGGAACTCTTGTAGATAATTGATGAGGCTTCCTCGACAAGTTTAGTGGCAAAGGCTATTGTTATGCATAAAGTTAAAATGGTAGGGGAAGCACCCCTCATAGATTACAAGAGCCCTCAGCTCACAATCTCTGTCAAAGGTCATGAGTTTCAAGGAGTCATTGTGGATGGTGGTTCTCGCATTAACTTGATGCCTGAACATACCATGAAAAAGATTGGACTACACCCTTCAAGACCTGCAAACTTCACTGTAACACTGGTAGAACAAAGAATAGTAAGGCCTATGGGAGTGGTCCCTAGAGCCCCAGTCAAGATACAAGGTACCATCTTTAACTTGGATTTTGTTGTTTTAAGGCTGCCACAGGTAGAAGGAAGTTTCCCCCTGTTAATTGGGAGACCCTAGTTAAGGCACGCCAATGTGCTGCATGATTGGGGCAAGGACACAATGTGGGTAAAGCAAGAGGGAAAAGAGTTGCAGCAGTTAATTTTAGAAGAAGGACCAGACAATCAGAGAAATACCAGCATGATACAGACAATTGGTATTTGTATGGAAGAAGGATTGTTGGACAAACTAGAGGTAGATCTAATTGAAGAAGCAAATTTATATGAAGAAGAAAACATGTTGGCTTGGCTTCACGCAGAAGACACATTTGCCTGCTATGGGATTTTTCCAAACTCAAGTAGAGATGAAGCATATGAAGAAAAAGAGGAAAAAATTCAAGTAGCTCGGCAGGGAGAGCCAACAAAAGACCACAGAAAGGGAAAGAAATCTCCTTTATACAACCATATAGAGGAAGCTAATTTTGTGGATTGCAGCCAAAAGGAAGGTTTAGAGTTAAAAGGTAAGAAGAAGAATATAGAAGAGGATTCATTACCACTTCATGAGATCCCTCCAGGATGGATTCAAGAGGAAGAAGTGCAAATAGACATCCAAGATGTTCCTGCTTATGATACCGAAGCTATGTGGGACAATGTAACTAAGGATGCTACTCAGGAAGGACTTACAGATAGCATTGTAAACAAGCATCCAGTAAAGGAGGTTTAGTTGGGTAATGAGGATCAACCACGTCCCATTTTACTAGCCACATGGATAGGGAATCATCCGGAGGTGATATTAAAGGTAAAATCTTTCATGAAGTCATTTGCAGACATCTTTGCTTGGCACTACAAGGATTTGGAAGGAGTACCACCTAGTTATGGAGAGCACAAAATCCCTCTCATTGAAGGAGAAAAACCAATGAGAGGTAAGAGTTATAGGTTGAATCCTAAATATGCTGAAGCTGTTTATTTGGAGATTCAAAAAATGGAAGATGCAAGAATTATCATCCCTGTAGAGCATTCAGAGTGGCTCTCTCCTATGGTAATTGTTCCAAAGAAAAACACTAACAAGATCAGAATCTGTGTGGACTTTAGAGCACTGAACAAGGTCACCATCCCAGATGGATTTCCAATGCCATTTGCTGAACAGGTCATAGACGTAGTAGTTGGGCATACTCTTTACAACTGCATGGATGGATTCAGTGGATATAATCAAATATCCATCCATCCTGAGGATCGAGAGAAGACTGCATTCATTACACCTTGGGGAACTTATGTATATTTAAAGATGCCATTTGGATTGAGAAATGCGGGAGCTACTTTCAATAGAACCGTTAATCTCATTTTTGGTCCATTGCTACTAGAGTCTCTCAAAATTTTCATGGATGATTTTTCATCCTTTTTAGGTACTCTTGCAGAGACTCCATAGGATTGTTTAGAAAAGAATTTGTTTCAATTACAACAAGTTTTTAAGAGGTGCAGAGAAACAAAGTTGAAATTGAACCCAAATAAATGCCATTTTCTGTTGACTGAAGGTACCCTACTGGGACATGTGGTATCCTCCAAAGGTATGGCACCTGACCCAGACAAAATTATAGCTATATTAAAGTTACCTAGACCTAAATCTCCAAAAGAAATTCAAAGTTTTCTAGGACATACAGGGTACCACCGAAGGTTTATTAAGATATATGCAGAAATAGCCCGGCCACTCGCTAGGCTTACAGAAAAGGAAGTACCTTTTAAATGGGAGGAAGAAGAGGAAAAAGCATATCAAACATTGAGGTCAAGGTTAGTAGTTGCTCCCATTCTGATCACACGTGAGTGGTCAAAATTTTTTCATATACATGTAGATGCTAGTGCATATGTAGTGGGGGCAGTTTTGAACCAACCCCGTGAAGAATTTAAAGTGAACAGACCAATTCAATATGTCAGTCGAATTTTGACCAAGGCTAAAAGGAATTATAGCACCACAGAAAGGGAGGCCTTAGCCATGGTTTTTGTTGTCCAAAAGTTTTGTCATTACTTACTGGGAGTGAAATTTGTTATTATAACTGATCACCAACCACTCAAATACTTACTAAACAAACCAAAAGAGACTGGAAAGATATGGAGGTGGCTATTGTTGTTTCAGGAATTCGATTTTTCTGTAGTCCATAAACCAGGTAAAGAAAATATTATGGTAGACCACTTATCCAGGATCAACATGATGGATCAAGCAATTGGAGTAAATGATGATTTTTGAGATTCTAATCTGTTTGCAATACTAGCCCAAGGTTGGTATGAGGACACCAAGAATTTTATTAAAATATGATTGCATCCAGAGAAGGAAAGTGTTGTGCAAAGAAAGAGACTGCTAATCAAAAGCAGACCTTTTTCCTTCATTGAAGGAAAAATATATAGACAAGGAAAAGATAATAGGATTAGGAAGTGCACGGAAGAAGAAGAAGTGAGGGGAGTCCTTAGATTTGCACATGAAGGAACAGGTGGTGGGCACCTTCCAGGACACATTATGAGTCAGAGGATCCTTGATGCTGCTTATGGTGGCTTACATTATTCAAAGATGCAGAGGAATGGGGAAAGGCATGTGATGTTTATTAGAGGTGTGGACCCAAGCCAACAAAGCAGAGGCATAGCCCCTTGATTATTTCCACTTCTTGGCAACCATTTGAAAAGTGGGGGCTAGATTTTTTAGCGCCCATCTACCCTCCATCGATTCCAAAAAGAGAGAAGTATCTATTGATCACCACAGACTGTGCGACAAAGTGGGCTGAAGCTATTGCTTCCCCTGATTGCACCGCTTAAACTGTTGCTGATTTCATTTACAATAGCATCATTTGCAGGTTTGGATGTCCACTTGAAATTTGTATAGACCAAGGTACTCATTTTGTGAATAAAATCCTACAGGAAATTTTCAACAGATACAAAATTCTACATAGGACCTCTTGTGCCTATTATCCAAGAGCTAATGGACAGGCTGAATCCACCAACAAGGTATTAATTGCCATGTTAAGAAAAGAATGTATGTTACAACCCACTTACTGGGGCATTGGTTATCAAGGTACCCTATGGGCATACATGTTAGCTTACAAAGAAGCTATTGGATATTCTCCATTCCAACTAGTTTATGGGATATTGCCTATTGAACCCTTTGAATTTCTACATGGATCATCAACAGTAGCTTTCATGCAGGGAAAGAAAGATTGTGGTATCTCTCAGAGGCTTGGAGCACTGCATAAAGTGGAGGAGATACATTTACATGCTGCAAAACAATTGATAGAGAATCAGATGAAGAGGAAGGAGGCACATGATAGGAATCTGTGGAACAACAACTTATAACCAGACATGTTAGTTCTTCTCCATAGACCTCAAATCCAAACACTAGTCAGAGGAAAATGGCTTCCACACTAGGAAGGACCTTATCGAGTTAAAAGAATGCTAAATTGGAGTGTTGTGGAGTTAGAGACGCTAAAAGGAGAGTCCCTACAACTAGTCAATATATCAAGGCTCAAAGCCTATCATCAGCACAACTGAAGATTTATGGATCACCTGGAAATCACCAAAGCTGTCCAGGTTGTACATAACATTCTCATGTCATTTTTTGCTTATGTTTTAGTAGTTTTTATCCATTTTCATGCTTGTTCGTTGAGTTTTTAGCAAATTTAGAAACCCTTTGATAGTCTTGGGGATAAGTACAAATTTTGGAAATTTTTAGGAAATTTTCAAGCATTTTTAGAATTTTTCTAGCATTTTTCTTCCTTTTCAAATGTCATTTTCTTGCCTAATTGGAGGAATAAAGGAAACTCTCTGTGGTTTTGAGTCAAGAAATTGGCATAGACCTATAGGGAATTTTTTGAAATTTTTTTGAGATTTTTTTTGGATTTTTTTAGATTTTTTAGGGATTTTTCTCCAATTTTTGATATTTTCCCAAAAAAAAACCCTTCACTGATTTTTTTGCCACACCTAAAAAAAACAACACCGGCCCCGCCTCCCCTACCCCACCAAAAAAAAAAATGTTGCCCCGCCTCTCCCGCCCAAAAAAAAAACACCGCCCCCCTGCCCCCCCACCGTTCCCCCACCCACCCCCCACCGTTCCCCCACCGTTCCCCCACCGCTCCCCCACCCGCCCCCCACCATTCCCCCACCCACCTCCCACCGTTCCCCCCCCCCCCCCCCCCCCCCGCCCCCTCCCCCCCCCCCCTTAATATATATATATATATATATATATATATATATATATATATATATATATATATATATATATATATATATATATATATATATATATATATATATATTTATTTATTTATTTATTTATTTATTTATTTATTTATTTATTTATTTTTTATGGTCCATGCTTTTGGCTCTAGATTGTGCCTCAGATGGCCATTTTTTTCAAACTTGGGGTCATTTTCATGTATCTTGGCACCTTTCAACTCATTTTCGACCTTAGTTTTTCCAAAATCCCACCTTTTCTATGAGTTTTGATCAAAGCCCACATATTTTGAGCACCTTTCTCAAGTGTTTTTCATCACCCACATGGTGCACTAGTATTCACACTTTGTTTTTAGTTTTGTTTCACAGTTTCCCATATGCCACCCCTGTAGCTCTACTGTTAGATAATTTCGGCCCTCTACAGAGCGCATAGACCTAATCCATCACCCTCCCTTTACCCTTCTACCCGGCCCCATCCTTAACCCTCCTTGCCCTATCATTCTCAACCCCCTCAGCCCTCCCTTCTCCCCTCTTCCTACCCTCCATTCGCCCTCCTTTGCTTTTCTATGAAACATCTCTACTTTTGGTTCTTCTATGGTGTTGTACTATTCTTTACTGCTCCTAGTGGACTTGGTTGCTGCTCAAGTGTCCCTTTGAAGTTTTTGCTGCTCAGAGTTTTAGTTGTAGCTCTCCGGGATGGAGAGCCCATTAGATGGTGGGCAACTAATGAGCCCATCAAAGTCATATTGGTCAAAGTCAATTGTAGTCAAAGTCAACTACAATAAAAGTCAAACTGATCAAAGTGAATAGGTTCAAAGGCAAAGGTCAACATGGGTGAGGTCAAAGCGTTCAAAGTCAGGTGTCAAGGTGCACACGTAGTGCACAATTAATTATTTACAAAGGGTAAATTGCAGAAAGTTGGTTGCAGGTTGTAGAGGTATTTCTCTAATTTCCCTAAGGTTCAAAAGTGTTTTTAAAGTGTTTTAGAAGCTTCAGGTGAACCCTCTCTTAGGTGCACAAGTGAAGTGTTATATTCCAGAGATGTACATGCTTGGAGGAACGAGAAGTTCCTTGCTCGGGGGATAGCCAAGACCAAAAGCCAGAGAGTTCATACGAGGACCTACTCATGATGGCTAGATGAGTAGAGGAACCTTAGAGAGAACTCTAGATGGTGACTAGGCAAGGGCTATAAATAGGCTGGGAGGTGAGTCCCAGGCATGTCATTCTCCACTTCTCACATGAAGAAGTAACCAAGGATCCCAAGGTCTCATTGAAGTTGTGCGAGTGCTGACAGAAGTTGTCCATCCCTCCCCCTTATTGGAAGCTTGGTGCAAGGTGTGCACAAGTGCAGGCTTGCAGAAGGTGGAGGTCTGGTGTAGAGAAGGCTGGCAGCAACAAGACCCTTGGGTATTTGGTATTTTGGGTATTTGGTATTTTGTGATTGAGCACTCTATGGGATTTTGCACAGAAGCATTGGATTGTATCGTGCATCACCATTGTATTTGTCTTCTTATAATCAATCGACAATGGCTTCTAGTGTGTATCTTTCTTTTTGTCTTTCCCTTTTCTCCTACAAACACTCAAATCCCTTCTTGTCCAAGAATCCCCCAACAAGATTGGTAGTTCAAAGTACTTATGAATTCCTGCCTTTTTCATTACATCCATAGTCGATAGGAGTTCATGTAAGACTTTAAAGTCCTGGGACATCATAGGGAACTGATGATCTGTGTCCATGATCTTTATGGTCACCAAGAAAAAATGCTCTCCTGCAGGTTGGTCTTCTCTGAACCAATGGCCCTTAGCTTTTGTTATGGTTTGCAATGGGAATTTGAGTACTTCCTCTTGAATGGTTGCTTCAAAATCTTCAGAAGCCATCTGCACTTGTAATAAAGGAAAGAATCAGCTTACACGAGAAACTCATTCGTGTGTTTGTGTGTGGTTCATTGACATGTTTTTTTGCCGCTCCATTCCCCCTTGCATAAGCAAGTAATGTAGCTTACCACACTTATCTTAAGTTTTAATCCTGAAAGAAAACAAGAGATTAGTGATAGCCAAAGCATTTATTTATTTACAATGTATGATCAATCCTATAATAGTAGAAGCTAAGTCCTATTCCAATTCTGGAAATGTGCACCACTACTTTTGTTGAAGAGCCAATGTGCCGAATGCATGGCCTTGTATTGTGGCCCTATCATGCACATTGTGGATGCACTAGATTCTTCATGAGTGCAAGTAGAATCTCGTTGAATATGTTGTTCAGTTCCTTGTCGCTGTTTAGGTCTCCATATCCACTTGGTAATTTGTGCTTATGGCATTTGCTTCTGTCAAGTTCCTTGTTCTCTAATCTTAGGCTTCTTCCGGTTTGGGATCTGAGTTTTAAATGTTGTGGTCCTTTGGTATCCTTGGTACCATTCAGACTGCTTTCAGTATCCATATGAGTTGCTATTATTTTAGGGCTTCAACTAATGACTTTGGGAGCCATACATGAAGAAGTCTTGGTTTCTATGTTTGCTATTGTGAATTGCGGTTGTTTCATCCTATTTCTACTAGATGGCTGATCTGCTCCTATGTAGTGTTAATTTGTTGAGTCATTTGATCCTTTTCTACCCATTGTAGTTGAGTATTGCATGGATGTGATGTTCAGACAATTGACCTCCATGTAGGTTTTCTTCTTATATTGTAGATAGGTTGATAAGTAATGTCCTCATGATCTGTCTTAGGCTCATTTCTCAAGGGCAAGGTGGTTACACAATCATGCAATATTTCCCTATTTGAAGGCCATTCTAAATTAGGGCACTCTTGGGATATAGTCTCTACTGAATCATTTTGGTTTTCCTCCTTACAGTTCTCTCCCTTAGGTTAGATGACATTACAGATTCGTGACGATCTTTCTTCCAACAAATCAAAGACTTCTTTATGCCCTATTTTTGTTGATATGTATCCTTGTGCTAGATGTATGCTGAATCATTTCTCAATGATCGAGTCTTGTCCTAGGATCAAATTTTCAATCAGGTCTTCATCTTTGCATACCAGAAGTCTTTGCTGCATAGTGGAGTTGCCTAGGTGAAGGGACATTAGGGTTTCTCCTACACATTCTATGATTTGACCTCCAATTCCTATCGTACATGCCTTAGTGGGACTTATGTTCATTTGTAGATGAGTGGTTTAACGACACTCATATACAGCTTAGAGCCGCTCCTGAGTCAATCAGAGCATGAGAACAGAGGCCGATAGAATGGAAAATGAGAGACATAGAGACCCAAGGAATCAAAGGAATGTAGATGAATTCCCTCTGTCAAGGTCTAGAGAACACACGATGACCTTTAGGCCTACACAACTAGTTAAGTCCATGAATAATTGCTTCGATGGCACAGGAGACCCGTACGATCATGTGGCAGAATTTAGGCAAGTCTTGAGGGCAGAACAAGTGGATGACATATTCACGCAATACAATGCATTTGGCCTAACTCTCAAGAAGACAACCCTTACATGGTTTCAACTGCTACATGAGAGGCAATCTAGGAACATAGACCAACTCTTAGAAGCTTTTATCACAAAATTTTCTAAGAGTGACATACGGCACAATACTTCCTCACTAATACATAACTTCAAGTAGGTGCCTCAAGAGACAGTCAAACTTGTAGGATGAAGATTTAGGCAATACCTAGAGAGATTCCCAGTGCCAGAGCTACCCACTCCAGCCAAACAAGTGGCTTTATTCTTAGATGGATTGTTGGGTACCAAATTGAGATCCTATGTGTACTTGAAGGACCCTAGAACCATAGAAGAGTGTGTACACATGTGGATAGATATTGAGGATAATCTAGGAGAGGAATTAGAGCTTTCAAAATCTACAGAGATTCAGATAGCTCTACCAACCTCAATTTAAATCCATCCACATCAATTGAGGAACTTGCTGAGAAAGTAGCTCAGAAGTTAGGAGTCTCAAGCAAACAAATACCAAGGTTTGCCCCAGTGAAAAGATGCTATACTTGTGGAGGTGACCATATGGCAAATGTATGTCCCATTATGGCTCAACCCGAAGTGAACCCTAGTAGCCAATACTGCACCATAAAGAGAAGATACACTAACCACACTGCACAAGACTGTCCCTACAACAAACAAACTGTTAGACAAAATTATTTTCAGCCATATCCACAACAAGGAAGGTACCAAAACCAGTACCCACCACAACAATATGGCAGACCACAGCAACCCTACCAAACCCAACAAAGGCCTCAACCTGTGTTAGCTCCACAACCTCCAACTCCAGCCAATGTGATTCTAGTAAAGTATGCAACTGCAAAAGAAAATATGAATAGAGCATTAGTGTTGGTGCAGACCAATCACCAATTGAAGTTTTGAAAGACAAAGGATGGAGATAAGATCAAGTCTTGAAGCTTAGAAGATGGTTACATTCACAGGTGGAAAGAAATGTACACATATGTACATTAGCTAAGACATACGTCACTTATACTTTTGATTAGTCATACGTTTGTACATATTTGCCTATAAATACTATGGAAAAATGTCGGGGCATAGAGAGAGGAGACGAGGAGAGACTATGTGAGAGCATAGGAATAGAGAGAATTCTGAATAGGAACATTCGTATGTGTAAAGGTCTGAGTACCTTCTGAAATAGGCGCAGATTTCGAGTTCAGAGAAATGGACAGTGCTCAGTGCACAGTGTAAAGTTTTACACAAATGATAGCTCAAAATCTAAGTTGAGAGATAAACTATCTACATCTAAAAGCATTTGACCAAACGGGTTCGACATTGGGAGAACCATAGCTAAGAAGTTACAGGTGTCAAAATCGCTACTGCAGAGAAGCAGTTTTACACATAGGTAAAGTATTTGAGTCATTTCTCAAAGTATACTCAATCATTTGAGGAGATTTAAGTTGGAGAAGGTGCGCAACCTTAAGGCGACACATCCTACAAAGTTTTATCAAAAACGTTACACGAATGGTTAGTCAATCAAAGATTAATCTGCAACAGACTTTTTTGAGAATTTGATTTTTTCCAGAATAGTCAATTTCTTGATAAGTTAGTGATTGTTCTCTA
Organism: Ceratopteris richardii; assembly: GCA_020310875.1. Classification (NCBI taxonomy): domain Eukaryota; kingdom Viridiplantae; phylum Streptophyta; class Polypodiopsida; order Polypodiales; family Pteridaceae; genus Ceratopteris; species Ceratopteris richardii. Next base: position 7,293,124 of record CM035411.1, read on the forward strand.
AATTAAGAGGAGTCTAGACTTATTCTTGATATAGAGGTGCTCTAATTTCAAGAATAGGTTGTTCTTTTGGAGATTAACACTCTCCATCAGTGGTATCAGAGCAGGAAGCATAAGAATTGAGGAAAGGGAGACTCCGACTGTTGCAGACTTACAAACTTTACATTTTGAAGTATCAAAAGGACAAAGAGTGAAGAAAGCTTGAAGGAAGACACATTGAAGTTGTCAAAAGGATCAGAAGGAGTAATATTTGAAGCGAAGGTACATTTATTTCTCATAAAGCTTAAAGATCTGTTAGTACAGGTGAAGAAAGGATGGGAGATTCTCTTCAGATAGAGAAATTGGATAGAGAAAACTATCCTGCATGGTCAATGAGGATGGAAGCCCATCTAATGAGCAAAGATTTGATAGCCTACATTACAAGAGAAGAAGAAAAGCCTCAATTCAGAGATCCTAGTGTTCCAACTAGGGAGGAATTGTCAGATTTGAAGAATTGGATGAAGAGAGATGCTCAAGCTAGGAGCATTATCTATATGGCAGTCAATGACTACTTGCTACCTCACATTAGAGGTCTTGAAAGTGCAAGTGAAATATGGAATGCTTTGGAGGAGCATTTCCAAAACACTACAAAGTCAAGAAAGGCATCCTTATGGGCAGAGTTTACTACTTTCAAGAAGAAGGCTTCACAATCAATATCTGATTATGTGACAAAGATGAAGGACATTGCAGATGCATTAGGAGCAGTGGATGAAGACATTGAAGAAGCTAAATTGGTAAGGCAAATTCTCACAGGACTAAGAGGTGATGAGAAGTGGAAGCCTTTTATTTTGTCTATAGAACTTTCATTGGATCGTTTCAATCCTGATTTGAATCAATTGTTAGGACATATGCTAACTTTTGAGAATGATATCAAAGGAGATGTTGACAAGAGTGCAGGTCATGCAATGTACTCTAAAGACAAGAAGAAAACTAACAAAGGAAAGCAACAAGCAAATGAAGAAGAAGGCACAACTAGTCAAGCCAACTTCCTAAGAGGAAGATGAGGTGGCAAAGGTAGAGGAAGAGGCAGGAATAACAAAGATGGAGCCAAAGCTTGCTGGATTTGTGGTAAGACAAATCATTTAGCTAATGATTGTTGGCATAACACTCAGAGTAATGGTGGATACAATCAGAACTATAATTCAAGAGGAAGAGGTGGCAGAAATCAAAGAGGTAATTTCAGAGGTAGAGGTAGTAGGGGTTACTTTGGAAGAAATGCAGGTAGAGGATTCCAAAGTCAACAATACAACAATACCTACTACAATTATGCTTCAGATCAGAAGGAAGATTCAACATTGATAATGAATGCAACTTGTGAAAGGCAGAGTGAAGATCAAAGAGTCTTCTACATTGACTCAGGGTGTAGCAGTCACCTGAGTGGTAATATAGCTTTGATGACTGATTTGGAGAATAAGGTATCTAATCATGTTGTTCAAACAGGTGACAATACAAAGCACAATGTGAAGTCAATTAGATCAGTGAAGGCCAAGGATGGTAGCACCTTATTGAGTAAGGTCTTGTATGTTCCTACAATTCCTAAGAATCTGATAAGTGTAGGACAAATTGTGGAAAAAAGCTATGAAGTACGGTTCACTAATGAAGGAGTGTTTGTGGAAGACCCTAGAAATGGGTATAAACAAATTGTTTCAGGGAAGAAAGAAGGAAGATTGTTCACTTTGAAGATTCAAGGTAATGTTGGTCATGCCTTGTTCACTTATGGAGGACATAAGATCTCTGAGTTAGATCTTTGGCACAAGAGACTTGGACATTTCAATGAAAGAGGTATTAAAGACATGATTAATAATGGTTCAGTGCTTAGATTGCCTAATGTTGCAGGTCAACATATGACATACAGATGTGAGGCATGTCAATTAAGGCTCATAAGCAACCCTATTCTAAGCATGGTTTATGTATTCATAGAAGCTTGAGTTGGTACACACAGATGTGTGGGGACCATCAAAGGATTACAATATCAATGGTTCAAGGTATTATGTGATTTATAATGATGATGCTACCAGATGGATCACTATCTATGTGATCAAAGATAAGTCAGAGGTATTCAATACATTCAAACATTATCATGTGTATGCAGAGAGAATTACAGGTCATAAGTTGAAGAGACTAAGGTCACATGGAGGGGGAGAGTATTTCTCTAATGAGTTCAGTGAGTACTTGTGGAATGCAGGTATAAAAAGGGAGGTTACTTGCAGGTACTCTCCTCAACAAAATGGTGTAGCAGAGAGGAGGAATAGGACTCTTGTTGAGTTTGCAAGATCCACATTGAAGGAGAAAAGTTGCCCAAATTACTTGTGGGCTGAGGCTGTAAATACAGCCACTTATCTGGTCAATAGGCTACCATGTAAAGCCTTACAGGGTATGACACCATATGAGGCATGGTGGGGTAAGAGACCTACATTAGACCATTGCAAAGTATTTGGATGTTTGGCATATGCATATGTGCCATCACAATTAAGGCACAAATTGGAGCCTAAAGCTGAAAAATATGTGTTCATTGGTTATGATGATAAGCAGATGGGGTATAGGTTGTGGAGTCCATCCACAAAAAAATTTATTGTGTCTAAGGATGTTACATTTGATGAGCAAGGTACTTGGTATGCAGGTACAATCAATATTAATACAGGTGATGAAGAAGTTGTGAGTCAAAGGAAAGGTAAATCAAAGGTTCAGATATTTGATGAACACGAGAATAATGAAGTGCAGGTTGAAGTTGAAGAGATACCAAGATTTGATCCTGAATGTGATGAACCAGAAACCTCAAGGAGTGGAGAACTTAGAAGGTCATCAAGACACGTGGCAACCTACAAGGTATAGCTATGATACTTCTTTTTTGGCTACCAAAGATTATGCTTACATGATAAAAGCAGATGAAGACCCTTCTACATATGAAGAGGCAAAAGGTAAAGAAAATTGGGAGAAAGCTATGCAGGAAGAATATGATGCATTGGTGGAAAATCAAACATGGGATTTGGTTCCAAAACCAAATAGCTAGAAGATCATTGGATGCAAGTGGGTCTACAAGACAAAAAGATTTGCAGATGGAAGTGTGTCTAGGTACAAAGCTAGACTTGTTGTGAAAGGGTTTGCTCAGACATATGGTATTGATTATGATGATACTTATAGTCCTGTGGCAAAGATGACAACCATCAGAACACTTATAGCAATTGCTGCATGTAAAGGTTGGAAATTGTGTCAATTAGATGTGAAGAATGCTTTTTTGAATGGTTATATTTCAGATGATGTTTTCATGGAGCAACCTCAAGGATTCAGAGATGAAAGATATCCAGATCATGTGTGTAAGCTCAAGAGAGCTTTATATGGCTTGAAGCAAGCCCCAAGGGCATGGAACTATAGGCTTGTAAAGTTCTTAAAAGAACTTGGATTTCAAGTATCAAAAGCAGATAGTAGCTTGCTTGTCAAAGCAAGTGATGATGGGTTTATTTACATATGTATATATGTTGATGATATAATTCTTACAGGTACAGATGAGAAAGGCATTCAAAGCCTAAAGAAGCAAATGGAGAAAGAGTTCAAAATCAGTGATTTGGGAGATTTGTCATACTTCTTGGGCATGGAGATTTCATACACTCAACATGGAGTGTATGTGACTCAAGAAAGGTACTTGAAGAATTTGTTAACCAAGTTTAAAATGAATGATTGCAGAGTAGCACCTACTCCAATGGAGGTGAATCACAAATTGAGCAGATATGGAGGTGAAGAGTTCAAGGACATAAAACAATACTAGAGTTTGGTTGGTAGTCTTATCTATGCTACATTAACTAGACCTGATTTATCATATGCAGTTGGGGTTTTGTCCCAATTCATGCATTGTCCTAGGAAAGAACATTGGATTGCAGGTCAAAGAGTGTTGAGATACATTAAGGGTACACTCAAAGAGGGTTTGTATTATGGTTTTACATCAGATACAAATATTAAAAAATATAGTGATGCAGATTGGGCAGGTAATCCAGATGATAGAAGATCAACCTATGGGTACATGTGTTATGTGGGAGATAAGTTAATCTCTTGGTGTTCAAAGAAGCAACATACAGTTGCTTTGTCATCTACAAAAGCAGAGTACAAAGGCATGGTTGAAGCTGCAAAGGAAGTGATATGGCTTAAGACTCTCATGAAGAGTTTTGACACTATACAGAGCAAACCTATCATTTATGGAGATAACATGAGTTCATTATATCTAGCTGCTAATCCTGTTTTTCATGCTAGGACCAAAAACATTGAGATATAGTATCACTTTCTAAGAGAGAAGGTGATGGATAAAGGGATTGAAGTCATACATACTTCAACAAAAGATCAGATAGCTGATATGCTTACAAAGAGCTTGGATGGACCAAAGTTACAGAAGTTTAAAGACATGGCAGGCATAAAGAAGATAAGAGAAACCTCAATTGATGATTGAGGGGGAGCTATTGGTGCAGACCAATCACCAATTGAAGTTTTGAAAGACAAAGGATGGAGATAAGATCAAGTCTTGAAGCTTAGAAGATGGTTACATTCACAGGTGGAAAGAAATGTACACATATGTACATTAGCTAAGACATAGGTCACTTGTACTTTTGATTAGTCATAAGTCTATACATATTTGCCTATAAATACCATGGAAAAATGACGGGGCATAGAGAGAGGAGACAAGGAGAGACTATGTGAGAGCATAGGAATAGAGAAATGAGGAGTTGTAAGTGTCATTAGACACATGAAAAGTTAGTTGAAGTCTCTCTCTTAGTAAGTTGTAGTCTTCTTCAGAAATGACAGAATTTTTGCACCCAAAGTTTCTATGTTTTCTCCTTCTGTGGTAGATCTTTTGTGGAATGCTTTTGTACAAGTCTAAGTCTAGAGTTGATCAACTACTGTACAAAATTTTAGCTTCCAATTGTGATCAGGCTGAGAGAATTCTGAATAGGAACATTCGTATGTGTAAAGGTCTGAGTACCTTCTGAAACAGGCGCAGATTTCGAGTTCAGAGAAATGGACAGTGCTCAGTGCACAGTGTAAAGTTTTACACAAATGATAGCTCAAAATCTAAGTTGAGAGATAAACCATCTACATCTAAAAGCATTTGACCAAACGGGTTCGACATTGGGAGAACCATAGCTAAGAAGTTACAGGTGTCAAAATCGCTACTGCAGAGAAGCAGTTTTACACATAGGTAAAGTGTTTGAGTCATTTCTCAAAGTATACTCAATCATTTGAGGAGATTTAAGTTGGAGAAGGTGCGCAACCTTAAGGCAACATTTCTTACAAAGTTTTATCAAAAACTTTATACGAATGGTTAGTCAATCAAAGATTAATCTGCAGCAGACTTTTCTGAGAATTTGATTTTTTCCAGAATAGTCAATTTCTTGATAAGTTAGTGATTGTTCTCTAAATTAAGAGGAGTCTAGACTTATTCTTGATATAGAGGTGCTCTAATTTCAAGAATAGGTTGTTCTTTTGGAGATTAACACTCTCCATCAATTAGTGCCAATAACACCATTGATATCAGAAAGTGAGGCCAGTGATCATAGTTTTGACTCTACTCATATTGACAGTCCCGAGTCTTACTACATGCAGTCACTTGAACATAATGAGTCCTATTATTATGAAGATCCAAGTGAACCTAGTGGATCCAGAGTATGCAAATGTCATGTACGCAAATCCTAACCCTAGACCCCAACCTAGGCAGGTAAGACCCCCATTTCCTAGAGGACCATGCTACTGATGTCAAGGAGATCACCTCATTCGTGATTGCCCTATGCACCTACATAACCCCAATCTATAGCAATTCAGGGTTTTTTCTTTTTGTGGAAAATACCACCTCTTGCGAGAATGTCCTAAGAACCTTAACAATATGCCAAAAATCACTCTTATCAATGTTATTGGGTTAGTAGTAGACTCTACAGGAAGTGTGACTTCCACTGCACCACTGCAAGTGGTCACTAGAGCTCAAGCTTTGCAGCAAAAGCAAGGTTTAGGCCAGGAAAAGAGTTACAAGGTTAGTGAAACTGAGAGCATGACAAAGAAGAGGACCAGAGCTTGGAAGGATAGTCGAGAAAGAATGAAAGGGCAATGGGCAAAGAAGATGAGTGAACTCGAGGAAAGTCTAAGAGAAACGAAAGCCAAGATAATTGAAATCACATCTCAAACTCACTCTCACACTACTCCACACTCACCATTCCCATCTCCATCCAATCCAGCACCTTCCAACCCACCTCACACAATCCCATCACCCTCTAGAGTAGGATGAGTCTTAGCAGATCTCATTCTCGAGGACCTAAACATGATTCTTGAGGCATATCAGGCCAGAATCCAAGAAGGGTTGAACATAATGGAGCATGAAAAAGCTTACCCTAGAGCTGAGCAAGAACTCGAACGAACTAAAATTTGTGCTAAGATGGTGGAATTGGCTCAAACTATGTTTGAAGCCAGTCGCCTCTTCTCTAATTCAGCTAAGACATAATTGCACTTCGATAGACTACTAGAAAGATTGGAGAGGCTAATTGCAAAATCTGAAAAGGACCCCCCCTCCCAAGGAAAGGACAAGGCAAGTGAAAGGATAGGCCTTCCTCTCCAAGAAGCTTATGTGCCTAACTCCACAAAACCCGACACATCTTCTTCTATGAATCAGTATTCCCCATAATTTCTAAGAGAGATTCAAGAAGAGAAATGGGCTAAAGAAAGTGAAAATCCTCCTCCAATTGAACTTGTGGATGACGTGGATGATCAATTCCAACAAGACATTCCTTCCATTTACGGAGAGCAGGAGAGTGCCCAATCCCAGGAGAGATTAGACTTCGAGTCTAATTCCTTACATGAACTACCCCATTTCACAGGCCCATGGGAAGCAAAGTCCACTTGTATGAGAGGACCCACAGTCATGATAAGAAATGAAGACTCAATCATACCTAGGAATACAGAGGTAATAAAGAACACTAAAGTGCAGTGCAATCTCACTTTAGAAGAGCTACTCAAGGTTAGGCCGGAATTTTGGAAACATGTAGCCAACCAAGTGCCTAAAATAGCTAAACCTCAATCCGAGGTAGGATCTCATAGAACGGTGCCAGAAATACCCCTGGACAAGATAGGAGACATGAGCAAAGGAGAATAAGGAAACACCTATCTCCCAATTACCCATCAAGGTTACACCACCAAGGCAATTTTGGACTCAGGAGCAGGAGTAGCAATTGCTACCACCTCCCTTTGGAAGCGTTCGGACAAGCCAGCAGGAGCATACTTTTGCCATATGTGACTTTAGAAAGAATCGGGCCTATGAGATGATTTTGGGAAGACCATTTCTGCGGTAGTTGCAAGTGGTACAAGATTGGGGAACCAATTCTTTGTATTTGCAACACTTAGGTGTCACAACCAAATTCAATCTCAAGGATTACTCTCATAGAGACGTACCCCCTATTCAATGGAATCCCATCCATAGAGCAAAGGATGATATAGAATTAGTGCATTCCATAGGATCAGGATCCTCATGGATGCATGAAGACATCCACTTATGGATGTGCAAAGTAGCAGTAGAAGAAGAGAAGAGAGAAAAAGATAGAGAGGTAGGTGCAAAGGACACTCATACATCAACTCAAGACCTAGCCTATGCACCTGTAGTATTTCCTGACGAAGAATTTGAACCTCATGGTTGGGTAGAAATTTTAGCAACAATGGATGTAGCCATCAATGAAAAACAATGGACACCCCACTATGACGAGGATGGCTATGATATTTCAATCTTCACAATAGAGTCAATCATGTGTGATTCGGTTATTGAAGAATGTGAACCTAGCACTGATGCATTCGACGATGCAAGTGACTCCGATCTAGATTCAATCATTATGGACCCACCTTTTGCATCAGATCAGGAATATTTCTATGAAGTAGAAGTTCACTCTCAGAGGCACAAAGAACTTACAAATGATGTGAGGTTAACCACACAAGTGACCACCAAGGGTGAAGGCAAGAAAAGGAAGAAGAGAGAGGTCACACCAGAGGAAGAAGAATCCTTGTTTGAGGTCCCAAAAAACTTTAAGAATTATGAGATAAAAGATAGGAGAGTCATGATAAGAATGTCTAGTAAACGTGATGCACAAGCAGGAGAGGCCTATGATAACAAGGAAACCACCAAGAAAATTGTTGTAGCCATAGAAGAAGGAGAAGAAAAATGCACGTACATACGACATGACCTGACTAAGGAAGAAGAGCACCAGCAGATAGCCTTACTAAGAGAATACGGAGATGTATTCGATTGGAGTTACAAGGACTTTGAACGGGTAGACCCTGACATATGCTCACATATGATTCCCATAACCTCGGATGCCAAACCCTCGAAGCAAAATCCATACACATATAACGATAACTATGCTGCTAAGATCAAGGAGGAGATAGATAGATTGGTAGAAGCTGGATTTATCTTTGAAATTGAGCACACTGAATGGGTATCCCCCATTGTAGTGGTACCCAAGAAGAATGGCAAGTTACGTGTATGCATTAACTTTCAGAAAGTTAACGTAGCCACTATTAGAGATAGCTATCCCTTCCTATCACTGAGCATCTCTTAGAAAAGGTGGCAGGCAAGAAGGTCTACAACTTCCTTGATGGCTTCTTGGGCTACAGTCAAGTGGGCATAGCTCCAGAAGATCAACATAAGATAGCTTTTGCCACAGAGTGGGGCATATTTGCTTTTCAAGTAATGCCATTTGGTCTCACCAATGCGTCCACTATCTTTCAAAGGCTCATGTGCCATGTGTTTAAAGATTTCTTGAGGAAAAACTTGGAAGTCTATGTTGACGACCTCTGTGTTCATTCCAATGTTAGACAAACACATATACCAAAACTCAGACAAATCTTTGACAAATGTCGAGAATATCAAGTCTGCTTGAACCGAGAAAAGTGTGTTTTCATGGTCAAGCAAGGCAAGATTCTAGGACACATAGTGCCAAAGAACAACATATCTATGGATGAGGAAAAAGTTAGAGCTATTACAAAGCTACCTGGGCCGAAGAATGTCAAGGAAGTACAAGTTTTCATGGGTCATTGTGGCTATTATCACAGATTCATTCATATGTATGCAATCATTGCAAAGCCTCCATACTCACTTTTGACTAACTTTGAGTGGATGAAAGAATGTGAGAACTCTTTCAATGAGCTTAAATGAAGATTATGTTCAGCACCAATCTTGACTACACCAGATTGGAACAAACCCTTTCATGTTCATGTGGATGCATCCAATTATGCTATTGGGTGTGTACTTGCACAACCTAAGGGTGAAGGTAATATGGATCTTCCAATTGCCTATGCTAGTAGACAGTTGAATGCAACTGAACAAAACTATACCACCATTGAACGAGAAGGATTAGGCATGGTATATGCAGTTAAAAGATTTAGACATTATTTTCTTTCAAATAAGTTTAATTTTTTTTTACTAATCATCAAGCACTGTTATACTTAGTAAATAAGCCATGCAATATAGGTAGATTAGTAAGATGGTTCCTCTGACTAATGGAATATGACTTTGAGGTAGTGGCGAGGAAGGGCAAAACTCACTTGAGAGCAAATCATCTCTCGAGGCTCACATCCGGAGAGGCCCCACAAGGAGTATTAGATGATCTCCCTGATGCTTACTTGTTCAATTTGGAAGTTGTACCACAGTGGGCGAAGACATTAGTGCCAGTATTGACATATGGGCCTAAACATCCAATAATGAACACTCAAGATAGGGAGGTAGTAAAGGCCCAAAAGTACCATATCATGGTAGGGAGTATGTACAAGCATATAGATCAAGGGATGTTAGCTTGTTGTGTGGAAGAGGAGTGTGCAAAATGGTGGCGATTAGCACACGTGGGTGCATTAGAGCAACACTACTCAAGGCAAAGAACTTTATAGACAGTAAGGAGACTCGGAGTGCACTGGCCGACTATGGAAGCAAATGTCCATAAATTGTGTAAGGAATGCCCAATCTACCGTATTAGACCACCTATGGAGCACGCTACACTGTACCAAGCATCTCTAATACTAGATTGCAATGAACCATTAGTAGCCTCCCTAAGAATGAAAACATTCCCTCAAGATATGACCCTGGCTAGGAAAAGAAGCTTAGAACAAGAAGCCCTAGATTATGCACTCATTGGTGATAATCTATACAAGCGTGGAAAAGACGGATATCTGAGACTATTTGTCCATGAGAGTGAATATCTTAAGATCTTGGAAACTGCTCACCAAGGTGTAGTAGGAGGACACTTTGGACCAAACCGTGTGATTAAGGCAATCCTATTTGTAGGCTTGTGGTGGCCAACCCTTCACATGGACGTGCATACCTATGTGAAGCAATGTGACATTTGTCAGGGAACTCAATATCCCATATGTAAAGATGAGATGCCATTGAAACCAATGATGGATGGACGTGCATTCTCTAAGTGGGGGTGGTAGAAGTGAAAGCCACAACAAAGAACAATGCTCAAATGACAACTAAGTTTTTATTTGAGAACGTGTTCACTAGACATGGGCTATCGATAGAGCTAGTAAGTGATAGAGGCACTCACTTCTTGAATGAAGTCATTGAAAATCTTCTCCAAGAGTTCTTGGTGATACACAAGAAGTCTGTCCCCTATCATCCACAAGCTAATGGGCAAGATGAAAGCACCAATAAGATTCTATGCAATGTGCTGACCAAATTAGTGAATAATAAATGCTCTGATTCGGACAAACAGCTACACCATGTTGTTTGGGCATATATAGTTGCCCATAAAACGGTACTCCAAGCCACTCCCTTTCAGATGGTGTTTGGCCAAAATGCAATGCTACCATTGGACTTCTTGATATCTACACTAAAAGTAGCACAAGAACATGAGTGGATAGGGCATGAACTCTCTTCAAGGATCTTTGATCTTGAACGGCTAGGTGAAACAAGACTGGGAGTTTTCGCAGGGATTTATGCAGCTGAGAAAAGACAAAAGGCATACTTCAATGCCCATGTGAAGGATAAAGGCTTGAAGGCAGGAGACTTAGTTTTAGTGTATACCCTGAAACAACATGCAAGAAAGCTAGAAAAGCATGGCTATGGACCCATGTTTATTAACAGAATATCATCAAGTGGGGTAGTCCAATTATCCACCTTAGAAGGTCATACGCTACCAAGTTACATTAATGGATGCCGAGTCAAATTATATCAAGAACCCCTCACAGAGGAAATGCTTAATCGACTTAATACTACCAAGAAATGCAAAGAAGAAGAAAAATGAATCTGAGAAGAAGCGCAGGCAGAAGCTTTGGAATGCATCTGAAAAATCAAATTGAGAAGACACGGTAGAGATCAGCCTAGAACAGATGCCTATGTAGCTCCAAGATATCACATGGCTATGTGTGAAGTCTGAGGTGTAAATTCCCATAGAATAGTTGATCGACGTCCTTTTCTGACCTTAGAGATAGGACAAGGAAATAGTGCAAGGAATGTACGGCCTTGATAGACTCTCTTACTATCAAGAATTGAAATTAAGTGTCAATCCTATAGAAGCATACCTCATAGGATTGGGAAGTGTGGAAACCCCTTGCATAGGTGAGGTGGAACTTCCCCTCTACATTCAAGATGCTCTCATGAAAGTTAAGGTGTTAGTGTGTCTAGTCGAGGACCTCACTGAGCCTCTTCTCTTGGGTCAAGACTAGATCTACAATCATGCAATTAACCTGAACCTAAAAAGTGTACTTCTTGAGATCTAGGTAAGTCAAAATCACATTACAATTGAATTAGAAAAGGAAGCACTCAAGGAAATAGGAAAGGCACCAACTTCTGGTCCTTCCAAGTTTACACATGAAGATGACGAAGCTATTCTTGTCCAAAACTATGTGATGCAGAGGGATGATGTTCTCAACAAAGATACCAAGGATATGATGGAATTCCCTTCTTTTCCAAAAGAGAGAGAGACATGGCAACTAAAGCGCGAGTATCCTTGTTGCAGAGCGAAGAAGAGCACAAGGCAAAGAAAAAGACGGGCCCCAAAATTTTTTCGATTTGGACACCTTATTTTTGTATCATAATCATTTGTAACATATTTTCCGTTCTAATTGCACTAGAGGAGTCCTCTAGATGCATCCTGTTGGCAGTAGTCAAGGAACTGAAGGACTCACAAGACAAGGAAGCCTACGAAGGGAGTCGGAGCGAAGAGAAAGCACAAGCAGACACAGTAGTCAAAGAAGATCTGGCAAGTAGGCCATTTAAATTTTTCATGCATCAAAGAGTTGGGCACACAAGAAGAAGGAGCAAGTAGGGAGCTCCAGGAAATGTATGTCAAAATGTTAGAAGAAATCCCTACAAAAATAGTGATTTTCATAACGAAAAACCATTGTAAATACCATTTCATATTTTTGTAGCTCCATTTTGTGCAAGCCAAGGAGTCCTTGAGCTTGAGGAGCTTTAGAAGTACCTCCCTATTAGTTTTCACATTTTTTAGACTCCGTTTGAACCTCCAAATAGGCCCTCGAACCTAATTTTTAACTAGGCCGGACACTAGGTCTAGACAGGGCCAAAAGCTAGTGAAAAACTATAAATAGAGCTAGAGAGCTCATTTTTGAGGTTAGCTTGTAATTGAATTGAACTTGTATGAGCATCTTGAAAGTAATCTAAAAGAACTCCATTGTCTTTCTCTTTGTCTTGCCGTGTGTGCGCGTGTGTGTGTATGTGTGTGCATGTTTGTGTGCTTCTCACTCACGTACTTGTGCCTTCACTTGCTCGAGGTCATCATACCATCCTCATGTCTTCCCGGATTGACATTAAAGGAGGTGCTACTCATCACTGAGCTACACCAAATTTTGGCGCCGTTGTCGGGGATCAAGCTTTGAGGACGAGCGTGTGATGGTAAGACGTAGAGTTGAGGCGTTGGAGTCATAGGTATTTTCTTCACTTTCATCTATTTTCTTTTGTTTTTTTCATCACCATCATCATCCTCACCATATCCCACATCTATCTCCATCATCGCGAAAAATTTCAGTTTTTGGTCATATCACCCCACCCATACCATTTCCCTCATTTCACTTGTGAGAGAGAGCGAGAGAGCGTTTGTGTGCTTGTGATTTTCTGTGTTTTTTGAGATTTTCTACAAGAATCAGCATCCCCAGCAGCTGCACCAGCTCCAGCAGGTGAAAAATTTGATTGTGCAGGTCCCAAGGCGTTGACCTCTGTCAATCGCGACCGATAAAAAAAGTGACCTTCTTGCAAAACTAAGTGCACAAATGTGATGTATAGGCCTAGAGTTTCATGAATATGTGCTTGAAATTTTAAAATTCCTCAGTTTTCTGTCAATCCCGATCGACCTGTCAATCGCAATCGACAAACCACGACGGACACTTGCCGATCGACCTGTCAATCGCGATCGACACATCAATCGCGACCGACAGAGTCAACGACCGACTGACCACGACCGACAGAACCTACGCGTGACACATGTCAATCGCGATCGAGCCATCAATCGCGATCGACCAGTCAATCGCGACTAATAGCCCTGACGGACCTGTCAATCGCAACCGACCCAATCAACGACTGCTTGACCACGATCGACTGAACACTTGCGACGGACCTGTCAATCGCAATCGACACGTCAATCGCGACCGACAGAGTCAACGACCCTTTGATCACGATCGACTGAAAATCCGGGCCACGTGTCCATCGCAATTGACCCATCAATCGTGACTGACAGCCACGACGGACCAGTCAATCGTGATCGACACGTCGATCGCGACTGACATATCAATCACGATTGACAAAGCTTTCGATCGCGATTGACGGGCAAATTCGGCCAATTTTTTTAGGGCAAAAATAGTGGTCCAATTTTTGGCAAAGTGTGGGGAGCCTTTAAGGATTAGTAGAAGCATTATGAGGCCGATACCCAAAGCATTTCGAGAAGTCCTGTCTGCCTGTTGTTGGCAGCAGTCAGGGAACCGAAGGAGCCACAAGACGAAGAGAGTCAGAGCGAAGGGACAGCACAAGCAGACATGGCAGTCAAAGAAGATCTGGCAAGTAGGCCATCCAAATTTTCAGACATTAAGGAGTTGAGCACACAAGAAGAAAGAGCAAGTAGGGAGCTCAAAGAGGTGTATGACAAATCAACAGAGAAAATCCCTACACAAATAGTGATTTTCATCACTAAAAACCATTGTAAATATCATTTCGTATTTTTGTAGCTCCATTTTGTGCAAGCCAAGGAGTCCTTGAGCTTGAGGAGCTTTAGAAGTATCTACCTGCCAATTTTCATATTTTTTAGATCTCGTTTGAGCCCTCTAATAAGCCCTGGAACCTAATTTTTAACTAGGCCGGACACTAGGTCTGAACAGGGCCAAAGCTAGTCAAAAACTATAAAATGAGCTAGAGAGCTCATTTTTGAGGTTAGATTGTAATTGAAACAAACTTGTAAGATCTTTGTGAAAGTAATCTAAAGAACTCCATTGCTCCTCACTCTTTGTCTTGCCGTGTGTGCGCGTGTGTGTGTATGTGTGTGCATATTGGTGTGCTTCTCACTCACGCACTTGTGCTTCCACTTGCTCGAGGTCTTCATACCATCCTCACGTCTTCCCGGATTGACATTAAAGGAGGTGCTACTCATCACTGAGCTACACCAAATTTTGGCGCCGTTGCCGGGGATCGAGCTTTGAGGACGAGCGTGTGATGGTAAGACGTAGATTGGAGACGTTGGCGTTGTAGGTAATTTCTTTACTTTTCCTATTTTTCTCTTTCTTACCTTACCACCATCATCATCATCACCATCTCCCACCTCCATTTCCATCATCGCGGAAATTTCAGTTGTTTGATCATATCACCTTCTCCACCTCATTTCCCTCATTTCACTTGTGAGAGAGAGCGAGAGAGCGAAATTGTGTTTGCTGTTTTTGCATGTTTTTTGAGCTGTATTGCAGGTACAGGCCGAATCATCGTCCCCAGCACTCTGCGCAGGTACGGAATTCGAAGTAACTGTCTGTGTGTCGCCGACCTCTGTCAATCGCGACCGACAGAAAAAATGCTCAAATTGCCAAACAAAGTGCAAAACCATGATCTACAGGCCTAGAGCTTCCCAAAAATGTGCTTAGAATTTTGAAACTCCTCAGATTTCTGTCAATCGCGATCGACAAACCACGACGGACAGACCTGTCAATCGCGATCGACACGTCAATCGCGACCGACAGCCCACGACGGCTCTGTCAATCGCGACCGACAGAGTCAACGACCGATTGACCACGACTGACGGACCATACGCGTGACACGTGTCAATCGCGATCGAGTCATCAATCACGGTCGACCCATCAATCGCGACTGACAGCCCATGACGGCTCTATCAATCGCGACCGATACAGTCAACGACTGTTTGACCACGACGGACAGACCCTCGCGACCGACCTGTCAACCACGATCGACGCATCAATCGCGATCGACAGAGTCAACGACTGTTTGACCACGATTGACTGAATTTTCGGCCACGTGTCAATCGCGACTGACCAGTCAATCGCGGCTGACAGCCATGACGGACCTGTCAATCGCGATCGACACGTCGATCGCGACTGACCTGTCAATCGCGACCGACAGACTTTGCGAACACGTTAGAAGGGCAAATTAGGTCAAATTTTTAAGGCAAAAATATTGGTCTAAATTTTGGCCAAGTGTGGGACAAACACTAGGGTGTAGTATTGCATTACGTGGGCATGACCCAAGTAACCCGAGAATTCCTGTTTGCCTAATAACCTAGTTTAATCCTGTTTTAGCCCTAAAACCCTGAACTAGCATAACTTTCTCATACGAAATCTGTTTGCCGTGATTTTTGTTTTGTTGGAAAGCTCGCGGGGGTTACGGTTAAATTAAGATCAGGAATATTAGATAGGGTATTTTGAAGTTGACCATACCCAGGGGGAACAAAATTCAGGGATCTCTAGAGTTGTGTCCAAAAAGTCATAGTGCAAATTGGTGAAGTGTTACATGAATGAAAGTGATCGGTTCTGTCTTTTGAATTTAAGTCTTGAGCTAACGGTCGGCCTTTTACAGGTCCTTTGAGAGCATCGAAGGGTACGCAAAGCAAGAGTAAGTGCAGGCTTGGGAACGCGCATCCTGGGCACATCAGGGCAACAACACAAGGAAAGGAACTCAAGGTTGGAAAACCCGCAACACCCTCTGTCAATTCTTAGTTCAGGCTAAGTGCGGGTAGTGTTAGAAGTAATTCCAGGCAACGATAGGCACGAGATAAATCAAAGACTATCTAAGAAATCTAGTTCAAGTCAAGAGATAACCTGTGTGTGTGGACGACAACCTTAAAGGAAAAGAACCTAACGCAAAACGACCAAACTAAAGTGCGAAATTAAACTCAAGTATTCCTAACGACGTGATATCAGACAAGAGTATAAACATGATAATCAACATAAAAAGGGGATTAAGTAATTGATACAAAGGACTCAGAAACGTGGTTGTACCTGGGAAAAATTGGGTTAATCAGTTAGGCATATGAACCTTAGATCAAGACGACACCTAGTAAGAGATAGACAAAGCCTTAGGTCTTCAGAGGCTAGTGTCAATCATACTGCGAGGTCTTGGGCCCAGCAGTTGAGTCACCACTCGCATTACCCTAGCTCTGATACCAGTGAATCAGAGATGTCTCAAGGCATGG
This sequence comes from Ceratopteris richardii, assembly GCA_020310875.1. Lineage (NCBI taxonomy): Eukaryota > Viridiplantae > Streptophyta > Polypodiopsida > Polypodiales > Pteridaceae > Ceratopteris > Ceratopteris richardii. The sequence continues at coordinate 7,309,803 of CM035411.1, forward strand.
ACAGACCTACGGGAAGTTCAGGAGTGCCATACTTGCACAGGGTAGAAGGCCCATACAAAACGCAGTTGGAATACCTTAGGACCAACCGATTAGGTGCCAGCATCTATGAGGACGGCCTAGGAAGATCTGTGGTACAGATTAAGAATCCTGATCAATCCATTGGACTAGAGCGCCCAGCTGTCAAGTTTGAAAACGGAGCATACTTGGACAAAGAAGGAACCATATACGTAGTCACCAGTCACCTAGATAGGACGGACGAATTTGGAAATGTGATCTCAGAAGCGGACTTAGGGGACCTAGAGAAAGGAAATAGGGGTACAGAACCTAGAACCCCTCGAGGCAAATCGGTTCTCACTAGGATTATAACACCAGAGTGGATTCCCCAGGATAATAAGAGCATAGATTTGCTCCTCAATCGAGAAACTGACGAAGCCTTTTGGAGGTATAAATCTGATCAGCCAACTGATATAAGAACCATCATGATCTATGAGTTTAAGGATCCTGATAGCCCAGGCAGAGTGACCTACCTAGATCACGCTTCAGAGAGGATCTTCGTGGTGACAGAAAATGATAGGCATGCTTACACTTGGAAGGGTGAATTCGTTTTCCCCCAACCAAGATCGAACGTGTCCTTTGGCCACCCAGGAGCTAGAACCTCCCACACTCACGGAACTCAAAGAGACAAACATAGAGAAAGGCCGGAGTTGAGCTTTGCCAACTCAGGGGGCAAAGAGAGAACGAGGATGGAAACAAATAGAGTAGAGCCTGAGGTGCTGAGAGCTCATAGGAATCAAAGAAATGCGGATGAGTTCCCTCTACCACGACCTAGAGAGCACACAAGGACCTTGAGACCAACTCAGCTAGTTAAGTCCATGAAGAACTACTTCGATGGCACTGGAGATCCATATGATCATGTGGCTGAGTTTAGGCAAGTCCTGAGAGCTGAACAAGTGGAGGATCTATTCACGCAGTACAATGCCTTTGGTCTAACCCTTAGGAACACTGCCCTGACATGGTTTCAGCCACTAAATGAGAGGCAGTTCAGGAGCATAGAACAACTCTTAGAGGCTTTCATTATTGAATTCTCAAAGAGTGGCATAAGGCATAATACCTCCTCGCTGATTCACAGCTTCAAGCAAACCCCTCAAGAAACCGTGAGACTTGCAAGAAGAAGATTTAGGTAATACTTAGAAAGATGCCCTGTCTCGGAGCTACCCACACCAGCTAAGCAAGTGGCTTTATTCCTGGATGGATTGCTAAGTACTAAATTGAGATCTTATGTGTACTTGAAGGACCCTAGGACCATAGAAGAGTGTGTGCGCATGTGCATTGACATCGAGGATAACCTAGGGGAGGAGTTAGAGCTTTCCAAGATATACAAAGATTCAGATAGTGCCTCTAACCTCTCTTCCACGCAATCCACATCAATTGAGGAACTTGCAGAGAAAGTAGCTCAGAAATTAGGTGTCACTAACAAACAAATCCCAAGGTTTGCCCCTGTGAAAAGGTGCTATACTTGTGGTGGCAACCACATGGCGAATGTATGTCCCATTATGGCTCAACCCCAAGTTAATCCTAGTAGCCAGTACTGCACTATAGAACGAAGGTACACCAATCACACCACGCAAGATTGCCCCTACAATAAGCAAACCGTTAGGCAGACGTACCCATAGCCATACCCTCAACAAGGAAGATACCAGAACCAGTACCCACCTCAGCAGTATGCTAGGCCTCAACAAACCTACCAACCCTATCAAAACCAACAAAGGCCTCAGCCTGTGCTAGCACAACAACCCCCAGCTCCAGCTAATGCGATCCCAGTAAAATACGCAGCAGCAGAAGAAAACCTGAATAGGGCTATAGTCCCGGTAACCCCACTGCTTTCCAAAAGTGACCCCAGTGACCATAGCTTTGATTCTACACATGTCGATAGTCACCATGCTTACTACATGCAATCTCCTAAACATGGTGAGTCCTACTACAGTGAGGAACCGAGTGAACCTAGTTGGGAGTCAGATTACACAAACGTCATGTATACGAACCCCAATCCTAAGCCTCAACCTAGGCAGGTAAGACCCCCATTCCCTAGAGGACCATGCTACAGATGTCAGGGAGATCACCTCATTCGTGAGTGTCCCTTACCTCCACTCACACAACCCCAGTCAGTAACAATTCAAGGTTTTTGCCAAGAGTGTGGGAAGGAGCATCTCTTACGAGACTTCCCTAAGAATCCTAATAATATGCCAAAAATCACTCCTATTAACGTTATTGGGTTGGTGGTAGATTCCACAGGAAGTGTGACATCCACCGCACCAGTACAGGTAGTGACTAGAGCTCAGGCATTGCAGTAGAACCAAGGGGTAAACCAGGATAAGAACCCAGAGGCTAGTGAAACCGAGAGCATGACAAAGAAAAGGACTAGAGCGTGGAAAGATAGTCGGGAAAGAATGAAAAGACAATGGGCTAAAAAGATGAGTGAACTTGAGGAAAGCATAAGAGAAACCAAAGCCAGGATAACTGAACTCACATCTCAAACTCCCTCTCACACTACCCCACCACCACCATTCCCATCGCCATCCGATCCGCCACCTTCCAACCCACCTCATACGATTCCACCACCCCCTAGAGTAGGATCAGTATTAGCTGATCCCACTCCTGAAGACATAGACATGATGCTTAAAGCATATCAGGCCAGAATCCAAGAAGGGCCAAATATCACAGATCATGACAAGTGCTACCCTAGAGCTGACCTAGAGATAGAAAGAACCAAGCTTTGTGCGAAAATGGTCGCATTGGCTCAGACTATGTTTGAAGTCAGTCGCCTTTTCAATTACTCGGGCTCAGCCAAGACGCAATTACACTTGGATGGACTTCTAGAGAAGTTAGAGGGCATAATTGCAAGATCTGCCAAGGAAGAAAAAAATCAAGAAAGAGATAAAGCAAGCAAAAACATGACCCATCCCCCATCAGAAGTTTATGTGCCCAATTCCTCTGAACCAGACAAACCCCCCTCCCTAGAAAGAATAGAAAATCTAATGGCACAATCACAAAAGGAACCAGCCTCTCAACACAAGGACAAGGCAAGTGAAAGAGTAAGCATTCCTGCTCAGGAAGCCTATGTGCCTGAAGCCTATGTGCCTAACTCTACGGAGCCAGACACATCATCTTCTATGAATCGGTTCACACAAGAATTCCTACGTGAGATTCAAGAAGACAAATGGGCTAAAGAAAGTGAAGTCCCTCCTCCCATTGAACTTGTGGATGAGGCACATGACCAATTCCCACAAGACATCCCATCCATTTATGGGGAGCAGGAGAGCACCCAATCTCAAGAAAGATTAGACTTCGAGTCTAATTCTTTACAAGAACTACCCCATTTCACAGGCCCATGGGAAGCAAAGTCCACCTGTATGAGAGCACCTACAGTCATGGTAAGAAACGAAGATTCAGTCATACCTAGGAACACAGAGGTAGTGAAAAACACTAAAGTGCAGTGCAATCTCAAGTTAAAAGAGCTACTCAAGGTTAGACCTGAATTATGGAAACATGTCGCCAAACAAGTACCTGAGATAGCAAAACCTCGTTCCCAGGTAGGATCCCAAAGGACAGTGCCAGAGATACCCTTGGATAAGATAGGAGATATGTGTGAAGGTGAAGAAGGTAACGCCTATCTTCCCATTACCTACCAGGAGTACACCACCAAGGCAATTTTGGACTCAGGTGCAGGAGTTGCAATTGCCACCACTTCCCTATGGAAGCGTTGGGGCAAGCCAGCCCTCAGGCCAACGAGAATGAAATTGCAGATGGCCGATGGTCATATTGAGAGACCCTTAGGATTGCTAGAGGGAATAACTCTCACCACTTGTGGTGTCGAGTTTGAGCATACATTTGCTATATGTGATTTTAGCAAGAACCATGCCTATGAAATGATCTTAGGACGGCCCTTTATGCGACAGTTGCAAGTGGTACAGGATTGGGGAACCAATTCTTTGTACCTGTAGCACTTAGGTATTACGACCAAAGTCAATCTTAAGGATTACTCTCATAGAGATGTACCACCTATCCAATGGAATCCCATCCATGGAACCAAAGATGATACAGAATCTGTGCATTCCATAGGATCAGGGTCCTCATGGATGAATGAAGACACTCACTTATGGATGTGAAAAGTAGCAGTAGAAGAAGAGAAGAGAGAAAAAGCCAGGGAGATAGGTTCAAAAGAAACCCATAGATCCATTCAAGACCCAGCCTATGCACCTGTAGTCTTTCTTGACGAAGAATTTGAACCCCATGGCTGGGCAGAAATCCTAGCAACAATGGATGTAGCCATCAATGAGGAACAATGGACACCTCACTGTGATGAGGATGGCTATGACATTTCAGTCTTCTCCATACAGCCAATCATGGGAGAGGCAGTTCTAGAAGAATGCGAACCTAGCCCTGATGCATTTGAGGATGCAAGTGACTCCAATCTAGAGTCAATCATTATGGACCCACCTTTTGCATCAGATGAAGAATACTTCCATGAAGTAGAATTTCAACCCCAGAGGCATGGAGAGCTTACAAATGATGTAAGATTAGCAACACATGTGACCCCGAAGGAAGAAGGGAAGAAACGAAAGAAGAGAGAAGTCTCACTAGAAGAGGAAGAATCTTTGTTTGAGGTCCCAGAAAATTTTAAGAAGTACGAGATAGACGACAGGAGGGTCATGATAAGAATGCCTAAACGAGAGGCACAATCAGGAGAGGCCTATGATAACAAAGAAACCACCAAGAAAATAGTAGTGGCCCTAGAAGAAGGAGAGGAGAGATGCACGTACATAGGCCATGACCTAACAGAGGAAGAAGAGCATGCATTAATAGCCTTGCTAAGAGAATACAGAGATGTATTCGCTTGGAGTTACAAGGATTTGAAAGGTGTTGACCCGGACATATGCTCACACACCATCCCCATGACCTCAGATGCTAAACCCTCTAAGCAAAAGCCCTATACATATAATGATAATTACGCTGCTAAGATTAAAGAGGAGATAGATAGACTGGTTGAAGCTGGATTTATCTATGAAATTGAGCACACTGAGTGGGTATCCCCCATCGTAGTGGTGCCCAAGAAGAATGGCAAGCTGCGTGTGTGCATTAACTTGAAGAAGGTCAATGCAGCCACAATTCGAGATAACTATCCGCTTCCCATCACAGAACATCTCTTAGAACGAGTAGCAGGCAAGGAAGTGTATAGCTTCCTTGATGGATTTTCGGGCTACAATCAAGTAGCCATAGCTCCAGAAGATCAGCATAAAACAGCTTTTGCCACAGAGTGGGGTATATTTGCCTTTCGTATAATGCCATTTGGGCTTACCAATGCACCAGCTACCTTCCAGAGACTAATGTGCCATGTATTTAAGGAGTTCCTGAGGAAAAACTTAGAAGTCTATGTTGATGACAAATCTTTGACAAATGTAGAGAATATCAAGTGTGCCTAAACCCAGAAAAGTGCGTTTTCATGGTCAGGCAAGGCAAGATTCTAGGGCACATAGTGTCAAAGAATGGCATATCTACTGACGAAGAGAAAGTGAGAGCCATAGCAGAGCTACCTAGGCCAAGGAATGTCAAGGAAGTACAAGCTTTCATGGGGCATTGTGGTTACTACAGACGGTTTATACACATGTATGCCGTCATTGCAAAGCCTCTGTACGGACTTCTGACCAACTTTGAGTGGACTGATGAATGTGAGAACTCCTTCCAGGAGCTTAAACAAAGATTATGTTCAGCACCAATCTTGACCACACCAGATTGGAATAAACCATTCCATGTTCACGTGGATGCATCCAATTATGCTATTGGGTGTGTACTCGTGCAACCTACTAGTGAAGGTAATATGGATCTTCCAATTGCCTATGCTAGTCGACAACTGAATGATGCTGAACGAAATTATACCACTACTGAGAGAGAAGGTTTAGGCATGGTATATGCGGTTAAGAAATTTAGACACTATTTGCTTGCAAACAAGTTTAAATTTTTTACTGACCACCAAGCATTGTTATATCTTGTGAACAAGCCATGCAATACAGGAAGATTAGTAAGATGGTTTCTCTTACTAATGGAATATGATTTCGAGGTTGTGGTAAGGAAAGGGAGGACTCATTTGAGAGCAGATCACCTTTCTCCGCTCACATCTGGAGAAGCCCCACAAGGAGTGTCAGATGATCTTCCTGATGCTTACTTGTTTAATTTGGAAGTGGTGCCGCAGTGGGCTAAGCCATTGGTGCCAGTATTGACATACGGGCCTAACCATCCAGTAATACCCACACAGGATCTAGAAGTAGTAAAAGCCTAAAAGTACCACATCATGGTGGGAAGTATGTACAAGCACACAGATCAAGGGATCTTGGCTTGTTGCGTAGAAGAGGACGAGTTTGCGAAGTGGTTGCAATTAGCACATGTAGGTGCATTAGAGCAACACTACTCAAAACAACGAACTCTACAGACACTAAGGAGACTCGGAGTGCATTGGCCAACTATGGAAGCTGATGTCCAAAGGTTGTGCAAGGAATGCTCAATCTGCTGCACTAAACCACCTGTGGAACATGCCACTCTTTATCAAGTGTCCATAGTGCCAGATTGGAGTGAACCACTAGTATCCTTCCTGAGGACGAAAACTTTCCCTCCAGTCATGACTCTGGCAAGGAAAAGGAGTTTAGAACAAGAGGCCCAGGATTACTCTCTCATTGGCGATAATCTATACAAACGTGGTAAAGACGGTTACTTGAGACTATGTGTCCATGAGAGTGAGTATCTCAGGATCTTGGAAACTGCTCACCAAGGTGTAGCAGGAGGACACTTTGGACCAGATCGGGTGATCAAGGCAATACTATTTGCAGGCTTCTGGTGGCCGACCCTTCACATGGATGCACATACCTATGTGAAACGGTGTGATGTCTGTCAGCGAACTCAGTATCCTATACGCAAAGATGAGATGCCACTGAAACCTATGATGGGTGGACGCGCATTCTCTAAGTGGGGAATAGACTTCGTAGGTCCTATTAATCCCCCAACTAAGGGTTCCCATGTAGAATATATCATTGTTGCGACAGACTATCTAACAAAGTGGGTGGAGGTAAAAGCTACGACAAAGAACGACGCTCAGACAACTGCTAAATTCCTGTTTGAAAATGTATTCACAAGATATGGGCTACCTATAGAGCTAGTTAGTGATAGAGGCACTCACTTCTTGAACGAAGTGATAGAAAATCTACTCCAAGAATTCTTGGTAGTGCATAAGAAATCTGCCCCCTATCACCCACAAGCTAATGGGCAAGCCGAAAGCACAAACAAGATTCTATGTAATGTGTTGACCAAGTTAGTGAATAATAAACGCTCTGATTGGGACAAACAGCTACACCATGCTGTTTGGGCATACCGAGTCGCCTACAAAACGGTACTCCAAGCCACCCCCTTTCAGATGGTATTTGGCCAAAACGATGTGCTACCCTTGGACTTCTTAATACCTACATTGAAAGTAGCGCAAGAGCACGAATGGACGGGTCATGAACTCTCCTGTAGACTTTTTGACCTTGAACGATTAGGAGAAACAAGACTGAGAGCAGCTGCAGGGATATATGCAGCTAAGAAGAGACAGAAAGCATACTTTGATGCCCATGTGAAGGATAAGGGCTTGAAAGCAAGAGATCTAGTTTTAGTCTATACATTGAAGCAACATGCGAGGAAACTGGAGAAGAGAGGCTACGGACCCATGATCATTAACAGAATCTCAACAAGTGGAGCAGTGCAACTAGCCACATTAGAAGGCGATGTTCTCCTAAGTTATATCAGCGGATGCAGAGTCAAGTTGTATCAAGAACCTCTCACAGAGGAAATGCTAAGTCGACTTAATACTGCTAAGAAACGCAAAGAGGAAGAAAAGCGAATTCGAGAAGAAGCTCAAGCAGAAGCCCTAGAGCGCATACGGAGAATGAAATTAAGAAGACAAGGTAGAGAGCACCCTAGGCAAGATGCATATGCAGATCAAGGATATGACGTGGCTATGTGTGAAGTTTCAGGTGTTAGCTCACATAGAATAACTGACCGACGTCCTTTCATAACCTTAGATATAGGACAAGGAAAGAGTGCAAGGACTGTAAGAGCCTTGATTGACTCAGGTGCAGCCACTAGTGCTGTTAAATTGTCTTCCTGTCAAGAGTTGCAATTAACTGTCAATCCTGTGGAAGCATATCTCATAGGATTGGGAGGCGTGGAAACCCCTTGCATGGGCGAGGTGGAACTTCCCCTCTATATTCATGATGAGGCAATGACAGTTAAAGTGCTAGTATGTCAAGATGAGGACCTCACTGAACCCCTTGTCCTGGGTCAAGACTGGATCTATGACCAAGCAGTCAACTTAAACCTAAGAAGTGGACTTCTTCAGGTATGGGTGAATCAAAATAGAATTACAATTGAGTTAAATAATGGAGCACTCAAGGAACTAGAAAAGACACGGACTCCTGGTCCCTCCAGGGGTGCACATGAAGTTGACCATGCTGTTCTTGTCCAAGGCTATGTGATGCAGAAGAATGAAGATCTCAAAAAAGGAGTCAGAACCACAATGGAACTCCCTTCTTTTCCAAAGGCCAGAAGGAGGCAGCAACTAAGGGCAGATCAATCACTGAAGACTCTCCGGGCGAGAGACCAAAAGAACGCGCGAAGCAGAACAACTCAACCGATGAAACAAATGTGGGTGCGGAAAGACGAGCTGCCGGCCGTAACTAAGCGGCAACAACGGTCTCAACTTCCTATTAGTAATCAACGACTTGATGCTAATAAGAGGACTTCTAAAACCTCTGTTGAGAAAGTGAAATCCATTTGGGTACCCAAGAAGTCGATGAAGGCTGACCCGCAATCAAGACAAATTTGGGTGCCTAAGGCTTGCTTGCGGGCTCAACTAACCCCACACAATTCACATCATACACGACACGGTTCACTCGGTCAAGCAGTCGCTACCCACTCTTGTCTGATACACTCGAACACACTGCTACCTAGAAGCACGCACAGACTCACTTGTAGATGGGTCCCAATGACACAACAACTCCCAACAGAATTACTCATGCAACCCTCCCGAGTCTCCACAAAACCAAGACCAAAAGCCATCCATGGTGTTTGGCAACCTAAGACTTGTAATAAACCCCGTGACCCCAATCTGTGAATTCATCTCCACTTACTAACTTCATTAGTCAGACAGCGCATCTTTCCATCTAGCTCCTAGGACTATCCAAGCATTAACTACACACACTGTCATCGTGCACTCACTAACCACTGAATCATAACCTACCTCATGTTAATGTTGTAACGGGGACAACAACGGGTTTATTCTATCCATTACGATGTTAACACCTGGTTCTATATTCTCACAGAACCAACAAGCAAGCAGGGCCATGGCAGAAGCCGGAGGTGCCAGTTCTCACGCCGGATCCAGCGCACAGATTGTGGATATAGAAACACTCCTCCTCGAACCACATCTCACCGAAAGACCGCAAGAACTTCAAGCTGTGCATGTACTCCCAGTTCAGGATCCTCCCCAGGGGCACACCTCTCAAGTGGGCAAACACGCTCATTGGTTCAGTGATGTTGCAGGACCATTGGGTGATGGAACCTATTTTTGGGAAGCTGAATTGGAGTTTAATGGTAAATGGGGACGCTACCATTTTTCCACGCGCAAATTTGAGAGCTATCAGAATGCCGAAGTCATGCGTTCAGTATGGACCAAAGCTGGCCTGGACAGTTATTTCAGGGCACACTTACCGAAGCCGGATTTCTTACGTTGTTCTTTTCTTATCAGTACCATCACTCCGAGTAGGGCCAAGGGAGGCGATAGCACTTTTGTGTTACCCTCACTATTGCCGGGCCACGAACTTAAAAGATTCAAACTGACCCTCAATCTGGTACGAGAAGCATTGGGCATGTATGGTATGCACATCCCTACTGAAAAGGAAACAATGGTTCCAGGCAGAATGAAACATAAAGATCTCAATAAGCTGAAGGATATGGTAGCAATGACACCGACCATCGCTCTTCACCTACGGACTGTCATGCAGCATTTTGCTTTCCCCGCCCAGGAAAGATTCACCATGCCCCCAAAGAAAATATGGTTTAGCTTGTATTTGGCAGAGACAGAAAGCCTCCCTATCAACGTACCACATTGGATCATAGATCAGATTCACCTAGCCCATCAACGGTGGAACAAGAAGTAGAAAAATGTGCTTGGGTGTTGTGCTCTGACCAAGATAATCTATCGATGTCTAGCCTATGACGTGCCTATCCAGCGGGCACTCGTATGGTCCCGGGCCCAGGAGTTCCAAAGAAGGCTATCAGCGGCAAGTCCTCCATCAAAGAAGATGAGAGGGGGAGTCCAATTACCCTGCGCTCAACCAAGGGGAGCCACCACTACACCAGAAATTACCCCTCCCCAGACACGACGCATTAGACCATTCACCATTCGGCTACCAAGACCAAGTACAGAGGGACCCAATCTGGTGTTTCCACCCGTCCCATCGGACTTGGAATTTCCACAGGGCTTTACTCTTAATGATCTCACTGATGAAGAAGTGGCTAGGCTAATATACGACTCTAATCTCGAAACAGAAACAGAGCGAGCTCAGGAACCACAAACCCATACAACAACGTCAGCCCCCACCCGACCACAAGTGGTAGAAGTCGACGTAGATGAACAAGAGACCGAACAAGAGGAAGAAGCTTACGAAGAACAAGAGTATGATGAACTTTCAGAGTTAGCAAGTGCCCCTGCGTATTCGGCACAAATAAAAAGACTATTTCGAACCATGCAACTATTTCAAGAACAGCATAAAATGTCACTTGAAGCAGGCAAGAAACTCATGAACCAATTGCTGGCGGAGGAAGGCGTGGATGACATGTTCATCGAGTCCATAAACCTACACGCCGATGCAGTAGGATTGGATGAGGCCATTCATGAGGCAATGGCCTACATTCACCGATTTGAGAAAAGAGTTCCCGCCCGTCCCATGAGGTCCGGGAAACAAATTCATATCAACGTATCAGCACCAGGAGATACAACGCAAGCAGACGAACATCAGGAAGCACCACTGTCACCACCCTCCCCACCTCTCACTACACAACTCACTCCACCACATGACACTATCACCACCACATCCACTACCACCACAATCGTCATGGGAATTCCACTCTCTCCGGGAATCCAATTCAGGGGAGTCACCATGCCCACTTTCACCACTCTCTTCACTAACGTCACATCCACCCCACCCACGATCCCCATCTACACGGTCACTCAAACATTTGACACTATGGAAACATCTCCTGCCACTGCACCGCTCCCTCCCCCCATGCCACCTCCATCTCCCATACCCACTCCACCCACGTCTCCACTTGCATCCACATCATTCACAACTCCCTTTCTCGCCCCCATTCCCCCTGCATCTTCACCCCTCCCTGCATTATTTAATGTAAATAGTATATTTCTAGCATTAAATCAATGTGTATATCAGCTTCAGAATGAGTATAGAGCTCTTGACGACCGGTATCAACAACTGACAACAAATCACCAGAACTTACAAAGGCAACTTACAGTTCTTGAAGAGGAAAATGCAGATGTGAATCAACGTTATACAACACTTGAGCAGGCTCACCAAACACTACTGGAGGCACCCCAACCATCGAAAGAATCAGGTGTCAAACAACTAGAAGCCTTGCTCGAAGTATACCAGGCCGATAACCTACGAGTCAGACGTAACTTGGCGCTACTCAGGAAACATATGGCCACGGCACTTGAAGAGAACAAGAGACTGCAGAAACAAAATGAAGAGAATCTGGAAGCGGCAATGGAAGGCTCTCCCCACGAGATAGATCCAGAGCAGTTCAAAGCAGTTCCCTCGGAGACGATGAAAACCATTTTGGAAAGCTATGCAGATCTCCTGGAAGCCCATGATGACTTGGAAAGAGAACGTGACACACTACGGAGCAGACTTAAGGAACAGGAAGAACAACCGACGAGTGTCCCATCAACCTCTACCTCAGACGAGGTAAAGGCCTTAACTGAGCAGGTGGCAGAATTACAAAAGAGGTTACTGACATACGAGAGACAGCCCTCTCCAGTAGTAGAACCAGAGCCAGAAGAGTTGGTCCCTATTGAGGTAGATGATTCGTACGAAGAACCGTATATTCCTATGACGATGCCAGGAGGGCAACGAACCTCAGAGGGACTAGACACCTTGGAAGTGGAAGCACTCGAGTGGCTTCAGACACTGGAAAGGACAACGAACACCCACGAAGAACGGGTGGCCATTCAGATCCAATCACTAGCAAACCTAGAAGAAACTGTCATAAAGTCAGAATATTTCAGAAGCATGTCTCATCATAGATGGATCGGCACCAATAATGACCAATATGTGCCATACTGCATACTTTTGGCCGATTACAACGCCGAGATTCAACGACGATGCGGCAAGCCTCCCACATTTGCTACACAATTTGGTCCAGATGATATACCGGAAAGTGCTAAGCGTGGGTCCATCCATCAACCCACCTGGAGGATCAGGCTTTTGGAAACATATCCTGAAATGGTCCGAACCTGGAATAATATGCCGTTGTTTATTAAATATAATCCTTGTTACGTTCCAGTTCTTCGAAGACGCACCTGGCCTGAATTCACTATTGCCGTCAGAGACATCAAAGCCTGCGCAAAATGGTTAAATTACGTTTATCTAGCACCTCCACGAGGACCCCCCACGGTGAACTACATGATTTCTACAATCCGCCACTGGAGCATTCGGCTACGCAATAATCCCGATGTGATGGCCCAGATGTGCATGAAAATATTTGAATTAATACTGATCACTTTCAGGATGTTTAAGAACATTAAGGACCCTCACTTCTCAGGAGCAGGCTTCGTGACAGGAAACCAGGATCTGGTGTACGATATGAGTACCACCCCATCAATTGAAGTAATATATGCTTGGCACGCCAGAATCAAGTACCTCCCAGCCTGCTTTAAACAGACATTTGAGGAGATGTTCATCACAGGATTCTGGGAATATCACTCCAAAATCTTTATACCCAGACCATCACATCTCCTCCAATTATTTGTTGTGGAGAGAACTATTTACTCAGAACAATTGAGGGTGCCTCATCCAGATGTTCCCGGACCTGTGAATTGGGATGATTTGCTCACAGATCTAGCACGCGGCTTGCGACTCGAAGAACACCACCTAGCCTCTGATGTCGTCCAATATTATGTTCAAAAATCCTCTAGACAAGGGTCTGTCAGGGGCGACAGACGCGAGAGTGGGGGGGGGGGGGTGTTGGCAGCAGTCAGGGAACCGAAGGAGCCACAAGACGAAGAGAGTCAGAGCGAAGGGACAGCACAAGCAGACATGGCAGTCAAAGAAGATCTGGCAAGTAGGCCATCTAATTTTTCAGACATCAAGGAGTTGAACACACAAGAAGAAAGAGCAAGTAGGGAGCTCAAAGAGGTGTATGACAAATCAACAGAGAAAATCCCTACACAAATAGTGATTTTCATCACTAAAAACCATTGTAAATATCATTTTGTATTTTTATAGCTCCATTTTGTGCAAGCCAAGGAGTCCTTGAGCTTGAGGAGCTTTAGAAGTATCTACCTGTCAATTTTCATATTTTTTAGATTTTGTTTGAGCCCTCTAATAAGCCCTGGAACCTAATTTTTAACTAGGCGGGACACTAGGTCTGAACAGGGCCAAAGCTAGTCAAAAACTATAAAAGGAGCTAGAGAGCTCATTTTTGAGGTTAGATTGTAATTGAAACGAACTTGTAAGAGCTTTGTGAAAGTAATCTAAAGAACTCCATTGCTCCTCACTCTTTGTCTTGCCGTGTGTGCGCGTGTGTGTGTATGTGTGTGCATATTGGTGTGCTTCTCACTCAGGCACTTGTGCTTCCACTTGTTGGAGGTCTTCATACCATCCTCACGTCTTCCCGGATTGACATTAAAGGAGGTGCTACTCATCACTAAGCTACACCTGTTAACCTGTTTCAAATCCTGTTTTAGCCCCAAAACCCTGAATTGGCATAAGTTTCTCATACGAAATCCGATTGCTATGATTTTTGTTTTCTTGGAAAGCTCGTGGGTTTAGGGTAATTTGAAGTTGATCATATCCTGGGTTAGGAAAAACTGAGAGTCCCTTGGGATTGTTTTTCATAAAGGCAAAACGCAGTTTGGTTAGTGGATTACATGCATGAAAGGATCTGTCTGTCAATCAAATTTAAGTCTTGAGCTAACTTGGGGACTTTTTCAGGTTCTTTGAGAGCATCAAAGGGTACTCGAAGCAAGAGTAAGCGCAAGCTTGGGAACACGCTTCCTGAGCATACAACGGCAACCAAGGGAAGAAGCTCAAGGTTGGAAATTCTCAACACCCTCTGTCAATCCCTAGCATAGGCTAAGTACGGATAGAGGTTTTGATTAATTAGAGATACGTTAAGAACGACCAAGTCCAAGAACTCTAATCACTCAAGTGCAAGTGTTAGGAGATTACAACTGCGAAACAACCTAAGGGAAAAGAATTTAAATCGAGCGACCACACTCAAGTATGATAAAACTTAAGTGTTCCTTGCGAGGAAGATTAAATTGTACGAGAAGTGACACCCTAAGGGCAATTAAAAAAGGACAAGTGACTAATACGAAAGAACTCAGCAACACAAAGTGTACATGGGAAAAATTGGGATTATTCAATTGGGCTTATGAACCTTAGATTAGGACGACACCTAGGGAGAGATAGACAAAGTCTTAGATCTTCAGAGGCTAGTGTCAATCATACTGCTAGGTCTTAGGCCCAGCAGTTGAGTCATCATTCGTACTACCCTAGCTCTGAGACTAGCGAGTTTGAGATGTCCCACGGTATGGAGAGACCTACAGGAAGTTCAGGAGTGCCATATTTACATAGGGTGGAAGGCCCTTACAAGACGCAACTCGAATACCTTAGGACCAACCGATTAGGTGCTAGCATCTATGACGACGGCCTAGGAAGATCTGTGGTCCAGATCAAAAACCCTGACCAATCCATTGGACTAGAGCACCCAGCTGTCAAAAACGGAGCCTACCTAGACAAGGAAGGAACAATATATGTAGTCACCAGTCATCCAGATAGGACAAATGAATTTGGGAATGTGATTCCAGAAACGGACTTAGGTGACCTGGAGCAAGGAAACATGGGTATAGAACCTAGAACCCCCCGAGGCAAATTTGTTCTCACTAGGATTATCACACCAGAGTGGATTCCCCAAGACAATAAGAGCATAGATTTGCTTCTGAACCGAGAGACTGATGAAGCCTTTTGGAGGTATAGATCTGATCAGCCGAATGAGGTAGGGACAATCATGATATATGAGTTCAAAGATCCTGATAGCCCAGGCAGGGTGACCTACTTGGATCACGCTTTAGAGAGGGTCTTTGTGGTTACAAAAAATGATAGGCATGCTTACACATGGAAAGGCGAGTTTATTTTTCCCCAACCAAGATCGAATGTGTCCTTTGGTCACCCAGGAGCTGGAACGTCCCATGCTCATGGAACTCAAAGAGACAGACATAGAGATAGACCGAAGGTAAGCTTTGCCAACCCAGTGGGAAGAGAAAGAACGAGAACGGAAACAAATAGAGTGGAACCTGAGGGACTTAGAGCCCCAAGGAACCAAAGGAATGGGGATGAATTCCCTCTACCAAGATCTAGAGAGCACACGAGGATTTTGAGACCGACTCAGTTAGTTAAGTCCATGAAGAACTACTTCGATGGCACAGGAGACCCATATGATCATGTGGCCGAGTTTAGGCAAGTCTTGAGAGCTGAACAAGTTGAGGACCTATTCATGCAGTATAATGCCTTTGGTCTAACCCTTAGGAACACAGCCCTTACGTGGTTTCAACCGTTGAATGAGAGGCAGTTTAGGAGCATAGACCAACTCTTAGAGGCTTTCATCACTGAGTTCTCTAAAAGTGGCATAAGGCATAATACTTCCTCACTGATACATAGCTTCAAGCAGACCCCTCAAGAGACTGTGAGACTTGCAGGAAGAAGATTTAGGCAGTATCTTGAGAGATGCCCTGTTCCTGAGTTACCCACAAGCCAAACAAGTGTCCTTATTCTTGGATGGATTGCTAAGTACAAAGTTGCGATCCTATGTGTACTTGAAGGACCCTAGGACTATAGAAGAGTGTGTACGCATGTGCATCGACATCGAGGATAACCTAGGGGAGGAGTTAGAGCTTTCCAAAATCTACAAAGATTCAGATAGTGCCTCTAGCCTCTCTTCCTCGCAATCCACATCAATTGAGGAACTCGCGGAGAAAGTAGCTCAAAAACTAGGTGTCTTTAGTAAACAAATTCCTAGATTTTCCCTAATAAAGAGGTGCTATACTTGCGGTGGTGACCATATGGCGAACGTATGTCCCATCATGGCTCAACCCCAAGTGAACCCTAGCAGCCAATATTGCACCATAGAACGGAGATACACCAATCACACAGCACAAGACTGCCTATACAATAAGCAAGCAGTTAGGCAAACCTACCCTCAGCCCTATCCACAACAGGGAAGATACCAGAATCAGTACCCCCCACAGCAATATGGTAGACCACAACAATCCTATCAACAACCCTACCAAAACCAACAAAGGCCTCAACCTGTGTTAGCTCAACAACCTCCAACCCCAGCTAATGTGATTCTTGTGAAGTATGCTGCTGCTGAGGAAAATTTGAATAGAGCCATAGTCCCAATGACTCCGTTGCTTTCAAAAAGTGACCCGAATGATCATAGTTTTGATTCCACTCACATAGATAGTCCACAGGCTTACTATATGCAGTCTCCTGAACATGGTGAATCCTACTATAGTGAAGAACCGAGTGGACCTAGTTGGGAGCCAGAGTATGCAAATCTCATGTACAAAAATCCCAACACTAGACCTTAACCTAGGCAGGTAAGACCCCCATTCCCTAGGGGACCATGCTATAGGTGTCAAGGAGATCACCTCATTCGTGATTGCCCAATGCCTGCATCTACACAACCACAGTCAGTAACAATTCAAGGCTTTTTTCAAGATTGTGGAAAGGAGCATCTCTTACGAGAATGCCCAAAGAATCCCAATAATAAGACAAAAATAACTCCAATTAACGTTATTGGCTTAGTTGTAGACTCAACAGGAAGTGTCACTTCCACTGCACCAGTGCAAGTGGTCACAAGAGCTCAGGCTTTGCAACAGAACCCAGGAATAGGTCAAGAGAAGAGTGCAGAGGTTAGTGAAACCGAGAGCATAGCCAAGAAACGGTCGAGAGCCTGGAGGGATAGCCAACAGAGAATGAAAAGACAATGGTCTAAAAAGATGAGCGACCTAGAAGAAAGCATAAGAGAAACAAAAGCCAAAATTGTTGAACTCACCTCTCAAACAAACTCTCACATACCACCACCACCCTCATTTCCATCACCATCTAACCCACCATCTGTCCACCTACCTCAGACCATCCCACCACCCCCTAGAGTAGGATCAGTATTAGCTGACCCCACTCCTGAAGACATAGACATGATGCTTAAGGCATATCAGGCCAGAATCCAAGAAGGGCCAAATGTGACGGATCATGACAAGTGCTACCCTAGAGCTGACCTAGAGATAGAAAGAACCAAGTTGTGTGCGAAAATGATCGCGTTGGCTGAAACCATGTTTGAAGCCATTCGCCTCTTCAATTACTCTGGCTCAGCTAAGACACAATTGCACTTGGATGGACTCCTAGAGAAGTTAGAGAGCATACTTGCAAGATCTGCCAAGGAAGAAAAAAAATCAAGGAAGAGATGAGGCAAGTAAAAGAATAAGCCTTCCCCCACAGGAAGGTTTTGTGCCCAATTCCACTAAACCAGACACCTCCTCTTCTCTGAATAGGTACACACCAAAATTCCTACGAGAAACTCAAGAAGACAAATGGGCTAATGAAAGTGAAGTCCCTCCTCCCATTGAACTTGTGGATGACACGCATGATCAATTCCCACAAGATATTCCTTCCATTTATGGAGACCAGGAGAGTGCACAAAGTCAAGAGAGGTTAGACTTCGAGGAATTACCCCACTTCATAGGCCCATGGGAAGCCAAGTCTACTTGTATGAGAGCACCCACGGTCATGGTAAGGAACGAAGACTCAGTCATACCTAAGAATACGGAGGTAGTGAAGAACACTAAAGTGCAGTGCAACCTCACTTTAGAAGAGCTACTCAAAGTTAGGCCAGAATTATGGAAACATGTAGCTAACCAAGGGCCAGAAGTAGTGAAACCCCATTCCCAGGTAGGTTCTCATAGAACGGTGCCAGAAATTCCTCTAGACAAGATAGGAGATATGAGTGAAGGTGAAGAAGGAAACACCTATCTTCCCATTACCCATCAGGGGTACACAACCAAGGCAATTCTAGAATCAGGTGCAGGAGTTGCTATTGCCACCACTTCCCTATGGAAACGTTGGGGCAATCCAACACTCAGGCCCACGAGAATGAAATTGCAGATGGCTGATGGCCACATAGAAAGACCCTTAGGCTTGCTGGAAGGAATAACTCTCACTACATGCAGTGTTGAGTTTGAGCGTACTTTCGCCATATGTGATTTCAGCAAGAATCATGCCTATGAGATGATTTTGGGAAGACCATTTATGTGACAGTTGCAAGTGGTCCAAGATTGGGGAACCAATTCCTTGTATTTGCAACACTTAGGTGTTACGACCAAAGTCAATCTCAAGGATTACTCTCATAGAGATGTACCGCCTATTCAATGGAATCCCATCCATAGATCCAAGCATGACACGGAGTCCGTGCACTCCATAGGATCAGGATCCTCATGGATGCATGAAGACACTCACTTATGGATGTGTAAAGTGGCGGTGGAAGAAGAGAAGAGAGAAAAGGACAGAGAGATAGGTGCTAAGGAAACCCATAGGTCAATTCAAGACCCAGCCTATGCACCTGTAGTGTTTCCTGATGAAGAGTTTGAACCTCACAGCTAGGCAGAAATTTTAGCAACAATGGACGTAGCCATCAATGAAGAACAATGGACACCTCACTGCGATGAGGATGGCTATGACATTTCAGTCTTCTCCATAGAGCCCATCATGGGAGAGGCAGTTCTAGAAGAATGCGAACCTAGCCCTGATGCAGTTGAGGATGCAAGTGACTCCGATCTAGAGTCAATCATTATGGACCCACCTTTTGCATCAAATGAAGAATACTTCTATGAAGTAGAATTTCAACCCCAGAGACATGGAGAGCATACAAATGATGTAAGGTTAGCCACACAAGTGACCCCTAAGGATGAAGGAAAGAAAAGAAAGAAGAGAGAAGTCACACCAGAAGAGGAAGAATCTTTGTTTGAGGTCCCTGAAAATTTTAAAAAGTATGAGATAGACGACAGGAGAGTCATGATAAGAATGCCTAAACGAGAGGCACAATCAAGAGAGGCCTATGATAACAAAGAAACCACCAAGAAAATAGTGGTAGCCCTAGAAGAAGGAGAGGAGAGATGCACGTACATAGGCCATGACCTAAAAGAGGAAGAAGAGCATGCGTTAATAGCCTTGCTAAGAGAATACAAAGATGTATTCGCTTGGAGTTACAAGGATTTGAAAGGTGTTGACCCAGACATATGCTCACAACCAATTCCCATGACCTCAGATGCGAAACCCTCTAAACAGAAGCCATATACATATAACGATAATTATGCTGCTAAGATCAAAGAGGAGATAGATACACTGGTAGAAGCTAGATTCATCTATGAAATTGAGCACACTGAGTGGGTATCCCCCATTGTAGTGGTGCCCAAGAAGAATGGAAAGCTACATGTGTGCATTAACTTGAAAAAGGTCAATGCAGCCACAATTCGAGATAACTATCCGCTTCCTATCACAGAACATCTCTTAGAAAGAGTAGCAGGCAAGGAAGTGTACAGCTTCCTTGATGGATTTTCGGGCTACAATCAGGTAGCCATTGCTCCGGAAGATCAGCATAAGACAGCTTTTGCCACAGAGTGGGGCATATTTGCCTTTAGAGTAATGCCATTTGGGCTTACCAATGCACCCGCTACCTTCCAGAGGCTGATGTGCCACGTGCTTAAAGAGTTCTTGAGGAAGAATTTGGAGGTCTATGTTGATGATCTCTGTGCTCATTCCAACATTAGACAGACACATATACCTGAACGCAGGCAAATCTTTGACAAATGCAGAGAATATCAAGTCTGCTTGAACCCAGAAAAGTGTGTTTTCATGGTCAGGCAAGGCAAGATTCTAGGACACATAGTGTCAAAGAATGGCATATCCACCGATGAAGAGAAAGTAAGAGCCATAGCCGAGTTACCTAGGCCAAAGAATGTCAAGGAAGTACAAGCTTTCATGGGGCATTCTGGCTATTACCGACGCTTTATACACATGTACACCATCATTGCCAAGCCTCTGTATGGACTTTTGACTAACTTTGAAGGGACCGATGAATGTGAAAACTCTTTCAACGAACTCAAAAGAAGATTGTGTTCAGCACCAATCTTGACCACACCAGATTGGAATAAGCCCTTCCATGTTCATGTGGATGCTTCCAATTATGCTATTGGATGTGTACTCGCACAACCTACGGGTGAAGGTAATATGGATCTTCCGATTGCCTATGCTAGTAGAAAATTGAATGCAGCTAAACAAAATTACAGAACCACTGAACGAGAGGGATTAGGCATGGTATATGCAATTAAAAAGTTTAGAAACTATTTGCTTGCAAATAAGTTTAAATTTTTTTATGATCATCAGGCATTATTGTACTTGGTAAACAAACCATGCAATACAGGTAGATTAGTAAGATGGTTTCTCTTACTAATGGAATACGACTTTGAAGTTGTGGTGAGGAAAGGGAAGACTCACTTGAGAGCAGACCATCTCTCTAGGCTCACATCTGGAGAAGCCGCACAAGGAGTATCTGATGACCTTCCTGATGCTTACTTGTTTAATTTGGAAGTTGTACCTCAGTGGGCTAAGCCATTAGTGCCAGTATTGACATACGGGCCTAACCACCCAATCATAAGGTGCATTAGAGCAACACTACTCAAAGCAAAGAACTTTACAGACACTTAGGAGATTCGGAGTGCATTGGCCTACTATGGAAGCCGATGTCCAAAAGTTGTGCAAGGAATGCCCAATCTGTTGCACTAAACCACCTATGGAACATGCCACTCTTTATCAAGTTTCCATAGTGCCAGATTGGAGTGAACCATTAGTAACCTTCCTTAGGACGAGAACATTCCCTCAAGATATGACGCTGGCCAGACAAAGAAGTCTAGAACAAGAAGTCCTGGATTACTCACTCATTCGTGATAATCTATACAAGCGTGGTAAAGATGGTTACCTTAGATTATGTGTCCATGAGAGTGAATATCTCAAGATCTTGGAAACTGCTCACCAAGGTGTAGCAGGAGGACACTTTGGACCAGATCGGGTGATCAAGGCGATCCTATTTGCAGGGTTGTGGTGGCCGACCCTTCACATGGATGCACATACCTATGTGAAACGGTGTGACATTTGTCAGCGAACTCAGTATCCTATACGCAAAGATGAGATGCCTTTAAAACCTATGATGGGTGGACGTGCATTCTCTAAGTGGGGAATAGACTTTGTAGGTCCTATTAATCCCCCAGCCAAGGGTTCACATGCTGAATATATCATTGTGGCCACAGACTATTTAACCAAGTGGGTAGAAGTGAAAGCTACCACAAAGAACGATGCTCAAACTACAGCTAAGTTCTTATTCGAGAATGTATTCACGAGATATGGGCTACCTATAGAGCTAGTCAGTGATAGGGGAACTCACTTCTTGAATGAAGTTATTGAAAATCTTCTCCAAGAATTCTTGGTAGTACATAAGAAGTCTGCCCCCTATCACCCACAAGCTAATGGGCAGGCTGAGAGCACAAATAAGATCCTATGCAATGTGTTGACTAAATTGGTAAATAATAAACGCTCTGATTGGGACAAATATCTACACCATGCTGTTTGGGCATACCGAGTGGCCTATAAAACGGTACTCCAAGCCACACCCTTTCAGATGGTATTTGGCCAAAATGCGGTGCTACCTCTGGACTTCTTGATTCCCACATTGAGAGTAGCACAGGAGCATGAGTGGACGGGCCATGAACTCTCTTCAAGAATTTTTTACCTCGAACGATTAGGTGAAAGAAGACTAAGAGCTGCAGGAGGAATATATGCAGCTAAGAAAAGGCAGAAGGCATACTTTGATGCCCATGTGAAGGATAAAGGATTGAAGCAGGGGACCTCGTGTTAGTCTACACTTTGAAGCAACATGCGAGAAAACTAGAGAAGAGAGGCTATGGATCTATGATCATAAATAGGATCTCGACTAGTGGAGCAGTCCAATTAGCCACACTCGAAGGCGATATTCTCCCTAGCTACATAAGCGGATGCAGAGTCAAGTTATATCAGGAACCTCTCACTGAGGAAATGCTCAATCGACTCAACACTGCCAAGAAACGTAAAGAAGAGGAAAAATGAGTTTGAGAAGAAGCACAGGCAGAGGCCTTGGAACGCAGCCAAAAAAATGAGAAGACAAGGACGAGATCAGCCAAGGACAAATCACTATGCGAACCCAAGATATCATATGGCTATGTGTGAAGTCTCAAGTGTAAGCCCCCATAGAATAGTTGACCGACGTCCTTTTGTAACCTTGGAGATAGGACAAGGAAAGAGTGCAAGGACTGCACGGGCCTTAATTGACTCAGGTGCAGCCACTAGTGCCGTTAGACTCTCTTACTGTCAAGAATTGAAATTAAATGTCAATCCTATAGAAGCATATCTCATAGGATTGGGAGGTGTGGAAACCCCTTGCATGGGCGAGGTGGAACTTCCCCTCTCCATTCAAGATGTTCTAATGACAGTTAAAGTACTAGTGTGTCAAGATGAGGATCTCACTGAGGCTCTGGTCTTGGGTCAAGACTGGATCTATGACCATGCAGTCAACTTAAACCTAAGAAGTGGACTTCTTCAGGTATGTGAAAATCAGAGTCGAATTACGATTGAGTTAGATAATGGAACACTCAAGGAACTAGGAAAGGCACAGACTCCTGGTCCTTCTAGGGGTACACATGAAGTTGACCATGCTGTTCTTGTCCAAAGCTTTGTGATGTAGAGGAATGAGGATCTCAATAAAGAAGTCAAGGACTCAACGGAACTCCCTTCTTTTCCAAAGGCTAGAGGGAGGCAGCAACCAAAGGCAGATCAACTACTGAAGACTACCTATGCTGGAGGCCAAAAGAACGTTGTGGTCAAGAATTGAAGTCGAGCCCTACAAACCACTTGAATGCGATAACCAATACAATTTTCAAGTCAAAGGAGACATGCCAATATTGCGAAGAAGGGCCTTTCGGAATATAATCGCATCCTTACCCTTGTTTTTTGGTGATGTATGCATTTTAGGATTACCATACTAGTTGTATAGAGCATATCTAAAGATATTTTAGAAGGGAAAGCATCGAAGGCAATAATCTAGGTGTCAATACGTGGAGGGATGAGTTTTTAATTTGGAATGGAAGGACAAGAAAAGAGGGCGGCAGGAATGTTTCGGGTTGCTTCGAGGTGGAATGGTCGCTCCCATGCAGCTGAGGGGATGAACGAGAAAGCCTCTACGTATTGGAATATACAATCATATACAATGATCTCTGAAAAATCATATTCAAGGAGAACCTTTTGTATTGGAATTCACAGAATCTGCAGAGGCAATTCGAGTTCCAGGAAATACTTCAACAAGGAGTTACGGAAAGAGCAGCGACCTACTGATTAGAAGTCTAGTCGATATATATATTTCTGTGATCCAATCTTGAAGCTAGCAATAATATGGTGACAGGAGATTATCGGACAGTGGTGTTACAAAAGATATGGAAGATGGACTGCTACAGACCGTGGGCTAGTGTAGATCATCGGAGTTATGCCTGTTGCAGTCATCGGGACCAAGAAGATTAAAGCCAGAAAGTGGATTACAGAAGAGCTAGTGTATCTTTCTGAAGATTTCATATTCTGATTATTTGATAGATAAGCGATCGCGAGGGTCGACACTTCGGAAAGGGGATCTTATTTGCCTTGCTTCATGGAGATAAGTGACAGTGTTACAGTTAATGAGATTTGTGTATTGATAATGACTGCTACCGTCTCTGTGAAAAATGTTTTTCTGTGACTTGTTTTATTTAATGTTTTCCGGTCCTTTGCAAAGTTTAGAGGTGCGCTGACGAGCTCATGAACTTGCATCTCCATAGGCTAATAAAAACTGGAATAGTGTAATGTTTTTTATAAAAGATGCTGACTCGGGTCTTGTGGCGAATACTCAAACTAATAGCACTGTGATAGAGTTTTGCACGTTATCTGATTTTCTGTGGGAAGGAGATTAGAGGTCAATAATAGTGAGAAAACCATAATGCTAACCAGGAAAACTTGTGTGTTCACAATTGATTGCTAATAAAGATATGCACGGAGAGGTTTTCATGCCCAGTGAACTAAAGGAATGTCTGTCAGATTTTCGCAATGTGATAACCATAATGTATTGTGTGCGAGTGAGGATGAAGTGTGCCAGATTGAAGTGGGTTGATTTGAAGAGATCTGAGTGAGTAATGGAAGGGAAACAAGATCACAACAACACAAACATAACAAGCTTTTGTTTTGGTTTACAGAGTTAAATCGAACGAGTTTTTTTCTGCATTTTTGTTTTTGGCTGACAGTAAGCAGAAGAATTGCTGGCCATACTACAAATATGATAATCACTTAATGTTCCTAACAGGTGTACATCTTCTTAGTTGAGAATGACAGTCCAGCGCCGTTTATATGTCATTGGATAGCAACCCATATGCTGTGAACTGAAGTGTTACTGTTGAATTTTGTGTTAACTAAACAGATGATCTATTGTAGATAATCCATTATGTACTTTTCTAGTTTAAGTTGTATTAGAAAAATAAATAACAATGCAGAAAAAAAAAAGGTCATATAGCTGATGTTTTGCTGTTGCATACGTTCATGTGTAAAATTGGATCAGATTAAAGTTTAATTTCTCTTCTGCGCATCATTAATTGCGTTTTTTTCTCTCTTTCCTATTATTGTGCTTACATGGTCAATCTCCAGAGTTTTTCTGGGATGAGTAAAGAGTTTTTGGTGCAAGGGAATGTCGAATTTAATCATACAACATAATTTACATTTAAAAAAAAAAAAATATGGCTTGCATTTGTCGCGATGAATTACGCATGGATAGCTCAATCGTTTTTTTTTAGTGGAAGCGTTTGAAGCTTAATACATGGAAAAATGATTTGTACCGAAGAAAAGGAAAAATGCGGTTCATATAAACAGACGATGTTGGTTTTATGAATCCTGATATAGAGAGAAGTTGTATGCAAAATTAATCAAGCATAGCTTCACTCACGATGATCTTTGTTTTGCATGTCTAGAAAAAAATGGAAAATTGATTGTTTTCTCTTTAAACACTTTTGGGTTTCGTTCTTTGAGAAACTCGTTATGTTCTAGTCTGTGTACACGCATCCATGAATCAATGGTCATTTGTGCTTAAGGGGAATTGAAATCTTTGTGTATCTCAAGAATCGTGTGCCATGCCATTCTTCTCTTTAGAAAGCTTATTATAAACAATATGAAGTGAACCAATTGAGAATCTAAAAAGTTCCATCACTTTAGTAATTGTGGTATGTGGAGACCATAAGAATGAATACCCTTAGGCAACAAGTGATGATGGTCACATTTTATCCTTGAAAAAGATCGAAAGAGGTCTCGGGAACTTAAGCTTCTATAGAACTTCGAAGGCATGAAAGTGGTTGTCATACGCATTTAGAAGCTTGTATTCTAGGTTTCCACCATTTAAAAGGCGTTTTAGTACCTTTCATACCAAGATCTTTGCCTCAAATCCCCGATAATTGGGAACTTTAAAGTTCCAATTAATGTGTCTTTATTAATAAATCTATGGTATGAGTATTGTGAAATTGACCCAAAATCATTGAACATCCGAGGTTCAAGAAAATTTATGTGGAAATGAATACTCCAACTTTCTTTTCACCCTCCTTGTTACGAACCCCGCGACAACGTGCGAAGCAGAATGACTCAGCCATTGAAACAATTGTGGGTGTGGAAAGGTGAGCGGCCTATTGCAGTCAAGGCACAACAACTATCTCAACTTCCTATTAGTAATCAATGACATGATACTAATAAGAAGACTTCCAAAACTTCTTTTGAGAAAGTGAAATCTATCTGGGTACCCAAGAAGTCGATGAAGGCTGGCCCACAATCAAGACAAATTTGGGTGCCTACGGCTTGCTTGCGGGCTCAACTAGTCAAGCACGAATCACATCATACACGACAGGGTTCACTCACTCAAAGAGCCGTTATCCACTCTTGTTTAACGCGCACGAACACATTCGCCCATGAGCACGAATAGACTCACTTGTAAATGGGTCCCAAAAAAGCCTCATTTCCAAGTAGATACCCTGACAAAGCCCTCCAGAGTCTCCACAAAACCAAAACATAAAGTCATTCATTGTGTTTGGAAGCCAAAAGCTTGTAATAAACCCCCCGATCCCATTTGTGCATTCCTCTCCACCTACTAACTGCATCTTTTCACTTAGCTCATAGGATTAACAACACACACAATCATCGAGCACTCACTGATCGACTAACTCATCATTCACCTCATGTTAACATTGTAAGGGGACAAAAATTGTTCTAACTTGTCCTTTACAATGTTAATGCCTGCTTCTATATTCTCACAGAACTAGCAAGCAAGTTGTAACATGGCAAAAACCGGAGGCACCAGTTCCTAGGCAGGGTTTAGCGCACAAATTGTGGACATTGAAGCCCTCCTCCTTGAACCACAACTCACCGAGAGGCCTCAAGAGCTTCAAGCGGTGCATGTGCTCCCTATTTAGGACCCTCCTCAGGGACACACTTCTCAAGTGGGGAAACACGCTCATTGGTTCAGTGATGTCGCAGGGCCATTGGGTGATGGCACCTACTTCTGGGAAGCAGAAATTGAGTTCAATGGCAAATGGGGACGCTACCATTTCTTCACTCGCGAATTTGAGAAATATCAGAATGCAGAAGTAATGCGATCGGTATGGACCAAAGCGGGCTTGGATAGCTATTTCATGGCACATTTGCCTAAGCCAGATTTCCTACGCTGCTCCTATTTTATCAGTACCATCACTCCTAGCACGGCCAAGGGAGGCGATAGTACTTTTGTGCTACCCTCACTGTTGCCAGGCCACGAACTCAAGAGATTCAAACTGACCCTCAATTTGGTACGGGAAGCATTGAACATGCAAGGTATGCATATTCCCACTGAGAAAGAAACATTGGTTCCAGGCAGGATGAAGTATAAGGATCTCAATAAATTGAAGGACATGGTAGCAATGACACCTACCATTGCTCTCCACCTACGAACGATCATGCAGCATTTTGCTTTTCCCGCCCAAGAACGCTTCACTATGCCACCAAAAAAGATATGGTTCAGCTTGTACTTGGCGGATACAGAGAATCTCACCATCAATATACCACATTGGATCATAGATCAGATCCACCTAGCCCATCAACGATGGAATAAGAAACAGAAGAATGTGCTTCATGGATGTTGTGCCCTGACAAAAATAATTTAGAGATGCTTAGCGTACGACGTGCCCATTCAAAGAGCACTAGTATGGTCCAGGGCCCAAGAATTCCAAAGACGGCTGTCAATGGCGGGTCCTCCATCGAAGAAGATGAGAGGGGGAGTTCAATTACCATGTGCCCAAGCAAGGGGAGCCACCAGCGCACCAGAGGTGACCCCTCCACAAACACGACGTGTCCAACCATTTACCATTCGCCTACCCAGACCAAGCGTCGAAGGACCCAATCTGGTGTTCCCACCGATTCCATCGGACTTGGAGTTCCCACAAGGTTACACCCTTACTGATTTGACAGATGAAGAAATTGCCCGTTTGATCAATGAGTCTAACCTAGAGACAGAAGCAGAGCAGACCCAAGGACCACAACCCACTACTACAACTTCAGCCCCGACCCAATCGTGAGTAGTAGAAGTAGAAGAGGATGAAGAAGAGAAAAGAGAAGAAGCGAACGAGGAGTATGATCAAGAATATGACGAACTTTCAGAACTAGCAAGTGCCCCGGCATACTCGGCCCAAATAAAAAGATTATACGAAACCATAAAGCGAGTCCAAGAACAACACAAACTATCGCTCGAGACAGGAAAGATGTTCATGAGCCAAATGTTAGCCGAGGAAGGTATGGATGACATGTTTATTGAATCAATGAACCTGCACGGTGACGCGGTAGGTTTAGATGAGGCTGTTCATGCAGCCATGGCTTATATTCATCGATTTGAGAAACGAGTGCCTACTCGCCCCATGCGATCTGGCAAACAAATCCACATCAATGTATCAGAACCAGGAGGTAACACACAAATAGAAGCACATCAGGCGAAACCACTCTCACCACCCACCTCACCTCTCACTACACAAGTCACCTCATCACCTAGCACTACCACGCCTATTTTTGCCATTACCACATTCGTCATGGGAATTCCTCTCTCTCCCGGCATCCAATTCGGAGGAGTTACCATGCCCACTTTCACAACACTCTTCATAAATATCACATCCACCCCACCCACGGTCCCCATCTACACAGTCACACACACGTTCAACACAATGGAAACATCACCAGCCACAACACCACTCCCTCCCCCCACGCAGCCTCAATCTCCCATACCCCCTCCACCTACCTCACCACTTGACTCCACAGCATTCACAACTTCCTTCCCCTTCCCCATTCCCCCTGCATCTTCATCTTTCCCTGCATCGTTTAATGTAAATAGTATATTCATGGCATTACATCAATGTGTGTATCAACTTCAGAGTGAGTATCAGGCTCTCGAAGACCGTCATCATCAACTGACTACGAATCATCAACAACTACAGAGACGGCTTACAATTATAGAAGAAGAAAATGCAGACCTCAACCAACGTTACACCACTTTGCAACTAAATGGGGAGTATACGCCTTTAGGGTTATGCCTTTTGGTCTAACCAATGCCCCAGCCACTTTCGAAAGATTGATGTGCCATGTATTCAAGGAGTTCCTGAGAAAGAGTATGGAGGTATACGTGGATGATTTATGCACTCATTCAGCTATACGATCAGAACATATCCCCGAACTAGGAAAGATCTTTGCTAAATGCCGACAATATAGAGTATGCCTCAATTTGGAAAAGTGTGTCTTCATGGTTTGACAAGGAAAGATATTAGGACACATTGTCTCTAAGAATGGAATCTCAACGAATGAAGACAAAATCAAAGTAATTTTGGATTTACCGAGACCAAAGACTGCTAAAGAAGTACAAGCATTTATGGGACATTACGGATACTACCGAAGATTTATACACATGTATGCCATAATTTCCAGACCTCTTTATGCTCTATTGTCTCAGTTCAATTGGATAGAAGAAATGTGAAAAGTCTTTAACGAATTAAAGAGTCGATTAAGTTCAGCTCCAATCCTTTGAGTACCTAATTGGAATAAACCATTTCACATTCACGTAGATGCTTCCAAGTTTGCCATTGGCGTCTTAGCTCAACCTTCAAATACAGGAAAGTTAGATCACCCTATAGCCTATGCCAGTAGACAATTGAATCAAGCAGAGCGCAATTACACCACGACCGAGAGAGAAGGCCTAGGAATGGTGTACGCAGTAAAAAAATTTCGACACTACTTGTTGGCAAACAAATTCAAATTCTTCATTGATCATCAATTTACTATACTTAGTCAATAAGCCTTGTAATACAGGACGACTAGTACGATGGTTTCTATTGTTGATGGAATTTGATTTTGAAGTAGTTGTGAAGAAAGGGAATACCCACATTAGAGCACACCACCTATCAAGAATGACACATGGAGAACCACCCATAGGAGTACCAGATGATGTGCCTGACACATACCTTTTTAATCTCGAAGTATGTCTCCAATGGGCAGAAAAGTTGATCCCAATACTCACATATGGACCTAAACATGGGATCTCTCAAAACCAAAATCAAGATTTATGGAAGACTAAAAACCTTCATATCATTGTTGGAAGCCTATATCACCAAGACTCAAGTGGATTACTCATGAGGTGCGTGGAAGAGGAGGAACAAGAAATGTGGCTTCAAAAAGCACATGCAAATCAATGGAAAACTCATTTAAATGCAACCAAAATATGGCAAACATTGAAGAGATTAGGCATATATTGGCCAACCATGCAAAGGGATACACATAACTATGTATCAGCCTGCCCAACTTGTCAAGAACAGAATCGAGAAGAGCACTCTAATTTATGCTACTCCACAGTGGCACCAAGATGGAGCATGCCTCTGGTGAAATTCTTGAAGACCCAAGAATACCCAGAAGGAGCCACTCTAGCAAGGAAACGAGCACTCACAGAAAAAAGCAAGGACCATGCTCTCATAGGAAAACAGCTCTTTAAGCGAGGAAGAGAATCAAATACGAATGTGTATTCATGAAGACGAGTATCTTGTTGTCCTAGAGATGGCACATACAAGAGTTGCAGAAGGACATTTCTCTGCAGATAAAACTGCAAAAATGATTCTCTTTGCAAGAATGTGGTGGCCAACTCTACATCAAGATGCAGCAACATATGTGCAACGATGTGATACTTGTCAACGAACGAAATATCCAATTAGAAGAGATGAAATGATGCTGAAACCCATGATGAGTGCCAGAGCCTTTACTAAATGGGGGATAGACTTCATAGGACCTATTAACCCACCAGCTAAAGGATCCCATGCTGAGTACATAATTATAGCCACAGACTATTTGACCAAATGGGTTGAAGCCAAAGCAACCAAGAAAAATGATGCAAGAACTACAGCCAAGTTTCTCTTTGAGAACGTACTCACTAGATTCGGACTACCAATAGAAATTGTGAGTGATAGAGGCACGCACTTTGTGAATGAAGTGATAGAAGAGCTACTAAATGAATTCTTAGTGATTCATAAAAAATCAGCCCCATATCACCCGCAAGCCAATGGACAGGCCGAAAGTTCAAATAAAATCTTGTGTACAGTCCTCACAAAAATTGTCAATAATGGTAGATTGGATTGGGATAAACAATTACATCATGCTTTATGGGCATTCTGAGTAGCCTACAAGACCGCTATAGGAACTAATCCTTTTAACTTAGTGTACGGGCAGAATGCTATTTTGCCAATTGACTTCTTAATACCCACTCTCAGAGTAGCAACAACTTATGAGTGGACTAGACATGAACTATTAGCTGAATTGGATCAAATAGAAAAATTACATGAAACTAGGTTACAAGCAGTAGCAGGGAATTATGCTGCAAAAAGGCGACAGAAAGCCTATTTTGATGCTCATATTAAAGATAATAACTTGAAGGAAGGAGATTTAGTTTTGGTTTATACTTTGAAACAACATGCTAAGAAACTGCAAAAAAAGAGGATATGGTCCGTTAATCATCAATCGCATATCTACCAGTGGAGCTATCAGTTTAGCAACCCTAGATGGAGACATATTACCAAACTATACCAGTGGATGCTGAGTGAAAAAATATTTAGAGCCATTGATTGAAGAGATAATGTCACGACTAATAATGGGTAAGAATAGGCGTATAGAGGAAGAAAGAATATGAGAAGAAGCTAGACAAGAAGCGCTAGAACGAATCAGGAAACGAAAAGAGTGGATGAGAGAGAGATGAGAGATATGGACAAGGAGAAGAACTCATCCTTATGGCTAACTTTAGAGCCCCTACAAACCTAGGATAGCAAACAACGCAACCTTATTTGAATTTGGGTGCTGGATCAAAGGAGTACCACTTGGTGGATGTTCTCATCGACACAGGAGCAGCCATAAGTTGTATCAAGTATTCGTTGACCCAGAAGCTCAAGGAAGAACTACGCCCTTCTAAGGCACAACTGATTGGAATAGGAGGAAAGATTACCAAATGTATAGGAGAGATTACCTTACCTCTACATCTTGGAAACAACACAATGGAACAAAAACTGTTAGTATGTCAGGACCAGGACTTATTAGAAGAGCTTGTGTTAGGCCAAGATTGGATATACGAATACAAAGTGACTATTCAATTGGCCTTAGGATACATCTCGGCCAAGATAGGACATCATGAAGTATTCAGCATGCTAGATGAACGACCAATCAAAGCCAAAAGTATAGAACCGAGAACTCACTTAAATGAACACGATGATGAATGTATGTTCACTCACATTGTGGAAACCCCTTCATCGAGTACTTCTTGTGAGGATACCCCGAATCTCGAGTGCACACAATCTTCTAATCCAGTAAATCACCAGATTAGCGTCTTACCCAATGACAGCCTCAGCAAGGAACCAAGCACAAGAGAGAATAGTCAGCACGACTATCACGAAACTAAACACATTGGAATATACCCTATTCCCTACACTAGGAAGGCTTGGATCAGAAAAGATCAAGTGACGGCATATCTTCAGCAACAGAACCATTATCGACATTAGACAGAACCACAGAACAAGACTGCAAATCACTTTGGACACCTAGGTCCACAAAGAATTGAGAAAGTATGGATTCCGAAGAAGGTGATAGCCACCCAGCCAACCCAAACGCGGATATGGATTCCAAAGTCATGTGCTCAAGTGACAAATGTCAAAAGGGACAAGCCAAGGTGCAAGGAGAATCAGAATGATCTAAAGGCAAAACGATCGAAGATAAATCACTACAAGACAAAGCAAGAACCCCGCCATGCAACACAATTCATTCAAAGATTCGAACGGTAGACCAAGCAAAAACACTACATGAGAAGCACCACATTCACCAGGAATTTTGGGAACACAATCTGTCCCAACCGAATAAAGCAGATTTGGATGCCGAAAGACAAGACAAGTTGTATACGTCCACCAAATAATTCAAGTTGCACACATTTGGAGTTACCAGAACCCAAAGTATGCATGATAGGGCTACATTACAAGGCCAAGCATTCGGCACATTTTTCTTCTATTTCAGGATAGTGAAGCACATTTCCCTCTCGGGAAATAGGAGAGCACTTGTACATAATCTAAGGAAATCACTCAAAAATTAATAACTGCTTCGGCTATGAACTAACTTTTATGTTTTTCTTTCAGGAAAAAACATAAAATATATAAATAAGAATGAAAAAATTCCAGATATTACCTTTCTCACACCCACGGGCAAGGGACGACACAATCCACTCGGAGAGTTGCCAAATTCAATGAGGATAAGTGGAAGATGATTCTTGATACCAGCTTGCCACTGATTTCTCGTATATATTGAGTGCAGATGGCATCATCCAATTCCGAGGCAACGCAAGAGGAGGAGATCCAGCTTCTTCCCTTGGAATCAATAACTAAAGCAAGAGGTCACTGGTTTCTTGATGATCAACCAGTGTCTGAACTTCTTTTTATGGCAACCATCAAGATCATGGATAGGGATCACTACTTTCCTATCATGTCCCAAGATTTCAAGACTATCATACAAAGCTTACCGCGCATGACAGATGTCTGGACACAAGCAGGCATTGATGCATTCCTGAGACTTCCAATATACCTGCCGGATTTCCAGAGATGTACACAAGTGATGAATACACTACAGTTTGCATCAAATAAGGTATCAGTACCAGAGGCAAGAGTGCTAGATAAAGTCAGTACCTGGAAAACAATTCAATTCACTCATGAGCTGATTAACAAAGCTTTTGGTTGGAATCAAGATGGACTCACCAATGTGAAAGATGAGTGTCATGATCCTAAAAAGAGAACCTTTTTGGAAATCAACAGAACGGATATTGAAGACGTTATTCGCTTAGTGCACTAGCATTTTTGTTTTCCAAGTATGCATAGATACACAGCACCTCAAAAGATTGTTGTACAACTACTCTCACATGCTATGAGGCAAGTAGGAAATAAAGTGAATATGACTCCGTATATTCAGGACCGCCTATTTGAAGCAAAGAAAAAGTGGGGTCAGAAAAAGTTCTTGAATGGAAGTTCGGCATTGACACTGCTAATTTATGAGGCACTAGAAATGAAGGAGTGCTTACGTTTGATGCCAAATTCAACAAAAATTGCAAAATATGCAAAGTCGGCAACGGTGCCGAAGAAGAAAAAAACAGTAATCTCTATTGAAGAAGTGGGAACCAGTTCCAAGAAACCCATGAGAGGGACTAAATGCCTTAGAGACGAAGAAGTGCAAGAGACACCACAATCAAAAAGAACACATATATTGCCTAAGATTCCAATGACACAACAACCCATTATGAAAAGAGACCTCTTGGCAGTTCTAGAAGAGACACATGTGTACATGCAAGGGCAAGTAAACTTGAATGTTCAAGGTCATCAATACAGACAAGCAAGCCAAACCAAGACACAAAAGAATAAAGAACAGACCCCAAAGCAAGCTGCCAGGTATAAAGCACTGGGATTAGATGATTCGAGTTCTAATGAGGAGTCCAGCCCAGAGAAAGACACATTAGACACTGACATAAGAACAGAAATGAACAATGAGGAATGGACAGAGATCAATCAGATCGAAGTCACCCCTGACAAACAACAATCAGCGGACAGGAACTAAGAAGCTCCCACTGAACCGGTACACATTGTTCAATTGAATGATACATCCAAGATAGCATCTAGGAAGCTCCAATCACAAATAAAGATGCAGTGCCACCTATAAAAGAGGAAATACAAGCAATGGTGCACCAGGAAAAGTGCCTACAACGAAATAAGGAGCCGATCGTGATTGAAGTGCCTGATGATACACCTCAAGGTAAAAATGACCATAAGGAGGCTGAGCCAAGAATCCAACTTCATATTAGGCAACCCCATGATACTGTTGAGATATAAAGCTCAACATGTGATGATCCAGGATCACACGTACCAGTTTTTCGTTTCTCTGACATGTATAGTGGTCACGCTGGTATATGTCAAGGATACTTCATTGAGCTTTATTAGATTTATCTACCGAGAGTGATGGCACATTTGTTTCTTGCCAGCTCACTCATTCACGGACATTAGGTTTTTCCTTATGTACTGGTCTTAATATATTGCACTTGTTGTATTCTTGTTTTTAGGTCATTCTTGTACATTCCTTTTATGTAATAGAAGAAGAAGAAGAAGATCATTCTTCCCTGTCTCAATTTGTGTGTGTGCTTCTCCTTGAGAGTGAGAGTGTGTGTGTGAACTCTCTTCCTTGTCTCCTTCCTCGTGACATGGTCTCAGAGCTAGCGTGGCTGTAGAGAGCTCGTGGAGAAGGCGACGGTGAAGACTGTGCGGCAAGGCGTGGAGAAAACACGATTTCACAAACGGCCTTCGTTTGCTACGAAAATCGGCGTGAAGGTAGAAGACGTTTGTCAGATCGAAGTTTCGGAACCATCTCGACCTCTGTTTTGAGCCCGCAAGGTGGGGCCCATAGAAAAACAAGGTCAATTTCATAAACTGTAACTTGCATTGTGTTTGGCGACACTCGTATATTCCAGATCCAGAATTTCAAGCGATTCCGTGTATTGTTGATACACGAAAACTGTGTTTTTCTGAGATCGAACTGTCACGTCATAGTGCGACAGTGTTCAAGCAGAAGTGCTGCTTGTAGTGTGTTGCGGTGTTGTGAATTGTTGCAGAAATGGCAAACGCAGATGGAATGAATCAGCTTATGAGCGATAAGCTGGACAAGGACAACTTCCATACTTGGAGATTCAGAATGACGAATTTCCTGATGGGAAAAGGCTACTGGAAGTACATCAAAGGAGAGAATGAAAATGCTCCGCAGTTACCAGAAAGGAATCGGACTACAGAATAGTTAAGAGCATATGAGGAATGGAATCAAGGAGCACGAAAGGTAATGTATTGGCTATATGTTAGCATACAGGATAGCATGATTGGACACATACAGGATGCCAAGACTCCAAAAGAGGCTTGGAACAATTTGGTCACTTTGTACGAGACCAATACAAAGGCACGGAAATTGCAACTCAAGAACGAGCTGCATACGTTGGACAAAAAGAGCATGTCGGTAAGTGACTACACTCTAAAAATCAAAAGCATATGTGAGTCACTTGCATCTATTGGGATGAATGTAGATGATGATGATAAGGTGGAAGTGTGCCTTCTTGGTTTAGGAGCTGCATATAAGCAGTTCAGAACTTCTATACAGACCAGGGAAAATATTCCGAATTTTGCTGATTTGGTATCTATGCTGATTATTGAAGAAAAGAATCTTGGTGAGGATTCAAACTCCCAAGGAAAGCCCAGTTTTGAGCAGGTATTCTATTCTGGCAGAGGAAGAGGTAGAGGTAGAGGTTTTGGAAGTGGAAGAGGAAACAATAACCAAGACCAAGGTCAACAACAAAATCATGCATGAGGAAGAGGATAGTTTCGAGGCAGGGGGAGTCAAAGAGCTCGCAGAAATTTCCAAAGAAATGATTCAGGTAATGATAGTAAAGGATGTTGGAATTGTGGTAAACTTGGACACTTTGAACGTGATTGCAGGTTGAAGAATCAAAATAACAGAAGGTAGCAAAAGAACTATGCATCCACAAGTGCAGATGATTCTAAGAAGATGTTTATGGTTCAACATCACATGATGAATACGATATCTGCTGGTGTTTCAAAATCGAATGATAATGTCTGGTATGTTGATTCAGGTGCTTCAAATCACATGACTAGTCATGCAGAATGGTTTAGTAGTTTGCAAAAAATGCCAGTTCGTGGATATGTTGAAACAGGTGATGATACATCGCATCCTATTGAGCATACAAGAAACATAGCATTGTCTATGGAGGACGAAAAGGTAAAACATCTTGCTGATGTGCTGCATGTTCCAAATATAACAAAGAATCTGGTTTCTGTTGGACAAATGGTTGACCACGGATTACAAGTCAGGTTCAATGCTGATGGATTATATGTAGAAGAGTACAAGCAGGATGGACGATTGGTTGCCAAAGGAAACAAAGTGGGTAGGATGTTCACCTTAAATGTGAAGATTCCTGAAATGAATGCAGCCATGTTTGCAAAAGGTGCAGGAGTTATTGCAGATATAGAGATATGGCACAAACGGATTGGACATGCAAACTTGCAAAGGCTGAAACTGATGCAGTCAAAGGAGATTGTCCATGGACTATCAAATTGCAAAGTTTCAGAAATGCAAAAGGTATGTGCAGCATGTCAATTTGGAAAACAGTCAAGAGCATCATTTCCACATGACAAGCATGTTAGTGAGAATGTACTAGAAGTAGTACATACAGATATTTGGGATCAAGCAAAGACCACATCTATGGGTGGTTGCAGGTTTTATGTTACTTTCATTGATGACCATACACGCAAAGTATGGTTATATTTCATGAAAGAAAAGAGCGAGGTGTTTACTCACTTCTAGAATTTTAAAGTTATGGTGGAAAAGCAGACAGGGAAGTACATTCAGACATTAAGATCTGATGGAGGAGGTGAATACATGTCAAATGAGTTCAACAGTTTTCTAAAAACTCATGGAATTCGGCATCAATTTTCATGCAAGTACACACCACAACAGAATGGTGTTGTTGAACGCAAAAACAAACATATTGCAGAAATAGCAAGAGCCTTAATGGCTGAGAAGAATATGCCTCATTGTTATTGGGCAGAAGTTGTGCATACTGCTGTATACATCATGAACAGAACTTTGACTGCCACTGTACATCAAGTTACACCTGAAGAGAAGTTTACAAGTAAAAAGCCAAGCTTATCACATCTGAAAGTTTTTTGCTGTATTGCATATGTACATGTCCCAGATGAATTGAGGGCGAAGCTTGATCCAAAAGCAGAAAAGTGTGTCTTCATTGGATACTCCCTTGAGAAAAAGGGATATAAATGTTATAACCCACTCACACGACAGGTGAAGGTGAGCAGAGATGTGGTATTTGATGAAATGTCAAGCTTCTATGCAGATGCCAAAGAAGGACTGAGTCTTGAACCAAATGACAAAGAAAATGTTGAAAAATCAAGTGCCGTGTCTCAGGTTTCTTAGTGGACCAGATGCATCACCAAGCAATAGTTCCAACTCAAATCCATGGAGTGGAAGATTACGTGGGAATTTCAGTCCAACAAATTCATCAAATACATCCAAGAAAGGTAAAGAAAATCTTTCTGCTGGTCATAAAACATGTGCAGGTTTTGAAGACATTGATGGAGATTCAAGCGGTTCAGGAAAGAGTCTTGATGAGGAACTTGGATTGCCCTCTGTGAAGACTCCAGGAGTAAGAAGGGCACATGCAGATGATACAAGGAGAAGTGACCCAGGACCAAGAAGATCTGGGAGGATGCGTAATTCAGTGCAACGATTGACATATGATAGTTACATGGCTCGCCATTGTGCCTACATGACAAAGGTAATACAAGACGTTGAACCTTCTTGTTTTGAGGATGCAATTGGTAATGCAGATTGGGAAAAAGCTATGGATGAGGAGATGGCTGCACTTTATGGAAATGATACATGGAAGGTGGTTCCCTTGCCGCAAGGAAAGAAACCCATAG
This sequence comes from Ceratopteris richardii, assembly GCA_020310875.1. Taxonomy (NCBI): domain Eukaryota; kingdom Viridiplantae; phylum Streptophyta; class Polypodiopsida; order Polypodiales; family Pteridaceae; genus Ceratopteris; species Ceratopteris richardii. The sequence continues at coordinate 7,348,435 of CM035411.1, forward strand.
GCTGTAAATGGGTTTACAAGGTAAAGCATAATGCTGATGGTAGCATAAGCAAGTATAAAGCATGATTGGTAGCTAAAGGATATGCACAGACATATGGCATTGATTATGAGGAAACATTCAGCCCTGTAGCTAAAATGTCTACTGTTAGGATACTTGTTGCATTAGCTACAGCAAAAGGATGGACTTTGCATCAGATGGATGTGAAGAATGCTTTCCTACATGGTGAGTTATAAGAAGAAGTATATATGGACCAGCCACAAGAATATGAAGATTCAAAGCATCGAGAATATGTTTGCAGGTTGCAAAAGGCTTTGTATGGGCTGAAGCAGGCTCCGTGTGCATGGCATGCAAGGATTGCTGATTACTTAACCAGCATTGGGTTTTCTATGTGTGATGCAGATCACTCACTATATGCAAGGAAGGCTGATGATGGCATCACTATTGTGGCTATTTATGTTGATGAACTCATTGTAGGTGGTGATAATGAAGAAAGCATCAAAGAGGTAAAGAAACTTCTTATGCGGGAATTCAACATGAAAGATCTTGGTGTGCTGCGCTATTTCTTGGGCATTGAGTTTATACATATAGAAACAGGTATATGGATGTCGCAAAGGCAATATGCCTTGAATATGCTGCAAAAGTACAGTATGGCTGATTGTAAGCCAATTTCTATGCCTTCAGATCAGAATTTGAAATTGGATACTACATCAAGTGAAGCATTGGAAAATGCTATTGTTAGTCGGCCGACGGAGTGGGACAGATGTAACAGAAATCTTTGTAAGACACACGCGAAAAGTTGTTACGCGCATATTTGTAAATCTTTATAAAGCAATGAAAAGAAGTGCTCTGGGGCGTGGAGAGTGGTGGGATTCGGGCATATTGTTGCGTTATTGCCAGACTGTTCGTCTGGTTGTCTGTTTGAATGTTGCAGCAGTGTGTGTTGTTTAGTTTCTGAGTACTCTAGGTCGTCGTGTGTAGTTGTGTTATTCTTCTTGATTGGGTTTGCGCAGCGAATCTTAAGTGTTGCGGTAGTACTTCTTGTTTGAGTTCTGCGTACTCTGTGGTGTTCTGTATTGTTATCTGTCAATCTCGGTTACTCGGCAAATTTAGTCCAATCACTAAGATGTTGAATCGTTTCCTGGAAGAGTTACTGTGGATCGTTATGATGAATTGTCCTGCTAAGTTGTAAGACGTAGTGTCTTCTCCTTGTTGAACTGCTAAGTGTGTGTGACTGTAGTGATCTTCCTTAGAGCATTGTGCAGTAGTGCTGATCTCGATCTGCACTTGTACGGTGAGAAATTACCTAGGATTAAGGGTAATTCCAGTGTGTGAGAATCCTCATACTGTAAGTGAACCCGTAGATACCCTCTGTGATTCGGTTGCTTGACTGTGAGCACTGCCTTGATGAAGGATGGTTTACTGTACTATTACAGTAGGATGCTCGCTTGAAGTAATTCGGTACCAAGATACCGATAAGTTCGGTATAGTCTAATTGCTACTAGGAACTGAGCTAAGACTGTGTCGACACTACTTAAGGACAGTAGATATCATATATTTTGGGAACTAAGTATAGGGCCTCTGTTTTTACAGACCCCTTCCACTCCCAAGAACCCACTTAGGTCGGTTAAACACTCTTCTGATAGTTAGAACGAAGCGGTTTAACACTACACTTCTTAACACTTCTTAACACTTGGTGCCGTCTGTGGGAAGGTGGCATCACGATTGCCAGTTACCTGACAAAAGTGTTATCTGTGGGAAAGTGGCATCAAGATCGTCATTCGTCTGTCAGAATCGAACATCAAGATTACCGTTCATTTGTCGGAAGTAGCAACAGAACCAGATTGTTGCAAACTTGCTGTGGAAACGTGATTATAAAATTTTATCGATAGTAATACTACGCAATTAGTACAAAAGATGATACATGCTGGTTACTCGATCTGGTGAAACGTATCCCAAGAACCGTCAGTGTGGAGTACTTAATGTACTAAAGACAACTCTGGAAGGTAGAAGTACAACTAGGTCTGACCCAGTTGTCAAGAAAGTCAAGAACGTTAGAAGTGATTCCGGTCATATTCCAGTGGAACGTGTTACGCCTCTGGTACATTCCGGTACTATTTCGGCACAGTCCGTCGAAGATATAGTAACCCCAGAAGATGCAGTCTGAAGCTAGTTTAATAATCTTGGATAAAGATTCAAATTTGTTTACCACTAGAAACGCTCTAGCCAAGGAAATCCGCGAAAGCGAAAAAACACCTTATTTTGGCGAACTTTCAGTACATTCCGGTGATATTTCGATAACAAAATCACAGTTTTTCGGCGACGGTTTACTATTAATTGGTGAATCTTCAGCCCAGCCACCACTTTTTGAAGTGAGTTCCCCTACAATGGACATCAAGAAGGAAGGGAAGCTGTTCGAAACCGAGATTCGAAGCATATTGAGCAAAATCATCGCGCCGGAAAGTGCACCATCCAATGATACAGATTTCGATAGTTCAGATATTGATGAGAAGTGGAAGCCTTTTATTTTGTCTACAGAACTTTCATTGGATCATTTCAATCCTGATTTGAATCAATTGTTAGGACATATGCTAACTTTTGAGAATGATATCAAAGGAGATGTTGACAAGAGTGCAGGTCATGAAATGTACTCTAAAGACAAGAAGAAAACTAACAAAGGAAAGCAACAAGCAAATGAAGAAGAAGGCACAACTAGTCAAGCCAACTTCCTAAGAGGAAGAGGAGGTGGCAAAGGTAGAGGAAGAGGTAGGAATAACAAAGATGGAGCCAAAGCTTGCTGGATTTGTGGTAAGACAAATCATTTAGCTAATGATTGTTGGCATAACACTCAGAGTAATGGTGGATACAATTAGAACTATAATTCAAGAGGAAGAGGTGGCAGAAATCAAAGAGGTAATTTCAGAGGTAGAGGTAGTAGGGGTTACTTTGGAAGAAATGCAGGTAGAGGATTCCAAAGTCAACAATACAACAATACCTACTACAATTATGCTTCATATCAGAAGGAAGATTCAACATTGATAATGAATGCAACTTGTGAAAGGCAGAGTGAAGATCAAAGAGTCTTCTACATTGACTCAGGGTGTAGCAATCACCTGAGTGGTAATATAGCTTTGATGACTGATTTGGAGAATAAGGTATCTAATCATGTTGTTCAAACAGGTGACAATACAAAGCACAATGTGAAGTCAATTGGATCAGTGAAGGCCAAGGATGGTAGCACCTTATTGAGTAAGGTCTTGTATGTTCCTACAATTCCTAAGAATCTGATAAGTGTAGGACAAATTGTGGAAAAAGGCTATGAAGTAAGGTTCACTAATGAAGGAGTGTTTGTGGAAGACCCTAGCAATGGGTATAAACAAATTGTTTCAGGGAAGAAAGAAGGAAGATTGTTCACTTTGAAGATTCAAGGTAATGTTGGTCATGCCTTGTTCACTTATGGAGGACATAAGATCTCTGAGTTAGATCTTTGGCACAAGAGACTTGGACATTTCAATGAAAGAGGTATTAAAGACATGATTAATAATGGTTCAGTGCTTGGATTGCCTAATGTTGCAGGTCAACATATGACATACAGATGTGAGGCATGTCAATTAGGTAAGGCTCATAAGCAACCCTATTCTAAGCATGGGTTTATGTATTCAGAGAAGCTTGAGTTGGTACACACAGATGTGTGGGGACCATCAAAGGATTATAGTATCAATGGTTCAAGATATTATGTGATTTATGTTGATGATGCTACCAGATGGATCACTATCTATGTGATCAAAGATAAGTCAGAGGTATTCAATACATTCAAACATTATCATGTGTATGCAGAGAGAATTACAGGTCATAAGTTGAAGAGACTAAGGTCAGATGGAGGGGGAGAGTATTTCTCTAATGAGTTCAATGAGTACTTGTGGAATGCAGGTATAAAAAGGGAGGTTACTTGCAGGTACTCTCCTCAACAAAATGGTGTAGCAGAGAGGAGGAATAGGACTCTTGTTGAGTTTGCAAGATCCATGTTGAAGGAGAAAAGTTGCCCAAATTACTTGTGGGCTGAGGCTGTAAATACAGCCACTTATCTGGTCAATAGGCTACCATGTAAAGCCTTACAGGGTATGACACCATATGAGGCATGGTGGGGTAAGAGACCTACATTAGACCATTGCAAAGTATTTGGATGTTTGGCATATGCATATGTGCCATCACAATTAAGGCACAAATTGGAGCCTAAAGCTGAAATATATGTGTTCATTGGTTATGATGATAAGCAGATGGGGTATAGGTTGTGGAGACCATCCACAAAACAATTTATTGTGTCTAAGGATGTTACATTTGATGAGCAAGGTACTTGGTATGGAGGTACAATCAATATTAATACAGGTGATGAAGAAGTTGTGAGTCAAAGGAAAGGTAAATCAAAGGTTTAGATATTTGATGAACAAGAGAATAATGAAGTGCAGGTTGAAGTTGAAGAGATACCAAGATTTGATCTTGAATGTGATGAACCAGAAACCTCAAGGAGTGGAGAACTTAGAAGGTCATCAAGACACAAGTGGCAACCTACAAGGTATAGCTATGATACTTCTTTTTTGGCTACCAAAGATTATGCTTACATGATAAAAGCAGATGAAGACCCTTCTATATATGAAGAGGCAAAAGATAATGAAAATTGGGAGAAAGCTATGCAGGAAGAATATGATGCATTGGTGGAAAATCAAACATGGGATTTGGTTACAAAACCAAATAGCCAGAAGATCATTGGATGTAAGTGGGTCTACAAGACAAAAAGATTTGCAGTTGGAAGTGTGTCTAGGTACAAAGCTAGACTTGTTGTGAAAGGGTTTGCTCAGACATATGGTATTGATTATGATGAGACTTATAGTCCTGTGGCAAAGATGACAACCATCAGAACACTTATAGCAATTGTTGCATGTAAAGGTTGGAAATTGTGTCAATTAGATGTGAAGAATGATTTTTTGAATGGTTATATTTCAGATGATGTTTTCATGGAGCAACCTCAAGGATTCAAAGATGGAAGATATCCAGATCATGTGTGTAAGCTCAAGAGAGCTTTATATGGCTTGAAGCAAGCCCCAAGGGCATGGAACTATAGGCTTGTAAAGTTCTTAAAAGAACTTGGATTTCAAGTATCAAAAGCAGATAGTAGCTTGCTTGTCAAAGCAAGTGATGATGGGTTCATTTACATATGTATATATGTTGATGATATAATTCTTACAAGAACAGATGAGAAAGGCATTCAAAGCCTAAAGAAGCAAATGGAGAAAGAGTTCAAAATCAGTGATTTGGGAGATTTTTCATACTTCTTGGGCATGGAGATTTCATACACTCAACATGGAGTGTATGTGACTCAAGAAAGGTACTTGAAGAATTTGTTAACCAAGTTTAAAATGAATGATTGCAGAGTAGCACCTACTCCAATGGAGGTGAATCATAAATTGAGCAGATATGGAGGTAAAGAGTTCAAGGACATAAAACAATACCAGAGTTTGGTTGGTAGTCTTATCTATGCTACATTAACTAGACCTGATTTATCATATGCAGTTGGGGTTTTGTCCCAATTCATGCATTGTCCTAGGAAAGAACATTGGATTGCAGGTCAAAGAGTGTTGAGATACATTAAGGGTACACTCAAAGAGGGTTTGTATTATGGTTTTACATCAGATACAAATATCAAAATATATAGTGATGCAGATTGGGCAGGTAATCCAGATGATAGAAGATCAACCTATGGGTACATGTGTTATGTGGGAGATAAGTTAATCTCTCGGTGTTCAAAGAAGCAACATACAGTTGCTTTGTCATCTACAGAAGCAGAGTACAAAGGCATGGTTGAAGCTGCAAAGGAAGTGATATGGCTTAAGACTCTCATGAAGAGTTTTGACACTATATAGAGCATACCTATCATTTATGGAGATAACATGAGTTCATTATATCTAGCTGCTAATCCTGTTTTTCATGCCAGGACCAAACACATTGAGATAAAGTATCACTTTCTAAGAGAGAAGGTGATGGATAAAGAGATTGAAGTCATACATACTTCAACAAAAGATCAGATAGCTGATATGCTTACAAAGAGCTTGGATGGACCATAGTTACAGAAGTTTAAAGACATGGCAGGCATAAAGAAGATAAGAGAAACCTCAATTGATGATTGAGGGGGAGCTGTTGGTGTAGACCAATCACCAATTGAAGTTTTGAGTTCGTCAATTCCTAGCGTAGGCTAAGAACGAATAGAGGTAGGAGTAAGTCAGGGCGACGATAGGCAATTAGCAAGTTGAAGAATACCTAAAACTTTCAAGTTCAAGCTAAGGACATAATCTTTGTACTGTCGAAAACTTTAAAGGAAAAGAACTTAACGAGGAACGAACAACTTTAAGCGCGGAACTACACTCAAACATACCTTACGACGTGATATCAGACAAGAATTTTAACATGGTAATCAACTAAAAAGAATCAAGTAACTGATACAAAAGGACTCTGCAACGAGGTTGTACTTGGGCAAATTTGGGTTATTCAATCAAGCTTATGAACCTTAGATCAGGGCGACATCTAGGGAGAGATAGACAAAGCCTTAGGTCTTCAGAGGCTAGTGTCAACCACACCGCTAGGTCCTGGGCCCAACAGTTGAGCCACCACTCATACTACCCTAGCTCCGAGACCAGTGAATCAGAGATGTCTCAAGGCATGGACTGACCTACGGGAAGTTCAGGAGTTCCATACTTGCAAAGGGTAGAAGGCCCTTACAAAACGCAGTTGGAATACCTTAGGACCAACCGATTAGGTGCTAGCATCTATGAGGACGGCCTAGGAAGGTCCGTGATCCAGATAAAAAACCCTGACCAATCCATTGGACTAGAGCACCCCGCTGTCAAGTTTGAAAACGCAGCATACTTGGACAAAGAAGGAACCATATACGTAGTCACCAGTCACCCAGATAGGACAGATGAATTCGGAAATGTGATCTCAGAAGCGGATTTAGGTGACCTGGAGCAAGGAAATACGGGTGTAGAACCTAGAACCCCCCGAGGAAAATCTGTTCTTACGAGAATTCTCACTCCTGAGTGGATTCCCCAAGACAACAAGAGCATAGATCTGCTTCTGAACCGAGAGACTGATGAAGCCTTTTGGAGGTATAAATTTGATCGGCCAAATGATATAGGAACAATCATGATCTATGAGTTTAAAGATCCTGATAGCCCAGGCAGAGTGACCTACCTAGATCACGCCTCAGAGAGGATCTTTGTGGTTACAGAAAATGATAGGCTTGCTTACACTTGGAAGGGTGAATTCGTTTTCCCCCAACCAAGATCGAAAGTGTCCTTTGGTCACCCAAGAGCTGGAACCTCCCACGCTCACGGAACTCAAAGAGACAGACATAGAGAAAGGCCGGAGGTGAGCTTTGCCAACTCAGTGGGCAGAGAAAGAACGAGGACAGAAACAAATAGAGTAGAGCCTGAGGTACTTAGAGCCCACAGGAATCAAAGAAATGCGGATGAGTTCCCTCTACCACGACCTAGAGAGCACACAAGGACTTTGAGACCAACTCAGCTAGTTAAGTCCATGAAGAACTACTTCGATGGCACGGGAGATCCATACGATCATGTGGCTGAGTTTAGGCAAGTCTTGAGAGCTGAACAAGTGGAGGATTTATTCACGCAGTATAATGCCTTTGGTCTAACCCTTAGGAACACAGCCCTTACGTGGTTTCAACCATTGAATGAGAGACAGTTCAAGAGCATAGACCAACTCCTAGAGGCTTTCATTATTGAATTCTCTAAGAGTGGCATAAGACATAACACCTCCTCATTGATTCACAGCTTCAAGCAAACCCCTCAAGAAACTGTGAGACTTGCAGGAAGAAGATTTAGGCAATACTTAGAAAGATGTCCTGTTTCGGAGCTCCCCACACCTGCTAAGCAAGTGGCTTTATTCTTGGATGGATTGCTAAGTACCAAATTGAGATCTTATTGTTGGTGCAGACCAATCACCAATTGAAGGCTTGGAAGATCAAATGATGAAAGAAGAATCAATTCCTAGAGTGTGGAAGAAGATTACATTCAGAGGACAAGAGAAGTGTACACATATGTACATTAGTATAAGTCATAGATGACTTAGATCTTTTGTTTAGTAAGAATCATGTACAAATTATCTATAAATATCCTGAGAAAAGTCGGGGAATGTATGAGAGCATATGTGACATTAGTTAGAAGTCAAGAATGAGGGAGATAGAAGTCATGAGATAGAAAAAAAAGATTAGTGTGTTAGCTCTCATCACTCAGTTGTAATTTCTCTGAGTAAATGAAAATTTTTGCGCCCGATGTTTCTGCGTGTTCTCCTTCTACAGTAGATCAATTGTGAAATGCTTTTGTACAAGTCTAAGTTGAGAGTTGCTTGACCTCTGTGCAAAGTTTTAGCTTCCAATTGTAATCAGGCTGAGTGAATTAAGTGTAGGAACATTCATATGTGAAGTGTGTTCACTGGTTCCTAAAACAGGCGCAGATTTCGAAGTTAATGTTTTGATCATTTCTCCTAGCACAGTTTAAAGTTTTGCATGAGTGAAGGCTTAATCTTTAAGTTGGAAGATAAGCTACTTATGTCTAGAAGCATTTTGTAAAACGGGTTCTATTCAAGGAGAACCAAGTCTTAAAAGTTACAGGTGTAAAGTCGATTGTTTTGGATGACAGTTTCTGACATAGGTAACTTGAGAAGTTGATTTCTCAAGCTATACTTAATCTTTTGAAGAGATTCAACTTGGAATAGATGCGCAGTCTCTAGCATATGCTTCGTACAAAGTTTCATAAAAAACTTTACACGTTTGATAAGTCAATGTGAGGAAATAGTGCAACAGACTTTTCTGTGTTTCATCTTCTTCACAGATTTGTTAATCTTTTGACAATTAGAAATTGATCCTCTAAACTAGTGGAGTGTTTGACTTATTCTTGGTATAGAGGTGCTCTAATCACAAGAATAAGTTGTTCTTTTGGAGATTAATATTCTCCATCAGTGGTATCAGAGCAGGAGACATCAATTTGAAGAAAGAAGGATCCCGACTGCTGCAGATTCAAGAAATTCAACACTTGAAGGACTAAGAAGTGAAAGCTTGGAGTCAAAGTTCAAGGAGAAGACTATTTAACATCAAGAAAAGCAAAAGGAGTCCAATTTGAAGTAAAGGTACATACATTGTTTGTAAAGCTTGAAGATTTCAATACACAGGTGGACATAAGATGGGAGAAAGCTTGCAGATTGATAAGCTAGATAGGGAGAACTATCCAGCATGGTCCATGAGGATGGAAGCACACCTCATGAGCAAAGACCTTATGGCATTCATTACAGGAGAAGAAGAAAAGCCTGAATTTTCAGATCCTAGTATTCCAACTAGGAGGAGCTTGCAATTTTGAAGACTTGGATGAGAAAGGATGCTCAAGCAAGGAGTATCATTTACATGGCTGTAAATGATTATTTGCTACCTCACATTAGAGGTTTGGAAAGTGCCACAGATGTTTGGAATGCCTTGGAAGAGCATTTCCAAAATACAACTAAGTCAAGGAAGTCCTCACTATGGGCTGAGTTCACAACCTTCAAGAAGAAGAGCTCACAATCAATTTCAGATTATGTGGCAAGGATGAAAGATATTGCAGATAGCTTGGGAGCAGTGGATGAAGACATTGAAGAGGAAAAGTTGGTAAGACAAATACTTACAGGTTTGAGAGGAGATGAGAAGTGGAAGCCTTTTATATTGTCCATAGAGTTGTCACTTGATCACTTTACTCCTGACCTTAATCAATTGCTAGGACATATGCTAACCTTTGAGCAGGATCTTAAAGGAGACAATGATAGAAGTACAAGTCAAGCTATGTACTCCAAGGACAAGAAAAAGAATGGCAAGGGAAAGCAATCGAATGATGATGAAGGGAATTCAAATCAAGCTAACTTCACAAAAGGGAAGACAAATTTCAGAGGTAAAGGAAGAGGAGGTAAGAACAAAGATAATGCTAAAGCTTGTTGGATTTGTGGCAGAACAAATCATTTGGCAAATGATTGTTGGTATAACAATCAAAATGGAGGATACAACAATCAGAATTATAATCAAAGAGGTAGAGGAGGCAGAAACCAAAGAGGCAACTTCAGAGGAAGAGGTAGTAGGACATCATATGGTAGAGGAGGTGGAAGAAACTTCCAATCTCAGTCCTACAACAATAATTATTACAATTATGCATCAGATCAGAAGGATGACATGACTCTTATCTTGAATGCAACTCATGAATCAATGGGGGAAGATCAAAGAGTGTTTTATATTGACTCAGGGTGTAGCAACCATCTGAGTGGGAATCTATCCTTGATGACTGATATGGAAGCTAGGGTGAATGGACATACAGTTCAAACAGGTGACAATACCAAACATAAAGTGGAGAGCATTGGATCAGTGAAGACAAAGAGTGGAAGTACACTTCTGAGCAAGGTACTTTATGTTCCTACTATTCCTAAAAATTTGATAAGTGTAGGGCAAATTGTGGAGAAAGGATATGAAGTAAGATTCACAAATGATGGTGTCTATGTACAAGATCCAAATCAGGGATATAGAACCATAATTGCAGGTAAAAAGGAAGGAAGATTGTTCACTCTCAAGGTCCAAGGTAATGTGGGACATGCATTATTTACCTATGGAGGTCAAAAGGTGTCTGAATTAGACCTATGGCATAAAAGGCTAGGTCATTTCAATGAGAGAGCTATAAAGGAAATGTCAAAGAATCAGGTGGTGCTTGGATTGCCAAATATTGAAGGGCAACATATGGTGTACAAGTGTGAAGCTTGTCAATTAGGTAAAGCACATAAAGGTTCTTATAACAAATCAGGGTACAAGTATTCAAATATGCTTGAATTGGTTCATACAGATGTATGGGGTCCCTCAAGGGACTATAGCATAAATGGATCCAGATATTATGTGTTGTTTGTTGATGATGCAACCAGGTGGATTACTTTGTATGTAATCAAGGATAAATCAGAAGTTTTCAAGACATTCAAACATTTTCATGTCTATGCAGAAAGGATCACAGGACAAAAGCTAAGGAGGTTAAGATCAGATGGAGGGGGAGAATATTTCTCAAAAGAGTTTGATGATTATTTGTGGAATGCAGGTATCAAAAGAGAAGTGACTTGCAGGTACTCCCCTCAACAAAATGGAGTAGCAGAAAGGAGGAATAGAACTCTTGTAGAGTTTGCAAGAGCCATGATGAAGGAAAAGAATTGTCCAAATTACTTATGGGCAGAAGCCATTAACACTGCAACATACCTTGTGAATAGGTTGCCTTGCAAAGCTTTGGATGGAGGAACCCCTTATGAAGCATGGTGGGGTAAGAAGCCTAGTCTTGATCATTGTAAAGTATTTGGATGTATTGCATATGCTTATGTTCCTTCACAATTAAGACATAAGCTAGAACCAAAAGCAGAGAAGTATGTGTTTATTGGATATGATGATAGACAGATGGGTTACAGATTGTGGAGTCCATCTACAAAGCAATTTCTTGTTACTAAAGATGTGACATTTGATGAGCAAAATATGTGGTATACAGGATCATCAAATGAGTATACAGGTGTTGAAGAAATTCAGAGAAAAGGAAAGGCAAAGGTAAAAGTATGTGAAGAAATTGTTGATGAAATTGACTCTAGATGTAGAGTGCAGGATCATGTAGAAGAAGGACCAAGATTTGATCCAGAATCAAATGAGGCTAAAACTTCAAGAAGTGCAGAAATCAGAAGATCTACAAGGGAAAGGAAAGAACCTATAAGGTATAGTTATGATACATCTTTCCTAACAACAAAAGATTATGCATACATTGTAAAGACAGAAGAAGATCCAATCACTTATGAAGAAGCCAAAGGTAAACAGAATTGGGAAAAGGCAATGCAGGAAGAGTATGATGCTCTACTTGAAAATGAAACTTGGGAACTAGTACCAAGACCAAAGAATCAGAAGGTCATTGGATGTAAGTGGGTATATAAAACAAAGAGGTTTGCAGATGGTAAGGTGTCTAGATATAAGGCTAGACTTGTGGTCAAAGGTTATGCCCAAACTTATGGGGTAGATTATGATGAAACCTTTAGTCCTGTTGCTAAGATGTCTACAATTAGGACATTGATTGCTATTGCTGCTTGTAAGGGATGGAAATTATCACAATTGGATGTGAAAAATGCATTTCTAAATGGTTACATTGCAGATGAAGTATATATGGAGCAACCAGAAGGCTTCATGGAATCAATTGGATCAGATTATGTGTGTAAGCTCAAGAGAGCTTTGTATGGGTTGAAGCAGGCCCCAAGAGCTTGGAATTACAGATTGGTCAAGTTCTTGAATGAATGTGGATTTCAAGCATCAAAGGCAGATAGTAGCTTGCTAGTGAAGGCAAGTGAAAATGGATACATTTACATGTGCATTTATGTTGATGATATTATTGTTACAGGAACAGATGCTCAAGGAATCAATGAACTCAAGAAGCAAATAGAGAAAGAGTTTAAGATAAGTGATTTGGGAAACTTATCTTATTTTCTAGGAATGCAGATTGTGTATACTCAACATGGAGTATATGTTTCACAAGAGAGATATTTGAAGAATCTTCTAGTCAAGTTTAACATGGAAGATTGCAAGACCTCAACCACACCATTGGAGGTAAATCATAAATTAAGCAGGTATGGAGGTGAAGAATTCAATGACATGAAGAAATATCAGAGTTTGGTAGGTAGTTTAATCTATGCTACCTTGACAAGGCCAGATTTATCATATGCAGTAGGTGTGTTGTCACAATTCATGCATTGTCCAAAGAAGACTCATTGGATTGCAGCCCAAAGGGTACTCAGATATATCAAAGGAACCTTAAGTGAAGGGTTGTATTATGGTTTCACTTCTGACACAAGAATCAAAGTATTTAGTGATGCAGATTGGGCAGGTGATTCAGATGATAGAAGGTCTACTCATGGATATCTATGTTATGTTGGAGACAAGTTAGTGTCTTGGTGTTCAAAGAAGCAACATACAGTTGCTTTATCATCCACAGAAGCTGAGTATAAGGGAATGGTAGAAGCTGCAAAGGAAGTGATATGGTTGAAGACCTTGATGAAAAGTTTTGAGATTGATCATAGTACTCCAATAATTTTTGGAGACAATATGAGTTCTTTGTATTTGGCAGCTAACCCTGTTTTTCATGCCAGGACTAAGCATATAGAGATTCAGTATCATTTCTTGAGGGAAAAGGTACTAGATAAAGAGATTGAAGTGATGTATACTCCAACAAAAGAACAATTGGCAGATATGATGACAAAGAGTCTGGATGGACCTAAATTACAAAGGTTCAAAGACATGGCAAGTATAAAGAAGACAGAGAAAACCTCAATTGATGATTGAGGGGGAGCTGTTGGTGCAGACCAATCACCAATTGAAGGCTTGGAAGATCAAATGATGAAAGAAGAATCAATTCCTAGAGTGTGGAAGAAGATTACATTCAGAGGACAAGAGAAGTGTACACATATGTACATTAGTATAAGTCATAGATGACTTAGATCTTTTGTTTAGTAAGAATCATGTACAAATTATCTATAAATATCTTGAGAAAAGTCGGGGAATGTATGAGAGCATATGTGACATTAGTTAGAAGTCAAGAATGAGGGAGATAGAAGTCATGAGATAGAAAAAAAAGATTAGTGTGTTAGCTCTCATCACTCAGTTGTAATTTCTCTGAGTAAATGAAAATTTTTGCGCCCGATGTTTCTGCGTGTTCTCCTTCTACAGTAGATCAATTGTGAAATGCTTTTGTACAAGTCTAAGTTGAGAGTTGCTTGACCTCTGTGCAAAGTTTTAGCTTCCAATTGTAATCAGGCTGAGTGAATTAAGTGTAGGAACATTCATATGTGAAGTGTGTTCACTGGTTCCTAAAACAGGCGCAGATTTCGAAGTTAATGTTTTGATCATTTCTCCTAGCACAGTTTAAAGTTTTGCATGAGTGAAGGCTTAATCTTTAAGTTGGAAGATAAGCTACTTATGTCTAGAAGCATTTTGTAAAACGGGTTCTATTCAAGGAGAACCAAGTCTTAAAAGTTACAGGTGTAAAGTCGACTGTTTTGGATGACAGTTTCTGACATAGGTAACTTGAGAAGTTGATTTCTCAAGCTATACTTAATCTTTTGAAGAGATTCAACTTGGAATAGATGCGCAGTCTCTAGCATATGCTTCGTACAAAGTTTCATAAAAAACTTTACACGTTTGATAAGTCAATGTGAGGAAATAGTGCAACAGACTTTTCTGTGTTTCATCTTCTTCACAGATTTGTTAATCTTTTGACAATTAGAAATTGATCCTCTAAACTAGTGGAGTGTTTGACTTATTCTTGGTATAGAGGTGCTCTAATCACAAGAATAAGTTGTTCTTTTGGAGATTAATATTCTCCATCACTTATGTGTACTTGAAGGACCCTAGGACCATAGAAGAGTGTGTACGCATGTGCATTGACATCGAGGATAACCTAGGGGAGGAGTTAGAGCTTTCCAAGATATACAAAGATTCAGATAGTGCCTCTAACCTCTCTTCCACGCAATCCACATCAATTGAGGAACTTGCAGAGAAAGTAGCTCAGAAATTAGGTGTCACTAGCAAACAGATCCCAAGGTTTGCCCCGGTGAAGAAATGCTATACTTGTGGGGGTGACCATATGGCAAATGTATGTCCCATTATGGCTCAACCCCAAGTAAATCCTAGTAGCCAGTACTGCACCATAGAACGGAGGTACACCAATCACACCGCGCAAGATTGCCCATACAACAAGCAGGCGGTTAGGCAACCCTACCCTCAGCCATACCCTCAGCAGGGGAGATACCAGAACCCGTACCCTCCACAGCCATATGGCAGGCCACAACAACCTTATCAGCAACCATACCAAAACCCACAAAGGCCTCAGCCTGTGTTAGCACAACAACCCCCTGCCCCAGCTAATGTGATCCCAGTAAAATATGCAGTAGTTGAAGAAAACCTAAATAGAGCTATAGTCCCTGTAACACCACTGCTTTCTGAAAGTGACCCCAGTGACCATAGCTTTGATTCTACACATGTCAATAGTCCCCATGCTTACTACATGCAATCTCCTGAACATGGTGAGTCCTACTACAGTGAGGAACCGAGTGAACCTAATTGGGAGTCAGATTACACAAACGTCATGTATACAAACCCCAATCCTAAGCCTCAACCTAGGCAGGTAAGACCCCCATTCCCTAGAGGACCATGCTACAGATGTCAGGGAGATCACCTCATTCGTGATTGTCCCTTACCTCCACTTACACAACCCCAGTTAGTGACAATTCAGGGCTTTTGCCAAGAATGTGGAAAGGAGCATCTCTTACGAGACTGCCCTAAGAATCCTAATAATATGCCAAAAATCACTCCTATTAACGTTATTGGGTTGGTGGTAGACTCCACAGGAAGTGTGACGTCCACCGCACCGGTACAGGTAGTGACTAGAGCTCAGGCATTGCAGTAGAACCAAGGGGTAAACCAGGAAAAGAACCTAGAGGCTAGTGAAACCGAGAGCATGACAAAGAAAAGGACTAGAGTGTGGAAAGATAGTCGGGAAAGAATGAAAAGACAATGGGCTAAAAAGATGAGTGAACTTGAGGAAAGCATAAGAGAAACCAAAGCCAGGATAACTGAACTCACATCTCAAACTCCCTCTCACACTACCCCACCACCACCATTCCCATCGCCATCCGACCCGCCACCTTCCAACCCACCTCATACGATTCCACCACCCCCTAGAGTAGGATCAGTCCTAGCAGATCCCACTCCCGAGGACCTAAACATGATGCTTAAAGCATATCAGGCCAGGATCCAAGAAGGGCCAAACGTAACTGATCATGAAAAGTGCTATCCTAGAGCAGAATTAGAGCTTGAACGAACTAAAATTTGTGCTAAAATGGTGGAGTTGGCCCAAACCATGTTTGAAGCCAGTCGCCTATTTAATATCTCTAGTTCAGCGAAGACACAGTTGCACTTTGATGGACTGTTAGAAAGAATAGAGAAGCTGATTGCACAATCAGAAAAGGAACCCGCCTCTCAACACAAGGACAAGGCAAGTGAAAGAGTAAGCCTTCCTGCTCAGGAAGCCTATGTGCCTGAAGCCTATGTGCCTAACTCTACGGAGCCAGACACATCATCTTCTATGAATCGATTCACACCAGAATTCCTACGAGAGATTCAAGAAGACAAATGGGCTAAAGAGAGTGAAGTCCCTCCTCCTATTGAACTTGTGGATGATGCACATGACCAATTCCCACAAGATATCCCATCCATTTATGAGGAGCAGGAGAGCACCCAATCTCAGGAAAGATTAGACTTCGAGTCTAATTCTCTACAAGAATTACCCCACTTCACAGGCCCATGGGAAACTAAGTCTACTTGTATGAGAGTACCCACGGTCATGGTACAAAATGAGGACTCAGTCATACCTAGGAACACAGAGGTAGTGAAAAACACTAAAGTACAATGCAGCCTCACCTTAGAAGAGCTACTCAAACTAAGGCCAGAGCTATGGGAACATGTAGCCAAACAAGTACCAGCGATAGCAAAACCTCGTTCCCAGGTAGGATCCCAGAGAACAGTGCCAGAAATACCATTGGACAAGATAGGAGAGATGAGTGAAGGTGAAGAGGGAAACACTTATCTTCCCATTACACATCAAGGATACACAACCAAGGCAATTCTCGACTCAGGTGCAGGAGTTGCAATTGCTACCACTTCCCTGTGGAAGCGTTGGGGAAAGCCAGCACTCAGACCCACGAGGATGAAATTGCAGATGGCTGATGGTCGCATAGAAAGACCCTTAGGATTGCTAGAAGGAATAACTCTCACCACATGTGGTGTTGAGTTTGAGCATACATTTGCTATATGTGACTTTAGCAAAAATCATGCCTATGAGATGATTTTGGGAAGACCATTCATGCGACAGTTGCAAGTGGTACAGGATTGGGAACCAACTCCTTGTATTTGCAACACCTAGGTGTCACGACCAAAGTGAATCTCAAAGATTACTCTCATAGAGATGTCCCTCCTATCCAATGGAATTCCATCCATAAAGCTAAAGATCATACAGAATCGGTGCATTCCATAGGATCAGGGTCCTCATGGATGCATGAAGATACCCAGTTATGGATGTGCAAAGTAGTAGTAGAAGAAGAAAAGAGAGAGAAAGCCAGAGAGGTAGGTGCAAGAGAAACACATAGATCAATTCAAGACCCAGCCTATGCACCGGTAGTCTTTCCTGACGAAGAATTTGAACCCCACGGCTGGGCAGAAATCCTAGCAACAATGGATGTAGCCATCAATGAAGAACAATGGACACCTCACTGTGACGAGGATGGCTATGACATTTCAGTTTTCTCCATAGAGCCAATCATGGGAGAGGTAGTGTTAGAAGAATGCGAACCTAACCCTGATGCATTTGAGGATGCAAGTGACTCCGATCTAGAGTTAATCATTATGGATCCACCTTTTGCATCAGATGAAGAATATTTCTATGAAGTAGAATTTCAACCCCAAAGGCACGGAGAGCTTACAAATGATGTAAGGTTAGCCACACATGTGACCCCGAAGGAAGAGGGGAAGAAAAGAAAGAAGAGAGTAGTCACACCAGAAGAGGAAGAATCTTTATTTGAGGTCCCAGAAAATTTTAAGAAGTATGAGATCGATGACAAGAGAGTCATGATCAGAATGCCTAAACGAGAGGCACAATCAGGGGAGGCCTATGATAACAAAGAAACCACCAAGAAAATAGTAGTGGCCTTAGAAGAAGGAGAAGAGAGATGCACGTACATAGGCCATGACCTAACGGAAGAAGAAGAGCAAGAATTGATAGCCTTGCTAAGAGAATACAGAGATGTATTCGCTTGGAGTTACAAGGATTTGAAAGGTGTTGATCCAGACATATGCTCACACACTATCCCCATGACCTCGGATGCCAAACCTTCTGAGCAAAAGCCATACACATACAATGATAATTATGCTGCCAAGATCAAAGAAGAGATAGATAGGCTGGTTGAAGCTGGATTTATCTATGAAATTGAGCACACTGAGTGGGTATCCCCCATTGTTGTGGTGCCCAAGAAAAATGGAAAGCTGCGTGTATGCATTAACTTAAAGAAGGTCAATGCAGCCACAATTCGAGATAATTATCCGCTTCCGATCACAGAGCATCTCTTAGAAAGAGTAGCAGGCAAGGAAGTGTACAACTTCCTTGATGGATTTTCGGGCTACAATCAAGTAGCCATTGCTCCAGAGGATCAACATAAGACGGCATTTGCCACTGATTGGGGCATATTTGCCTTTCGGGTAATGCCATTCGGGCTTACTAATGCACCTGCTACCTTTCAACGATTGATGTGTCACGTGTTTAAAGAGTTCCTGAGGAAGAACTTAGAAGTCTATGTTGATGATCTTTGTGCTCATTCCAACATCAGACAAACCCATATTCCTGAACTCAGACAAATCTTCGACAAATGTAGAGAATATCAAGTCTGTCTGAACCCAGAAAAGTGCGTCTTTATGGTTAGGCAAGGCAAGATCCTAGGACACATAGTGTCAAAGAATGGCATATCCATTGATGAAGAGAAAGTGAGAGCCATACCAGAGCTACCTAGGCCAAAGAATGTCAAGGAAGTACAAGCTTTCATGGGACATTGTGGTTACTACCGCCGGTTCATTCACATGTATGCTGTCATTGCAAAGCCCATGTACGGACTTCTGACGAACTTTGAGTGGACTGATGAATGCGAGAATTCCTTCAATGAGCTTAAACAACGATTATGCTCAGCACCAATCTTAACCACACCAGATTGGAACAAGCCATTCCATGTTCACGTGGATGCATCCAATTATGCTATTGGGTGTGTACTCGCGCAGCCTACCAGTGAAGGTAATATGGATCTTCCAATTGCCTATGCTAGTAGACAATTGAATGCAGCTGAACGAAATTATACCACGACGGAGAGAGAAGGACTAGGCATGGTATATGCAGTTAAAAAGTTTAGACATTATTTGCTTGCAAATAAGTTTAAATTTTTTACTGACCATCAGGCACTGTTATATCTCGTGAACAAGCCATGCAATACAGGTAGATTAGTAAGATGGTTTCTCTTACTCATGGAATACGACTTCGAGGTTGTGGTAAGGAAAGGTAGGACCCACTTGAGAGCAGACCATCTCTCTAGACTCACCTCTGGAGAAGCCCCACAAGGAGTGTCAGATGACCTGCCTGATGCTTACTTGTTTAATTTGGAAGTGGTGCCGCAGTGGGCTAAACCATTAGTTCCAGTATTGACATACGGGCCTAATCACCCAGTAATAGCCACACAGGATAGAGAGGTAATAAAAGCCCAAAAGTACCACATCCTGGCTGGAAGTATGTACAAGCACACAGATCAGGGGATTTTGGCCTGTTGTGTGGAAGAGGATGAGTACGCTAAATGGTTGCAATTAGCACATGTAGGTGCATTAGAGCAACACTATTCAAAGCAACGAACCCTAGAGACACTAAGGAGACTCGGAGTGCATTGGCCGACTATGGAAGCTGATGTCCAAAAGTTATGCAAGGAATGCCCAATCTGCTGCACTAAACCACCTATGGAACATGCCACTCTTTATCAAGTGTCCATAGTGCCAGATTGGAGTGAACCACTAGTTTCCTTCCTGAGAACGAAAGCTTTCCCTCTGGATATGACCCTGGTTAGGAAAAGGAGTTTAGAACAAGAAGCCCAGGATAACTCACTCATTGGTGATAATCTATACAAGCGTGGTAAAGATGGCTACCTGAGACTGTGTGTCCATGAGAGTGAATATCTTAAGATCTTGGAAACTGCTCACCAAGGTGTAGCAGGAGGACACTTTGGACCAGATCGGGTGATCAAGGCAATACTATTTGCGGGCTTCTGGTGGCCGACCCTTCACATGGATGCACATACCTATGTGAAACGATGTGATGTCTGTCAGAGAACTCAGTATCCTATACGTAAAGATGAGATGCCACTGAAACCTATGATGGGTGGACGTGCATTCTCTAAGTCGGGAATAGACTTCGTAGGTCCTATTAATCCCCTAGCTAAGGGTTCCCATGCAGAATATATCATTGTTGCAACAGACTATCTAACTAAGTGGGTAGAGGTAAAAGCCACAACGAAGAACGATGCTCAAACAACTGCTAAATTCTTGTTTGAAAATGTATTCACAAGATATGGGCTACCTATAGAGCTAGTAAGTGATAGAGGCACTCACTTCTTGAACGAAGTGATTGAAAATCTACTCCAAGAATTCTTGGTAGTTCATAAGAAATCTGCCCCCTATCACCCACAAGCTAATGGGCAAGCCGAAAGCACAAACAAGATTCTATGTAATGTGTTGACCAAGTTAGTGAATAATAAACGCTCTGATTGGGACAAACAGCTACATCATGCTGTTTGGGCATACCGAGTTGCCTACAAAACGGTACTCCAAGCCACTCCCTTTCAAATGGTGTTTGGTCAAAATGTTGTGCTACCTTTAGACTTTTTGATACCTACATTGAAAGTAGCACAAGAGCATGAATGGATGGGTCATGAACTCTCCTCAAGACTTTTTGACCTTGAACGATTAGGAGAAACAAGACTGAGAGCAGCTGCAGGGATATATGCAGCTAAGAAACGACAGAAAGCATACTTTGATGCCCATGTTAAAGATAAAGGCTTGAAGGCAGGAGATTTGGTACTAGTCTACACTCTGAAACAACATGCGAGGAAGCTAGAGAAAAGAGGCTACGGACCCATGATCATTAATAGAATTTCAACAAGTGGAGCAGTACAACTAGCCACATTAGAAGGCGATGTTCTCCCAAGTTACATCAGCGGATGTAGAGTCAAGTTCTATCAGGAACCTCTCACAGAGGAAATGCTAAGTCGACTCAATACTGCTATGAAACGCAAAGAGGAAGAAAAGCGAATTCGAGAAGAAGCTCAAGCAGAAGCCTTAGAGCGCATACGGAGAATGAAATCAAGAAGACAAGGTAGAGAGCACCCTAGGCAAGATGCATATGCAGATCAAGGATATGACGTGGCTATGTGTGAAGTTTCAGGTGTTAGCTCACATAGGATAACTGATCGACGTCCTTTCATAACCTTAGATATAGGACAAGGAAAGAGTGCAAGGACTGTAAGAGCCTTGATTGACTGAGGTGCAGCCACTAGTGCTGTTAAATTGTCTTACTGTCAAGAGTTGAAATTAACTGTCAATCCTGTGGAAGCATATCTCATAGGATTGGGAGGTGTGGAAACCCCTTGCATGGGCGAGGTGGAACTTCCCCTCTATATTCATGATGAGGCAATGATAGTTAAAGTACTAGTATGTCAAGATGAGGACCTCACTGAACCCCTTGTCTTGGGTCAAGACTGGATCTATGACCAAGCAGTCAACTTAAACCTAAGAAGTGGACTTCTTCAGGTATGGGTGAATCAGACTAGAATTACAATTGAGTTAAATAATGGAGCACTCAAGGAACTAGAAAAGACACGGACTCCTGGTCCCTCCAGGGGTGCACATGAAGTTGACCATGCTGTTCTTGTCCAAGGCTATGTGATGGAGAAGAATGAAGATCTCAAAAAAGGAGTCAGAACCACAATGGAACTCCCTTCTTTTCCAAAGGCTAGAAGGAGGCAGCAACTAAGGGCAGATCAATCACTGAAGACTCTCCAGGTGAGAGACCAAAAGAACGCGCGAAGCAGAACAACTCAGCCGATGAAACAAATCTGGGTGCGGAAAGACGAGCTGCCGACCGTAACCAAGTCGCAACCACGGTCTCAACTTCCTATTAGTAATCAACGACTTGATGATAATAAGAGGACTCCTAAAACCCCTGCTGAGAAAGTGAAATCTATTTGGGTACCCAAGAAGTCGATGACGGCTGACCCACAATCAAGACAAATTTGGGTGCCTAAGGCTTGCTTGCGGGCTCAACTAGTCCCACACAATTCACATCTTACACGACATGGTTCACTCGCTCAAGCAGCCGCCACCCACTCTTGTCTGATATACTCGAACACACTGCCACCTAGAAGCACGCACGGACTCACTCGTAAATGGGTCCCAATGACACAACAACTCCCAGCAGAATTACTCATGCGACCCTGCCGAGTCTCCACAAAACCAAGACCAAAAGCCATCCATGGTGTTTGGCAACTTAAGACTTGTAATAAACCCCCCGACCCCAATCTGTGGATTCATCTCCACTTACTAACTGCATTAGTCAGACAGTGCATCTTTCCATCTAGCTCCTAGGACTATCCAGGCATTAACTACACACACTGCCATCGTGCACTCACTAACCACTAACCCATTACTCACCTCACGATAATATTGTAACGAGGGCAAACGTGTTCTATCTTGTCCATTACAATATTAACGCATGCTCTATATTCTCGACAGAATCAGTAGCAAGCAATAACTATGGCAGAAGCCGGAGGTTCCAGTTCTCATGCCGGATCCAGCGCACAAATTGTGGACATAGAAACACTCCTCCTCGAACCACATCTCACCGAAAGACCGCAAGAACTTCAAGCTGTGCATGTGCTCCCAATTCAGGATCCTCCTCAGGGACACACCTCTCAAGTGGGCAAACACGCTCATTGGTTCAGTGATGTTGCAGGACCATTGGGTGATGGAACCTATTTTTGGGAAGCCGAATTAGAGTTTAATGGTAAATGGGGACGCTACCATTTTTTCACGTGCGAATTTGAGAACTATCAGAATGCCGAAGTAATGCGTTCGGTATGGACCAAAGCGGGCCTGGACAGTTATTTCAGGACCCACTTACCGAAGCCAGATTTTTTACATTGTTCTTATTTTATCAGTACCATCACGCCCTGCAGGGCCAAGGGAGGCGACAACACTTTTGTGTTACCCTCACTGTTGCCGGGCCACGAACTTAAAAGATTCAAACTGACCCTCAATCTGGTACGAGAAGCCTTGGACATGCATGGTATGCACATTGCTACTGAAAAGGAAACAATGGTTCCAGGCAGAATGAAACATAAAGATCTCAATAAACTGAAGGATATGGTAGCAATGACACCGACCATCGCTCTTCACCTACGGACCGTCATGCAGCATTTTGCTTTTCCAGCCCAGGAAAGATTCACCATGCCACCAAAGAAGATATGGTTTAGCTTGTATTTGGCAGAGACAGAAAACCTCCCTATCAACGTACCACATTGGATCATAGATCAGATCCACCTAGCCCATCAACGGTGGAACAAGAAGCACAAAAATGTGCTCCACGGGTGTTGTGCTCTGACCAAAATAATCTATCGATGTCTAGCCTATGACGTGCCTATTCAGCGGGCACTCGTATGGTCCCGGGCCCAGGAGTATCAGAGAAGGTTATCAGCGGCAGGTCCTCCATCAAAGAAGATGAGAGGGGGAGTCCAATTACCTTGCGCTCAACCAAGGGGAGACACCACTACACCAGAAATTACCCCTCCCCAGACACGACGCATTAGACCATTCACTATTCGGCTACCAAGACCAAGTACAGAGGGACCCAACCTGGTGTTCCCACCCGTCCCATCAGACTTGGAATTTCCACAGGGCTTTACTCTCAATGATCTCACTGATGAAGAAGTGGCTAGACTAATCTATGACTCTAATCTCGAAACGGAAACAGAGCGAACTCAGGAACCACAACCCCATACAACAACGTCAGCCCCCACCCGCGCAAGTTGTAGAAGTCGATGTAGATGAACAAGAGACAGAACAAGAGGAAGAAGCCTACGAAGAACAAGAGTATGACGCACTTTCAGAGTTAGCAAGTGCCCCAGCGTATTCGGCACAAATAAAAAGACTATATCGAACCATGAAGCTAGTTCAAGAACAGCATAAAATGTCACTTGAAGCAAGCAAGAAACTCATGAATGAATTGCTAGCAGAGGAAGGCGTGGATGATATGTTCATCAAGTCCATAAACCTACACGCCGATGCAGTAGGATTGGATGAAGCCATTCATGAGGCAATGGCCTACATTCACCGATTTGAGAAAGGAGTTCCCGCCCATCCCATGAGGTCCGGAAAACAAATTCATATCAACGTATCAGCACCAGGAGATACAACGCAAACAGATGAACATCAGGAAGCACCACTATCACCACCCTCCCCACCTCTCACTACACAACTCACTCCACCACGTGACACTATCGCCACCACGTCCACTATCACCACAATCGTCATGGGAATTCCACTCTCGCCGGGAATCCAATTCGGGGGAGTCACTATGCCCACCTTCACCACTCTCTTCACTAACGTCACATCCACCCCACCCACGGTCCCCATCTACACAGTCACTCAAGCATTTGACACTATGGAAACATCTCCTGCCACAGCACCACTCCCTTCCCCCATGCAACCTCCATCCCCCATACCCCCTCCACCCACATCTCCACTTGACTCCACATCATTCACAACTCCCTTTCCCGTCCCCATTTCCCCTGCATCTTCATCTCTCCCTGCATCATTTAATGTAAATAGTATATTCCTAGCTTTAAATCAATGTGTCTATCAACTTCAGAATGAGTATCGAGCTCTCGACGATCGTTATCATCAAGTGATCACTACCAATCAGAAACTTCAGAGCTGCCTCATAGCGATCGAGGAAGAAAATGCAGAACTCAACCAACGTTACACCACGCTCAAACATGCCCACCAAACACTCCTAGAAACTCCCCAACCATCACAACAGTCGGGCACCAAACAACTCGAGGCCTTACTGGACGTATACCAAGCTGATAATCTCAGAGTCCGGCGTAACTTGGCACTCCTCAGAAAACACATGGCAACCGCCCTTGAAGAGAACAAGAGATTGCAGCAGCAAAATGAAGCAAATCTAGAAGCAACAATGGAAGGCTCTCCCCACGAAATTGATCCAGAGCAGTTTAAAGCCGTACCCTCAGAGACAATGAAGACCATCTTGGAAAGCTATGCAGATCTATTAGATGCTCATGATGAGTTGGAAAGGGAACGTGATGAGCTACGTGGCCAGCTCAAGGAACAGGAGGCTCCAACCAAGGTAATAGAACCGGCCTCGACTTCAGAGGAAGTGAAGGCATTGATAGAGCAGGTGGTTGAGCTCCAGAAAAAGTTACTAGAGTATGAAAGGCAACCCTCTCCAGTTATAGAACCTGAGCCAGAAGACTTGGTTCCCATTGAGGTAGATGATTCGTACGAGGAACCATACGTTCCTATGCCAATGCCAGGAGGGCAACAAACCTCAGAGGGAATGGATACCTTAGAAGTGGAAGCACCTGAATGGCTTCAGTCGTTAGAGAAGACAGCGAACACCCACGATGAACGAGTAGCAATACAAATCCAATCATTAGCCAAATTAGAAGACACTGTCATCAAGTCCGAGTATTTCAGACGTATGTCCCATCATAGGTGGATAGGGACCAATGATGATCAGTATGTGCCATATTGCATATTATTGGCTGATTACAACGCAGAGATCCAACGACAATGTGGGAAGGCTCCCACCTTTGCCACCCAGTTTGGCCCCGACGTTATACCAGAGAGTGCAAAAAGAGGTTCTATTCATCAACCCACTTGGAGGATCTGTCTCTTGGAGACTTATCCTGAAATGGTACGAACCTGGAATAACATGCCCCTCTTTATTAAATACAATCCTTGTTATGCCCCAGTCCTACGAAGACGCACATGGCCCGAATTCACCATTGCTGTCAAGAACATCAAAGGCTGTGCCAAGTGGCTAAATTATGTTTATCTAGCACCTCCACGAGGACCTCCCACTGTAAATTACATGATTTCTACTATCAGACACTGGAGCACTCGACTACACAATACACCCGATGTGATGGCACAAATGTGTATGAAAATATTTGAATTAATGTTGATCACATTCAGGAAATTTAAAAACATTAAGGATCCCCACTTCTCAGGAGCAGGCTTCATTACAGGCAACCAAGACCTAGTTTACGACATGAGCACCACCCCATCAATAGAAGTAATATATGCTTGGCACGCCAGAATAAAGTACCTCCCCGCCTGTTTTAAACAGACATTCGAGGAGATGTTCATAACGGGATTCTGGGAATATCACTCAGAAATTTTTGTACCCAGGCCTTCACATCTCCTCCACTTATTCGCTGTGGAGAGAACCATACATTCAGAACAAATGCAGGTGCCACACTCGGACGTACCAGGACCAGTGAATTGGGACGCATTATTAACAGATCTAGCACGGGGGCTCAGATTAGAAGAACATCACCTCGCTTCCGACGTCGTCCAATACTACGTTCAACGAACATCTAGACAAGGGTCTGTCAGGGGCGACAGACGCGAGAGTGGGGGGGGTGTTGGCAGCAGTCAGGGAACCGAAGGAGCCACAAGACAAAGAGAGTCAGAGCGAAGGGACAGCACAAGCAGACATGGCAGTCAAAGAAGATCTGGCAAGTAGGCCATCTAAATTTTTCAGACATCAAGGATTTGAGCACACAAGAAGAAAGAGCAAGTAGGGAGCTCAAAGGTATGTATGACAAATCAAAAGAGAAAATCCCTACACAAATAGTGATTTTCATCACTAAAAACCATTGTAAATATCATTTCGTATTTTTGTAGCTCCATTTTGTGCAAGCCAAGGAGTCCTTGAGCTTGAGGAGCTTTAGAAGTATTTACCTGCCAATTTTCATATTTGAGCTTGAGGAGCCCTCAAATAAGCCCTAGAACCTAAATTTTGACTAGGCCGGACACTAGGTCTGGACAGGGCCAAAGCTAGTCAAAAACTATAAAAGGAGCTAGAGAGCTCATTTTTGAGATTAGCTTGTAATTGAAATGAACTTGTAAGAGCTTTTTGAAAGTAATCTAAGAACTCCATTGCTTCTCACTCTTTGTCTTGCCGTGTGTGCGCGTGTGTGTATGTGTGTGCATGCTTGTGTGCTTCTCACTCACGCACTTGTGCCTCCACTTGCTCGAGGTCTTCATACCATCCTCACGTCTTCCCGGATTGACATTAAAGGAGGTGCTACTCATCACTGAGCTACAATAGATGACATGACTCCAGCGATTTATAGCTCTGAGCCAACAAATGATGAAATTACAGACCCACCTACACCATCTACCTATTATGATCAGATTCTGACCTTTCTCACTGATGGTTGCCTTCCATCTCAGACTTCTACGGCAGTACGCAGGAAAATTGCAGTCTTTAGCCGCCAATTTCGGTTAATTGCTGGAGAATTATACTATGTAGATCATACCGGAATTTTACTTCGATGTATTCCACCGCATGAAGTTAACTCAGTTATTACGTTGGCTCACTCGATTCCTTCTGGTGGTCATTTTGCAGCAGACTTAACATACCAAAAAATTCTGCAGAATGGTTTGTGGTGGCCAACTACGTACAAAGATGTATCAAAGTTTGTCAAACAATGTGATACTTGTCAAAGATCTGGACAGCCCCTGCCACATCATCTTTTTCCTCTACAACCCATCTTACCATTGGAACCTTTCCAGAAGTGGGGTCTAGATTTTATCGGTCTGATTACACCTCCAGCAGTCTTCAGTAACAACTGTTACATTCTGACCTGTACAGACTATGCAACCAGATGGGCAGAAGCCTGGGCTTTACGGTCTACTATAGCTGTTGCGGTAGCAAAGTGTTTGCTAACTGATGACTTCCCACGTTTTGGTTTACCACTGGAACTTGTTTCAGATCAAGGCACTCATTTTGTAAATAATTTAATGAAGGCACTTACACAGTTGTTCCAGGTCACACATAAGTTTAGTTCTCCTTATTATCCTCGTGCTAATGGTTTGGCCAAAAGTATGAACAAATCTCTGTTGAATATGCTTCCGAAATTGATCATGGAAACACCGAAAAGGTGGGATCAACTGCTACCTGCAGTGTTATGGGCATACCGGACTAAATACAAGGTAACAACAGGATTGACACCTTTCAAACTAGCTTATGGATTAGAAGCAATAGCACCAATGGAAATTGATATGCCAAGTTTACGAGTAGCAATCGCTCAAAAATTGTTACCGGAAGACTCACTGTCATTTCGGTTGGATACACTCTGAAAGTTAAATGAACAACGATGGCACAGCTTTTTAACTATGCAGGAAGTACAACTAAGACAGGCTCGGACGCATGATCGACACTTGAAAACTCCAGTTTTTACGGTGGGACAACTTGTCCTTTTTTACAATGCAAAGTCGAATCAGTCTGCTGGTAAATTCAAATTAAGATGGTATGGCCCTTACCGGATTTCAGAACAAGTGGGCCCAGCAACTTTTCAGTTGACTACGTTGACCGGAAACCCTCTTTCGAAAGTAATCAACGGTTCGAAGCTGCGACCATACCAAAACGCAGCTAACCCGCACTGAAATGTTTTTTTCGGTGGGCCGCGTCGTTTGGCGCTCGCTTTTCTTTACTTTTCTTTTCTTTGTGCGTATTTAATAATATAAGCCTGTAAATATCCGCGTTTGAACCCTATTTATGACTAAAGCCGCCCTGCCCCTTCGAGCTCTTCATGCATGCATACCGAAGTTAAGAATTATCACCCCCCCTGCCGCGTGATTATTACTGCTTTTGATTACTCTCTGCTACAACACCACTACATATCCTTCTCCAGTCGCCAAAAAAACGCTATTGTGTTTATGTGATTGTGCTTTGTGTTTTCACTGTGTTCTGTGTTATGTGCTCTGTCTTCGTGTGCGCCATGGAAGCCTTGGCTAATTACACCGCTTTCCGTGACGGTCTCCCTACCGAGGTAGGAGAGTACCTGCGCATACGTGGGTTGGCAAACTTCGCTGAACTGCCTTGGCATTCAGTGGAGTCCCACCCATTTTTCACCAACATCATCTCCGCCATCGCCAACACGCCTGCTACAGAGCAGAGTTGGCCGATCACTTCCTTACCCACCATAACCGTAATCACTCTCCAATCTTTTGCGGATTCCTTTCGACTCCCTGCACAAGGTAGACAAAAAGGCCCTAACCTCCCCGAAGCAACTATGAGAGAATTATTTCCTAGGTACTCATCGAACGAGTACACGATTTTATGTCGACCAGAGCCAGAAAGATCAGCACTGCAGTTCTTAGTTTCAATCTTAAACCTACAGAAGCGCACATACGGCATATCTCGGCCATTTTACTCGGCCATAGATTTAGCAGCCCGGGAACCAGTGAACTTCGTGACATATTTCTTTCAACGTATCCACAAGGAGTGTGTAGCAATAATCAAGCAGGTGAACAAGGGAGGCATGCCCAGGTCCCGATTACCGCACATACTCTCATTTCTCTTCCCGGCAATCCTTGCAGCCCAACCACCACCTCGGGGGCCCATTCTGAAACATGAGGAGTCGATACAGCTACTAGACGACGAAGAAGAAGAAGATGAAGAGGAACTCAGCCAGCTTTTCTGCAGAAAAAGGATTAGAATTAGTTCGTCTGAGAGTGAAGCACAAAAGTCAGCCGAAGAAGATAAAGAAGAAGATAAAGAAGAAGAAAAGCAGGAAGAAGACACATTCCACAACACCGCAACCTCCATATAGAATGAATCCTCTGCACAATCTTCCCAGGAGCAACAACAAGAAACTCCTAAGGAAGCTGAAACAACATCGACCGAAGAAACATTGAATCAGCAGTATGAAGAAGAACAACAAACAGAGGAAGAACAAGCTGCTAAAGACGCATTGGACAGACTAATTAAGGCAGTAGAGTCCACATTTTCGGAGCAGGAACAACAAAATACAAACCAGGTAATAACTCAAACCGTAATTCCCACTCCACCACCGGAACCTCCACTAAACCCAAACCTTCCTATTCCACCTAACGCACCCATCGAGCCTGCAGCTTCTTCCAACTCTTCCCCCAACTACTCCCCTCCGACATCACAGCAACTTACTGCATCGTCTTCCCAACCTTGTCTCCCTCTCCCACCACCCTCCACACCAGTATTTGCTCAATTAGAATCAATGGGTCAGATGCTAATCGAATTATCAAGACAATTACCGCAACAACTAAAGCAAATCACAGAAACTGTTCGCGAAGACTTCCAGCATAAATTGGAAGTAATGGAGGCAGACATCACACCCCTCCAGGAAGAGTTACAGGCAATAAAGGCAGAAAACTACGCACTCAATGAACAGATAAAGCAATTACAGGCCATACTCCGGAAACAGGAAGAAATCACACTTCAACGAGATGAGGCTCTGGAAGCAATACATGCAAAGGAAGAATTACTGATTGCTGTCGACGCAGAAATCACGAAACTAAATCAAATACTCAAAGAAACAGAAGATACCAGAATTGCACTAGGAAATCTACTACAAGAAATAAGAGTCCAGCTGCAGGAAGTAGTACAGAAGAGCCAAGAGCAGTAGAGGGAAGCTAAGCAGGCAGAAGAACAACTACATAGAGCAAAAGAATCTTTAGACAGTGTCCATAATATGCTTAAACACCAATTGACCAGGGAAGCTAAATATCAGAAGGACTTAGCAAATGCTCGAAGAGAAAGAGATGCTTACTACAAAACAATAGAGTTTCAGAACCAACAGGTCGAAAGGATAGATAATCAACTAATCAATCAGAAAGAATGAGTAATTAACATGCAGAAACAATTGGCCGAAATGAAGGTTTCAAGGGATGCAGCCCTGTCAAATGAATTCTACCTACAGGAAACCTTTTTGCAAACCCAGGCCAAAATTTTGCTCATCGAAGCCATCGCTCTTAGCTCTGTTAGAATAGATGCGCACTTAGTAGAGCCAGATACCCTTAAACAAATGTTAGAGACACTAAAGAAAAAGATCGCCCGAACGTTTAGATTAGCTAGGAATATGTATTTAGAAGGAATCATCGACGAACAGTAATTTTGTAAAAACTTGCGGGTTCGAGTCCACCGTGCGTGCTAGTGTTAGTCAGCCGACAGAGTGGGACAACTGTAACGGAAATCTTTGTAAGACACGCGTGAAAAGTTTTTACGCGCATATTTGTAAATCTTTATAAAGCAATGAAAAGAAGTGCTCCGGGGCGTGGAGAGTGGTGGGATTCGGGCATATTGTTGCATTATCGCCAGACTGTTCGTCTGGTTGTCTGTTTGAATGTTGCAGCAGTGTGTGTTGTTTAGTTTCTGAGTACTCTAGGTCGTCGTGTGTAGTTGTGTTATTCTTCTTGATTGGGTTTGCGCAGCGAATCTTAAGTGTTGCGGTAGTACTTCTTGTTTGAGTTCTGCGTACTCTGTGGTGTTCTGTATTGTTATCTGTCAATCTTGGTTACTCGGCGAATTTAGTCCAGTCAGTAAGATGTTGAATCGTTTCCTGTAAGAGTTACTGTGGATAGTTATGATGAATTGTCCTGCTAAGTTGTAAGACGTAGTGTCTTCTCCTTGTTGAACTGCTAAGTTTGTGTGACTGTAGTGATCTTCCTTAGACCATTGTGCAAAAGTAGTGTTGATCTCGATCTGCACTTGTACGGTGAGAAATTACCTAGGATTAAGGGTAATTCCAGTGTGTGAGAATCCTCATACTATAAGTGAACCCGTAGATACCCTCTGTGATTCGGTTGCTTGACTGTGAGCACTGCCTT
This sequence comes from Ceratopteris richardii, assembly GCA_020310875.1. Taxonomy (NCBI): domain Eukaryota; kingdom Viridiplantae; phylum Streptophyta; class Polypodiopsida; order Polypodiales; family Pteridaceae; genus Ceratopteris; species Ceratopteris richardii. The sequence continues at coordinate 7,380,101 of CM035411.1, forward strand.
GATGAAGGATGGGTTACTGTACTGTTACAGTAGGATGCTCGCTTGAAGTAATTCGGTACCAAGATACCGATAAGTTCAGTATAGTCTAATTGCTACTAGGAACTGAGCTAAGACTGTGTCGACACTGCTTAAGGACAATAGATATCAGATATTTTGGGAACTAAGTATAGGGCCTCTGTTTTTACAGACCCCTTCCACTCCCAAGAACCCACTTAGGTCGGTTAAACGCTCTTCTGATAGTTAGAACGAAGCGGTTTAAAACTACACTTCTTAACACTTCTTAACACTACTATGTACAGGAAAATTGTGGGAAGTCTTATATATCTTACAATTACAAGGCCTGATTTAAGCTACACTGTTGGACTTGAAAGTCAGTTTATGCAGGTTCCCAGGAAGCCACATTTGGATGCTCTGAGGTGCACTCTACGTTATGTGAGTGCTACTTTGGATTATGCATTGTTTTATGAAGCTGGTGTAGACTTGCAGGTTCATGGATACACCGATGCAGATTGGGCAGGTAGTACTCCAGATAGAAGATCTACTAGTGGCTTTCTTTTCTCACTTGGAGGTGCAGCTATTACATGGAGCAGTAAGAAGCAACCCACTGTTGCTTTGTTGAGTACAGAGGCTGAGTATAGAGGTGTTGCAATGGCAGCATGTGAGGCATCATGGCTGGAGATGTTACTTGCAGATTTAGGTGTGGAAGTGCAAAAGCCTATCATTATCTATTGTGATAATCTTAGTAGCATATAGTTAGCACGGAACCCTGTTTTCCATGCTAGAACAAAGCATATCGAGGTACATTATCACTTCATCAGAGAGAAGGTATTAGCAGGTGATATTGATCTTGTTTATGTGAGAACAGATGAGCAGGTTGCTGATATTTTCACCAAAGCACTTGGAGCTGAGAAGTTGAAGAAGTTTCGGAAGATGCTTGGATTACAGGATATGGCGTTGAGCTTGAGGGGGAGTGTTGAGATATCAAGCTCAACATGTGATGATCCAAGATGACACGTACCAATTTTTCGTTTCTCTGACATGTATAGTGGTCACGCCGGTATATGTTAGGGATACTTCATTGAGCTTTATTAGATTTATCTACCGAGAGTGATGGCACATTTGTTTCTTGCCAGCTCACTCATTCACGGACATTAGGTTTTTCCTTATGTACTAGTCTTTATATATTGCACTTGTTGTATTCTTGTTTTTAGGTCATTCTTGTTCATTCCTTTTATGTAATAGAAGAAGAAGAAGAAGATCATTCTTCCCTCTCTCAAGTTGTGTGTGTGCTTCTCCTTGAGAGTGAGAGTGTGTGTGTGAGCTCTCTTCCTTATCTCCTTCCTCGTGACAGATACTACATTACATGTGGCACAAGGGAAAGATGTGACAACAGGAGCAGAACCTAATATCCCTACCACATGGTTAAATGTGGACGTTACTCAATTGAAACCTGTTGTCAAGCAAATGATACATACGGCCATGGACACACAACAGCAAATGATGGACATAGATGCAGACTATGACAAGGCCATGAGGGAAAAGAATCAATTTCAAATAATGAGTGAACAACTGTTAGCACAGCTCATCAAGGCCCAATAAGAAATTTTAGCCACGGATACGGAAATAACCACAGTTCAAGAGCAATGTAATACACTGATGAAACAACATCATTAGCTCCAGAAACAACTTGCGAAATTACAAAGATAACATGAAGCTAGTGAAGCAGACAAGGAGAGAATGAAAACTAGAAGCAATCTGCTCAAAACACAAATTAAGGTGTATATGGAGGAAAATGATAGCTTACACAGCCGAAATAAAGAACTGATGAAGGCATTGCTATATGACCAACCTATCGAAAAACAAGAGACTACAGCTATTGACCAGAAAGAACTAATAGATCAGATTGCAAAATATGCAGATTTGTTGAAACAAGAGCAAGCCCTAAGAGAAGAATGGCAAAATAGGTATAGCAAGGACACCAATGAACTCAAGAAATAGTTGAACACTACCAATGGAAAAATTGCAGTGAGTTATAGTGAGAATATGGATCAGGTAGCAGAGATTGGCAATGTGTTACTTGCTACAAAAGAGGCATTCAGGGCAGCCATGCAAGAAGTTAAAGAAAAGACTACACGCCTTGAACAATTAGAAACTAAAGCAGAAGAGAAAGTACCAATCAGGACACCAGTAGAGCCAACACGAGAGAATCCTACTGACGAGGTAGAGGTACATCCTCTATCTCCCCCGATTTATAATTCTCCAATAACAAAGCAAATGGCGGACCCACATGATGATCATCCCATGCCATACACTGCAGAAATAGGTCAGAAGGAACGCGCCCTATTGGTGTCCCGATTGACGGAGAATTTCGAGAATGAAGTGATCAAAGTAATGAAGGAAGCAAAAATAAAGGGCAAAGACTTGGATATCATCTTGAAGCCTTTCAACATTCTGTACGGATTATTGAAAGAGAAGACAAGGCAATACATTAAGAAGACCACACAGAAAAATACAGACGACCAATTGCATTTTAAAGATGACACATTCACTTATACTCAAGAAGAATTTGAAGTTGCACAACCTGTATGGAGAAGAAAATGTTTGGAGAAAAATCCTACATTGCGGGTGCATTGGCAAGCAGCACCATACTTATTACAAGTAAACCCTTCATTTTGCCCAACACCGCGTCATCGAGAAGCCAGAGAATATTTGGATATGCAAAAGACTGGTGGTATCAATAAACAGTGGCTGAGTTATCCGCTACTTCCAAGTCCACCCCATAATTATTTACCAACGGAAGATTACATGGTAAAAACAATCGAATTTTGGCTACACTGTTAGGCAACAGTACCCGATTTGACAATAAAAATGACAAATAAAACTCTAAGCATAATCCTTACAGTTTTGAAGGTGTTCAAGCACGCGGCGTATACCTTTTTGAATTTCATTGGCATTAATCAGGGAATAGATATCCTCATTTTTTATTTGTCAGTTATGCCTAGCCGACCCACAATAATGGCTTATTATTCTAGACTGATGTTTTTACCGAGTACATATATGCAAACATTCAAAGAAGCCTTTTTCACAGGGTTTTTTGAAATTGACTCAAAAATTTTCTAAAAGATGTCATCCAATTTGAATGTCAGATTAGGAGCATATGAGCTAAGCTTCTTCGCTGACCAGAGACAGCCACCACATGATGGTGTGAAAGCAGAACAATGGAAGCAACTCATGATACGTGAAGCTAATCTGCTTAATGAAATAGAGCAAAACGTGTATAGAACATACTCCCGTCGACTTCTAAAGCCTGTCGGGGACGACAGAGTTCAGGAGGGGGGCAGTGTTGAGGGAGAGTTAAGCAAAAAGAAGAAAAGAAGAAGACAAAGAAAGAAGCTTCATTAAAAAGATCATATCTGAAGATACATCTCTACAAGAAGCCCCGCAGGGGTGCAACACCCATCTCTGCATAGAGCCCCACAGGGGCACATATCAAGGAAAAGCACGTAGGTGGAAGGAGGAACCAGGGCCAGGAAAGTATCCATGAAGAAGTGCAAGAAGATATCCAGCGGTTCCAAAACCACAAGAAGGTCCTTCAACATCTGGGTCTCTTGTGTGAAAGGACTATTTTTAGGGCAGATGTATATAAGTCAATTTGTGACTCTTTGTAAGGAAGTTTTGGCCATTGTGACAATCAAGAGTACAAAATTTCGAATTTGTGTCTTCTTCTCTCTATATCATCTTCTTTGTGAGCTTGTATGCATGTGTGTTGCTTGAAAAGAGTGTTAGGAAGTGTTATCTATCCATGAGAGTGTTTGTTTGTTGTCGTTAAGATGTGTGTGAAGTGTAGGAAGTGCTGAAGTGTAGGAAGGTCATTCTTGCAACTCAGTCTTTTGCTCATAAATTAAAGTAAAAGCATCAGAATTGAGTGAAAATACCACCATTGGACGCATCTTCTTGAGAGCTTCAAAACGCATATGCTATTTGCTATATTCAGAGTTCGGAGCTGAGGGAAAAGCTTAATTTACTGTTGGCTCTCCAAGTATCATGACACCATGACTAACAGTTGAAGCTTGTTTGGATTAGTCCTTGCCTTGTTTGCACTCTTTGGGAAGCTCATTTGCATTGATCATCATTTGAATGCATGTCTTCATACACTTGGCTAGGTTTTGATACTCCTCGGATTGATAAATAAAGCGTGAATCCCCACTATATGCACTTGAGGGGGATTGAGGTATAGTCTCTTTCTCCGCAAGTCCCTAGGTTTGTCCTTAGGTACACAATCCTGTTGTTGATAAACTAGAGTCGTCTGCGAAACATCATACTAGTGATCGAGGATAGGACACTAATAAAAAGTCTCTCAAAGATTCATTTGCAAAAGTAAGGTCTATTTGGGTACCCAAGACATTAATGAAGGTTGACACACAATCAAGACAAATTTGGGTGCCTAAGACTTGTTTGCGAGCTCAAATAGCCATACAGAAACCATGCACTGTGAGTCATTATTCACACACTCAAACACCCAATATCCATCACTGTTTGGTGATGGAGAGTGTTAATCTCCAAAAGAACAAGCTATCCTTGATGTTAGACCACCTCTATATCAAGAATAACTTTAAACTCCAACCAATTTTGGAAGACAAGCACCAAATCATCAAGAAATTGACTAACTGTGAAAAAGTCATTTCTCAGAAAAGTCTGCTGCACCTTAATCACTCATTGACTTATCATTCATGTAACGTTTTTTATAAAACTTTGTAGACTGTTTTGCCTAGAGATTGTGCATCTTCTCCAAGTTAAAACACTTCAAAAGCTTGAGTGGATTATGAGAAATGATTCAAACAATCTACCTATGTCGAAAATTGTCTCTCTGTATAGTCGACTTTGACACCTGCAACTTCTAAGACATGGTTCTCCAAAACTAGAACCCATTTAAGCAAATGGTTTTAGCCATAGATGGCTTACCTATCAACTTGGATTTTGATTCCTCACTCATGCAAAACTTTAATCTATGTAGTGAGAAATGATCAAATCATTGACCATCGAAAATGCGCCTGTTTCAGAAAACTGTGAAAACTCTTTTACATATGAATGTTCCTACTCATAATTCTCACAGCCTGTTTACAATTAGGCTCTCAAACTTTAACCATAGACTCATTAACTATGGACTTAGACATCTACAAAAGTATTCTTGAAATGATCAAGCACAGAAGGAGAATGCACAGAAATATCGGGTGCAACTTCTCTTCATTTTTGAAAGAAATTAAATATGGATGAGAGAGCTATTCTAATCTCCTCATAAGTGTGTAATGAATTCCAATTCTACTAAATTCTCATGCTCTACATTCTCTCTCATACTTGCCCCGACATTTTCCAAAGTATATAGACAAAAATTTACAAGTTTATGACTACTCAAAGATACAAGTGAACTATCTCTGATATAATGTACATATGTGTACACATCTTCCAAATTCTGAATGTGTCCTTCCTTCATGCTTCATAACTTATTCTCTTCTCAAATCCTTGACTTCATTTCCATGTCAGAACATCAATTGGTGATTGTCCTGCACCAACAGCTCCCCCTCAATCATCAATTGAGGTTTTCTCTATCTTCTTTATGCCTGCCATGTCTTTGAATTTATGTAGCTTTGGTCCATCCAAGCTTTTGGTAAGCATATCAGCTATCTGATCTTTTGTTGAAGTATGTATGACTTCAATCTCTTTATCCATCACCTTCTCTCTCAAAAAGTGATACTGAATCTCAATGTGTTTAGTCCTTGCATGAAACACAAGATTAGCAGCTAAATACAATGAACTCATGTTATCTCCATAAATGATAGGTGTATTATGTATAGTGTCAAAACTCTTCATGAGAGTCTTAAGCCATATCACTTCCTTTGCAGCTTCAACCATACCTTTGTACTCAGCTTCTGTAGATGATAAAGCAACTGTGTGTTGCTTCTTTGAACACCAAGAGATTAACTTATCTCCCACATAACACAAGTATCCATATGTTGATCTCCTATCATCAGGATTACTTGCCCAATCTGCATCACTATATATTTTGATGTTTGTATCTGATGTAAAACCATAATACAAACCCTCTTTGAGTGTACCCTTAATGTACCTCAACACTCTTTGACCTGCAATCCAATGTTCTTTCCTAGGACAATGCATGAATTGAGACAAAACTCCAACTGCATATGATAAATCAGGCCTAGTTAGTGTAGCATATATAAGACTACCAACCAAACTCTAATATAGCTTCATATCCTTGAATTCTTCTCCACCATATCTGCTCAATTTGTGATTCACCTCCATTGGAGTAGGTGCTACGGTGCAATCATTCATTTTAAACTTGATTAACAAGTTTCTCAAATACCTTTCTTGAGTCACATACACTCCATGTTGAGTGTATGAAATCTCCATGCCCAAGAAATATGACAAGTCTCCCAAATCACTGATTTTGAACTCTTTCTCCATTTGCTTCTTTAGGCTTTGAATGCCTTTCTCATTTGTACCTATAAGAATTATATCATCAACATATATGCACATGTAAATGAACCCATCATCACTTGCCTTAACAAGCAAGCTGCTATCTGCCTTAGATACTTGAAATCCAAGTTCTTTCAAGAACTTCACAAGTCTATGATTCCATGCCCTTGGGGCCTGCTTCAAACCATATAGAGCTCTCTTGAGCTTACATACATGATCTGGATACCTTCTATCTCTGAATACTTGAGGTTGCTCCATAAAAACATCATCTGAAATGTAACCACTTAAAAAAGCATTCTTCACATCTAATTGACATAATTTCCAACCTTTACATGCAACAATAGCTATGAGTGTCTTGATGGTTGTCATCTTTGCCACAGGACTATAGGTCTCATCATAATCAATACCATATGTTTGAACAAACCCTTTCACAACAAGTCTAGCTTTATACCTAGACACACTTCCATCTGCAAACCTCTTAGTCTTGTAGACCCATTTGCATCCAATGATCTTCTGACTATTTGGTTTAGGAACCAAATCCCATGTTTGATTCTCCATTAATCATCATATTTTTCCTACATAGCTTTCTCCCAATTTTCCTTACCTTTTGCCTCTTCATATGTGGAAGGGTCTTCATCTGCCTTTATCATGTAAGCATAATCTTTGGTAGCCAAAAAAGAAGTATCATAGCTATACCTTGTAGGTTGCCACTTGTGTCTTGATGACCTTCTAAGTTCTCCACTCCTTGAAGTTTCTGGTTCTTCACACTCACTATCAAATCTTGGCATTTCTTCAACTTCAACCTGCACTTCATTATTCTCCTCTTCATCAAATATCTGAACCTTTGATTTACCCTTCTTTTGACTCACAACTTCTTCATCACCTGTATTAATATTGATTGCACCTGCATACCAAGTACCTTGCTCATCAAATGTAACATCCTTAGACACAATGAATTGCTTTGTGGATGGACTCCACAATCTATAACCCATATGCTTGTCATCATAACCAATGAATACATACTTTTCAGCTTTAGGTTCTAACTTGTGTCTTAATTGTGATGGCACATATGCATATGCCAAACATCCAAATACTTTGCAATGATCCAAGCTAGGTCTCTTATCCCACCATGCCTCATATGGTGTCATACCCTGCAAAGCTTTACATGGTAGCCTATTGACCAAACAAGTAGCTGTATTTACAGCCTCAGCCCACAAATAATTTGGGCAATTTTTCTCCTTCATCATTGACCTTGCAAACTCAACAAGAGTTCTATTTCTTCTCTCTGCTACACCATTTTGTTAAGGAGAGTACCTGCAAGTGATTTCCCTTTTTATACCTGCATTCCACAAGTAATCACTGAACTCATTAGAGAAATACTCTCCCCCTCCATCTGACCTTAGTCTCTTCAATTTATGACCTGTAATTCTTTTTGCATATGCATGATAGTGTTTAAATGTATTAAACACTTCTGACTTATCTTTGATCACATAGATAGTAATCCATCTGGTAGCATCATCAACATAAATCACATAGTACCTTGAAACATTGATACTGAAATCCTTTGATGGTCCCCACACATCTGTGTGTACCAACTCAAGCTTCTCTGAATACATGAAACCATGCTTGGAGTAAGATTGCTTATGAGCCTTACCTAATTGACAAGCCTCACATTTGTATGTCATATGTTGACCTGCAACATTAGGCAATCCGAGCACTGAACCATTGTTAATCATATCTTTGATACCTCTTTCATTGAAGTGTCCAAGCCTCTTGTGCCAAAGGTCTAACTCAGAAATCTTATGTCCTCCATAAGTGAACAAGGCATGACCAACATTACCTTGAATCTTCAATGTGAACAATCTTCCTTCTTTCTTCCCTGAAACAATTTGTTTATACCCATTGCTAGGGTCTTCCACAAACACTCCTTCATTAGTGAATCTAACTTCATAACTTTCTTCAACAATTTGTCCTACACTTATCAGATTCTTAGGAATTGTAGGAACATATAAGACCTTACTCAAGAGAGTACTTCCATCCTTGGCCTTCACTGATCCAATTGACTTCACATTATGCTTTGTATTGTCACCTGTTTGAACGACATGATTAGATACCTTATTTTCCAAATCAATCATCAATTCTATGTTACCACTCAGGTGATTGCTACACCCTGACTCAATGTAGAAGACTCTTTGGTCTTCACTTTGCCTTTCACAAGTTGCATTCATTATCAATGTTGAATCCTCCTTCTGATCTGAAGCATAATTGTAGTAGGTATTATTGTATTGTTGACTTTGGAATCCTCTACCTGCATTTCTTCAAAAATAATCCCTACCACCTCTTCCTCTAAAGTTACCCCTTTGATTTCTGCCACCTCTTCCTCTTGAATTAAAGTTCTGATTATATCCACCATTACTCTGAGTATTATGCCAACAATCATTAGCTAAGTGATTTTTCTTACCACAAATCTAACAAGCTTTGACTCCATCTTTATTATTCCTGCCTCTTCCTCTACCTTTTCCACCTCCTCTTCCTCTTAGGAAGTTGGCTTGACTAGTTGTGCCTTCATCTTCATTTGCTTGTTGTTTTCCTTTGTTATTTTTCTTCTTATCCTTTGAGTACATTGCATGACCTGTACTCTTGTCACCTTCACCTTTGACATTTTGCTCAAAGGTTAACATATGTCCTAGCAACTTATTTAAGCCATGAGTAAAATGATCAAGTGATAATTCAGTAGATAGAATGAATGGCTTCCATTTGTCATCACCTCTCAAACCTGTGAGGATTTGCCTTACCAATTTATCCTCCTCAATTTCTTCATCAACAGCTCCTAATGCATCTGCAATGTCCTTCATTCTGGTTACATAATCTGAGATGGATTGAGAGGCCTTCTTCTTGAATGTAGTAAATTCTGCCCACAAGGATGCCTTCTTAGACTTTGTGGTATTTTGGAAATGCTCCTCGAAAGCATTCCATATATCACTTGCACTTTCAAGACCTCTAATATGAGGTAGCAAGTAATCATTGACTGCCATATAGATAATGCTCCTAGCTTGAGCATCTCTCTTCATCCAATTCTTCAAATCTGATAATTCCTCCCTAGTTGGAACACTAGGATCTCTGAATTGAGGCTTTTCTTCTTCACCTGTAATATAACATATCAAGTCTTTGCTCATTAGATGAGCTTCCATCCTCATTGACCATGCTCGATAGTTCTCTCTATCCAATTTCTCTATCTGAAGAGAATCTCCCATCTTTTCTTCACCTGTATATTGAATTCTTCAATCTTTATAAAGTATAAGGTTACCTTTACTTCGAATGACACTCCTTTTATCTTCCTTGGTGTCGTATGACCTCCTTCTCAAGCTTTTTCCTCAAGCTTTCACCTTTTGAACCTTCAGATGTTGAATTTTGTATGTCTGCAGCAGTCGGAGTCTTCCTTTCCTCAATTTTGGTACTTTCTACTCTGATACCACTAATGGAGAGTGTTAATCTCCAAAAGAACAAGCTATCCTTGATGTTAGACCACCTCTATATCAAGAATAACTTTAAACGCCAACCAATTTTGGAAGACAAGCACCAAATTATCAAGAAATTGACTAACTGTGAAAAAGTCATTTCTCAGAAAAGTCTGCTGCACCTTAATCACTCATTGACTAATCATTCGTGTAACGTTTTTTATAAAACTTTGTAGAATGTTTTGCCTAGAGATTGCGCATCTTCTCCAAGTTAAAACACTTCAAAAACTTGAGTAGATTATGAGAAATGATTCAAACAATCTACCTATGTCTGAAACTGTCTCTCTGTATAATCGACTTTGACATCTGCAACTTCTAAGACATGGTTCTCCAAAACTAGAACCCGTTTAAGCAAATGCTTTTAGCCATAGATGGCTTACCTCTCAACTTAGATTTTGAGTCCTCATTCATGCAAAACTTTAATCTGTGCAGTGAGAAATGATCAAATCATTGACCATCGAAAATGCGCCAGTTTTAGAAAATTGTGAACACTCTTTTACATATGAATGTTCCTACTCATAATTCTCACAGCCTGTTTACAATTAGGCTCTCAAACTTTAACCATAGGCTCATTAACTATGGACTTAGACATCTACAAAAGGATTCTTGAAATGATCAAGCACAGAAGGAGAATGCACAGAAACATCGGGTGCAATGTCTCTTCATTTCTGATAGAAATTACATCTGGATGAGAGAGCTATTCTAATCTCCTCATAAGTGTCTAATGACTTCTAATTCTACTTAATTCTCATGCTCTACATTCTCTCTCATACTTGCCCCGACAATTTCCAAAGTATATATAGACAAAAATTTACAAGCTTATGACTACTCAAAGATACAAGTGAACTATCTCTGATATAATGTACATATGTGTACACATCTTCCAAATTCTGAATGTGTCCTTCGTTCATGCTTCATAACTTATTCTCTTCTCAAATCCTTGACTTCATTTCCATGTCAAAACATCAATTGGTGATTGTCCTGCACCAACATTTGGCACGCACAGTGACATATCCATCCACATGCACAAGCAAGATCACTGGTAAATGGGTCCCTAAAAATCCTCATTTCCAAGTAGACACTCTTGTAGAGCCTTCTAAAGTCCCCATGAAATCAAAATCTAAAGCCATACATTATGTTTGGCAACTCAAGTCTTGTAATAAGCCCCCTGACCCCACTGTGTGAACCCACCCCACATACTAACTGTATCCATAATCCATTACACCACTCCAAATAGCACCCAGGAACCCGTCATCCACTAACCACACTTCACACTCACAATCACATACACATTAACTAACCTGCTAACCACATCACAATTCATCAGGTTAATGTTGTAACGGGGACACAGGGTTACTTTGTGTCCATTGAAATGTTAACATTCATTTATATATTCTCACAGAACCGGTGACCAATTTCCTCAACATGGTAGAGGCTGCAGTAACAAGCTCCCAGGCAGGCACTCGTCCTCAAATAGTGTACATTGAAAGTATCCCTATTCAAGAGGAGTTGAAGGAATTGCCACAGGTGTTAAGAGCAGTACATGTCATAGCGATTCAAAATCCTCCCCAGGGGCACACATGGTTAGTTAGCAAGAACTCCCATTGGTTCAGTGAAGTAGCAAGAACCCCTTGAGGATGGCACCTATTTGTGGGAGGCTGAGATAGAGTTTAATAGACGGTGGGGTTGGTACCATTTCTTTACATGAGAGTTTGAAAAGCTTTAGAATAGTGAAGGATTGCGACCGATATGGAAGAAGGCCGGATTGGATGACTACTTCCATGCTCAGTTACCAAAGCCATATTTCCTGAGGTGTTCATACCTAGTTAGCACACTCACTCCCAGCAAAGATAAGAAGGGGACAAGAACCTTTGTACTTCCTTCTCTTACATGAGGAAATGAATTGAAGCATTTTAAATTAACCAACAATTTGGTAAGGGAAGCTCTAGAAATGAGAGGTATGCACATCCCTACTCAGAAGGAGACAATGATCCTAGAAAACATAAAGAATAGGAACCTAACTAAGCTAAAAGACATGGTGGCAATGACCCCAACTATTGCCATCCACCTTCGGATGTGCATGCTGCACTTTGCATTCCCTACCCAAGAAAGATTTACAATGCCACCCAAGAAGATTTGGTTTAGTTTATACTTGGCAGACAATATGCCACATTGGATCATTGACCAGATCCATCTTGCACATCAACATTGGTACAAGAAACAGAAGTCCGTGCTCTATGGATGTTGTGCACTTACTAGAATTGTATATCGATGCTTGGCATATGATGTGCCAATTCAAAGGGCACTCATTTGGACTAGGGTGCAGGAATTTCAACAAAGAGCATCAGCAGTAGAGCCCCCATCAAAGAAAATGAGAGGACATGTTCAGATGCCATGTGCACAGGCTCGGGATGCCACACTAACATCGGACATGACTCCGCCACCCCAAAGGTGAGTAAAACCATTCACCATCAAATTACCAAGGCACAGTGCAAAAGGGCATAATCTGATCTTCCCACTGATCCCCACAGATTTAGAGTTTCCTCACGGCTTCATGCTTGAGGATTTAATTGATGAGGAAGTAGCCAGGATAATCAATGCAACTAACTTGGAAATCGAAACAGATTAGTTAAGTGTGCAACAAACTATCACGGACCGGCCCGACCAAACTCAACAAGTAGTAGTCGAAGTAGAGGAAGATGAGGAGGAGATTGAAGAAGAGGAACAGGATGAGGAGCATGAATATGAGCAACACGTCATACCGGAACTCGTGGGAGCCCGGCATACACAAAGCAATTAAAAAGATTGTATGATATTATCAACCTGGTTCAAGAACAAGAGAGGCTATCCTTGGCAACAGCGAAGGCCTTAATGAACCAGATACTTGAAGAAGAAGGTGTGGATGATCAATTCAGAGCTTCCCTCAACATGATCACTGATACATTGGGGGTGCCAGAGATGATGCACACTGCCCTCGCACACTCTCAAAGATTTGAAGGAAGGCATGGGAGATGCCTTCCAACATCAGGGAAGCAAATACATATTATAGTATCGAGACCACAGGGCACCACCTCTGCAACCATGGGCACGACACACTCCGCCTAACACATTGAAGAACCCCAGGCGTCAAGTGCACCCCCATCATCACCCCTACCACCCTCCCCTCCAACTTCACCCCCCTCACCTCACACCACCAGTGTCACCCCTATTGTCACTGCCACAGTCCCCACCTCCCTTAGTAAAGCACACAATGTGAGTCAACCATCACAAACTCTCACAATCTGACACCGCCACTGTTGTAACTGTCACCACAAATGATATAACTCTAGACATGGTTATCGAAAATCCAATTCCTTCTATCACATTTCTAGGTGGCCCACATGCACAATTACACACACCATTGTACACCTTCACTACCATCACCACACCTACCATTCCCATGTATATGGTAACTCCCATGACCGCATCCAAGCACGACCACATGGACATATCACCCACATCTACACCTCTCCCTCCCCCCATATTCCCCCAATCTCCCATTCCCCCACCACCCCTTTCAGCATTCTCAAGCACAAATCCACCATCCCGTTCCCTTTTCCCTACCCCCCTGCATTCCAAACCTTCCCAGCATCCACCTCCATAAATATTGTATTCAATACTCTATATCAAGGTGTGTCTTAGTTACAACAAAATTATCAGCATGTAGATACTCAGCATACGAACCTGTTCAAAGTCCATGAGACACTACAAGAACGACTCACACACATGGAGAAAGAAAAGTGGCAACTACAACGTGATTATGATACTTTGCAAAGACAATATGAGGAATTAGTGGCCAATCCCCCCCCAACCAGATTCACAAGCACAAGAACACCTCAAAGAAATGCTACGCGTCCAACAAGCAGACAATCTCAAAATCTATCGTAACCTCGCATTGCTAAGGAAACACATGTCAACAGCACTAGAAGAAAATAAAAGACTACAAAGACAGAATGAAGAAAACCTAGAAGCGGCGATGGAAGGATCACGAAAAGAGATCGACCCGAAGCAGTTCAAAGCCCTCCCATCAGCCAGCATGCAGATCATATTAGACACCCATGCCGACCTCCTAGAGGCATATGATGCCTTAGAAAAAGAGCGTGATGACCTATGGAAGCAATTGGCCACTCAATAAGATCAATTGAAAGAAGCAGCACCTACAGTCAACACATCTGACAAGGTAATAGAATTGAAAGCGCAACTGACATATTTACAAAATAAGCTTCTCCAATATGAACATCAACCTTCTCCCTTGATGGAGTTGGAGCCTAAAGAACTAGTTCCCATTGAGGTAGAAGAGACATTTGAGGACCCTTATGAACCTATGCCTACACCTGGAGGTAGGAAAACAGAGGAAGGAATGGATACATTTGAGATTGAAGCTCCAGAATGGTTGCAAAGGTTGGAAAAGGTAGGCCCAACTCATGATGACAGAGTAGCAATGCAGATACAGCCCATGTCTCATCTGGAAGAAGTCGTCATCAAATCGGACTACTTCAAGAACCTATCTCATCATTGATGGATTGGTGTTTCTGATGATTTGTATGTACCATTTTGTGTCTTATTAGCAAATTATAATGCGGAGATCAAACACCACACCACGAAAGAGCCAACCTCCGCAACACAATTTTCCCTAGTTTACATTCATGAGAGCACTACACAGGGCAAAATCTTTCAAGCGACATGGAGAATACAGTTACTCAAAATCTACCCCAAAATGGTGCGCACATGGAACAACATGCCCTTGTACATTAATTATAACCCTTGCTATTGTCCTATGTTTCGACAAAGATCATGGCTTGAGTTCACTCAAATAGTGAAGAATGTCAAGGGATGTGATAAATGGCTGAACTATGTATATCTGGCACTGCCTCATGGCCCACCAACGGTTGCATATATGACATTAGGGAAAAAAGTGAACTCTACATGGGCCTTGTAAGGATCCCTAATTTTTAGGGATTAAAAAGCTTAGTCCAAGGGATTAGAGGGGCATACAATACCACTAGTGGTTTTCTTGAATATAATACTATTTGATTCAGGTTTATTCTTGCATTAAAAAACAAAAATCTTTATGGCCCTTGGATGCTTGATTTCAATGGCTCGGATTAAATGTGGTTCTGCGTCTAGAGAGAGAGAGAGTCTCTGACAATTCGTAGCACTGAAAGATTCGCATGGTCCCTTTTGCACACTTCTGCACATTTCTTGGCCCTTAGATCTTGATGGATCCAAGGGAAGACTGCAAATTGGGCTGCTCTCAATTTGTGAACCGTCAGATCTAGATTTAATCTGATGGTGAAGCGTGATTCAGGCTGATCTCAAGATAGGCACTCATGTCAACCGTTAGATTTGGCTATCATCTGATGATTCATGTCGAAAGGTGCTAGGAGAGGGAGGATGCAAAGGCGCCAAATGATATGGGCCTTAGGATTCAACTACGATCATACGGCTACAGATTCAAGTTCCCTTGCTTATCAAAATTCAATTTCAAGCATCAGATTCATCCACCAATCCAATGGCTACAATGAAAAGGCACAATTTGTGAGCTCCCTTGAATCTCTACCATACATATCAAACAAATCCAAGGGCCAAAAAGCAACCGTGCCTTGACTTTTTTCTCTCAACATTAGCCTTTAGATCTTGGAGCCAATCCAAGGACTTCGATTCATTTCCAAGGCTTTCAAAACCATTCAAAAAACTAAAACCATGTACTCAAGGTGGTTTTCTCTTGTTTGACCACACAAAAACAAGGGAAGCCTATGCCTAGTCTATGTGATTAAGGGACTAGACTGTGTCCACCACCCTCTTCTCATTGGTCCATCACTAATCACTCCTTAATCTAAAAGGCCCATGCAGGGTTCATCTTTTCCCCTAATGATTTCAACAATTCAAAATTGGGGAATTAGGTTCAAGAATGTACCAGATGTCATAGCACATATGTGCCTCAAAATCTTCGAATTAATGCTTGTCCCATTTTGGACCTTCAAAAATGTCAAAGAACCTCACCTCTCAACACTAAGCTTTAATGACGGCAACCTTGACCTTGTCTATGATATGAGCACCACACCATCAGTCAATATTGTATATGTGTGGCACGCTCGTATCAAATATCTCCTAGCATGCTTCAAACAAAAATTTGAAGAAATGTTTATCATAGGGTTCTGGGAGTATCACTCAAAAATATTCATACCCAGATCCTCTCATCTGCTACATCTATTTGCTGTGGAGCAGGACCTACATTCAGACAAGCTGCACATGCCACATCGGGAGGTACGTGGGCAAGTCAATTGGGATGCTTTACTCACAGATTTGGCCAAAGGTTTGAGGTTAGAAGAACATCACTTGGCCACAGATGTCATTGAATACTACGTCAAACATTCAGCTCAGCAAGGGTTTGTTAGAGACAACAGATGCGAGAGAGGGGGGAGTGTCGGTAGCACCCAGGCCATCTCAAGACAAGGGAGCCAACATAAGGAATTAGAACAAAGAGAAGGGCCAAGCACGCAAAGCAGTCAAAGAAGATCCGGCAAGTAGGCCATTCAATTTTTCCGACTTAATCCCTTTTTAACAAGTGATTTTCATCACTACATGAACCTTGTAAATACCATTTTTGGTAGATTCAACTCCATTTTGTTCAAGCCGAGGAGTCCTCGAGTTTGAGGAGTATTAGAAGTAATTTTGTACCAATTTTCATAGTTTTTAGAGCTCGTTTGAGCCTCCAAAATAGTCTAGGAACGTTTTAACTAGGCCGGACATTAGGTCTGGACAAGGCCACTAGCTAATCAAAAACTATAAAAGGAGCTAGAGAGCTCAATTTTGAGGAGAAAAAATTGTAATTTGAACTAAAGAAGAGTTCTTGTAATTTTCTTTTGATCTTGATCAAGCTTCCATTGTCTCACTCTTTGTTCTACCTGTGTGCGCATGTGTGTGTATGTGTGTGCATGCTTGTGTGCTTCTCCATCACAACTTATGCACATCACTTGCTCGAGGTCTGCATACCATCCTCATGTCTTCCCGGGTTGACATTAAAGGAGGTGCTACTCACCACTAAGCTACACGAGTGAGCCACGGCATCTCAAGACAAGGGATCCGACATAAGGAATCAGAACAAAGAGAAGGGCTAAGCAGGCAAAGCAATCAAAGAAGATCCGACAAGTAGGCCATTCAATTTTTCCGACTTAATCCCTTTTTAACAAGTGATTTTCATCACTACATGAACCTTGTAAATACCATTTCTAGTAGATTCAACTCCATTTTCTTCAAGTTGAGGAGTCCTTGAGCTTGAGGAGTATTGGAAGTAATTATGTACCAGTTTTCATAATTTTTAGAGCTCATTTGAGCCTCCAAAATAGCCTAGGAACCTAATTTTTAACTAGGCCAGACACTAGGTACAAGGCCACTAGCTAGTCAAAACTATAAAAGGAGCTAGAGAGCTCATTTTTGAGGAGAACAAATTGTAATTTGAACTAAAGAAGAGCTCTTTTAATTGTCTTTTGATCTTCATCAAGCTTCCATTGTCTCACTCTTTGTTCTACCTGTGTGCGTGTATGTGTGTATGTGTGTGCATGCTTGTGTGCTTCTCCATCACCACTTGTGCACATCACTTGCTCGAGGTCTTCATACCATCCTCATGTCTTCCTGAATTGACATTAAAGGAGGTGCTACTCACCACTGAGCTACACCATGCATAAGCCTTGATCTATAGTTTTGTTCAATTGTGTTTAGTTGTCCACTAGCATATGCTATAGGCAAACCTAGATTTCATTCACCTATGGGTTGTGCTAGCACACATCCTATTGTATAATTGGATGCATCTACATGGACATGGGATGGTTTATTCCAATCAAGAGCGGTGAGTATTGGTGTCGTGCACAAATGTCTCTTTAGCTCATTGAAGGAATTTTTGCATTCATTGCTCCACTCAAAATTTGTCAAAAGAGCATAAAGAGGTTAAGCTATGATCCCATACATGTGGATAAACCTGTGGTTATATCCACAATGGCCCATAAAGGCTTGTATCTCTTTAACATCCTTGGCCTCTACAACTTTGCTATGGCTCTTAGTTTGTCCTCATCTGTTGATATTCCGTTCTTAGAAGCAATATGACCTAAGATTTTATCTTGACATACCATGAACACACACTTTTCTAGGTTTAGACAAGCTCGCTATTCTCTACACTTGTTGATGATCTATCTGAGCTCTGGGATGTGGTGTCTTCTTTTTTTGTGAATGAGCACATAAATCATCCATATAAACTTCTAAGATCTCTCGCAAGAACTCTTTGAAGAGATGACACATTAGCCTTTGGAATGTTGTAGGTGTATTGGTGAGCCCAAATGGCATCACACGAAATGCAAAGATTCCCCACTCTGTGGCCAAGGCCATTTTGTGTTGATCTTCTGGGGCAATGGCTACTTGGCTCTAACCTAAAAATCCATCAAGCAAGCTATAAAATCCCTTGCCTACAACAGGCTTCAATAAATGTTTGGTGATTGGAAGCGGATAGCTATCTCTTATCATAGCCGTATTAAATTTTTTAAGATTAAGACACACCTACAACTTTTTGTTCTTCTTGGCCGAGTTTCTCATGCTGCTCTATGTTTGGTATAGTTGTGATTCTAGCTTGGTAAGCTTTCAACCACATGTCCAAGTCATCTGGTCTTGGATCTACTAGGATTGATCCTAGTTTGTCTAGTTTCCATGTATGAGACTTAGGTGCTTTATTACCTTGTGCTTTTGGATTTTCACATTTCTTACTGTCTTTTACCTCCTTCTTGTCCTCCTTAATTTTATTTTTCATCCATTTGTTCCTAAGTTTTTCCCTTCTGCCCTTCCAACTTTGTGTCTTCTTTGTTTGGGTACTCTCACGTGGGTCTTCCGAATCTTCCACTCCCTATATTTTGGGTTCTAGGTCTTTATCCTTTTCTTGTTCAGAGTCTACTTTCTTTCTCTCTTATCCTTTGGCTTGTGCTCGTGTGATAGCTTTTAATGGTATTGTGTACTCCTTATCACTTCCTGATTATTCAATCACTTTGATCACATTGATTTGTGTTGTATTATGAGTCTTATTGGGATTCTTTGGACAATCTCTAAATAGATTTTCCTTTCCACATTCATTGCAGTACCCTTCCCAAGTCCTAGGAGGTTGTGGGTTGTATGACAGAGTGCATTCTCTTATGAAGTGATCTCCTCCGCATCTATAGCATGGTCCTTTTGGCATGGGCGATCCAATGGGTGGTCTCATGAGCGTTGGTGCTTTAGGTGCAGTGTATATTAGGTTCGCATACTCTGGCCCATAGGTGTTGTCATATCCTTCATAACCATAGTATTGTTGGTCATATGTTTGGTCATACTCCATCAGATTAGTGTCATAGGGGTAATATTCTCCTTGGGTTTGCTCATATCCCTGAGTCGTTGCTTTTGTACTAGCTAAAGGTGTAGCTGGTACTATGGCTCTTTCCATGTTTTTCTCTGGTTGAGTATATTTAAATGGCACTACATTCCGTCCTAATATCGGTTGTGGTTGTCCAAATCCACCTTGTTCATAAGGTCTAGGTGCTCCTGATGGGCCTAGATAGGGGTTGTATCTTGGGATGTCTCTTCGTGGTTCTCTAGGAGGGTATTCATAAGGCCTATACTGAGGTTGATTCATGGGCCTTGACTGTCTGTTGAATGGGAAATTTTCAGTAGTATGGTTGGTGTATTTCTGCACAATGTCGCAGTACAAGTTGGGTCCTTGAAGTGGCTGCCTATTGTATGGGTAAGTTTGAGGCATGCCTATTCCTCCTCTTGTACACATGTGAGATGGGTGATCTCCACCACATAGGCTGCATCTCTGTAGCATGGGTATTCTCATTGGTGGGTTCTGGTAATTCCTCTGTCCTTGGACTCCTAACTTCTTGGCTACCAAGTCTGCTAGTTCCTTCACATTATAAGAGTTAGATGTCATTGTACTTCTAGTGTCTTCTAATTTAGTAGGGCTTGGTGTACTTTTGAGGTCATCAGATAGGTTGTCTTCTAGGTCAATACATTCTTGAAGACACTCGTTCAGTGTCTGGAGCCGTTTCACATACACTAGGGTTCTCAGTGTTCCATTAGTCAGTCCGTCCAAGAATAGTGATATCATTTTTTGTTGGGAGGGTCTTTCTATTGTTGGGCATCTATCGACATATTGGTTAAATCTTCAAGCCATTGTTTTCACGATTTCATTTGGGTTCTGTTTGAAGTTATGGATTAAAGATGACGAGTTGTGTTTAATCCCTCTCTTGGTGAATTCTCCAATGAACTCTTAGAAAAATTTCTCAATATTCCCAAATTGATTTGGATCCAATGGTTGAAACCAAGTCAAAGCCGTCCCTGTGAGGGTAAGTCCAAAGGATATATACTGCACAAAGAATTCATCCACTTGTTTGACTTGTAATACTTGTTTGAACTCTACTATGTGATCATATGGTTCTCCCATTCCATCGTAGTGATTTCTCGTGTATTTAGCAACTTGAATCAATTTGAGCCTCCTTATTGGTTCTGGTGGTCTAGGCATTACAGAAATTGCTGGTCTAAATGGAGGTATTCTAGGTTGCACACCTGGTTGTGGCCTTGTGCTAATGGGTGGGCAATTCGTGTTGCCTATTCTTGGGTGGGTTTGGTTGTGTGACTGCACTCTTGGCATTTTGAATTGCACATGAGTTCTATTGGGAACACTTCCTTGGCTCTTTTGTCCTGACATTATATTCTCTGGCTCGATGCATTCCAAAAGGATTGTGGGAGGTAGTTGCCTATTCTTGAGGAGGGAATACAGGCAACCCCATATACTTCAATTGAGATTTATCAACTGCATCTACCAGCCAATACCTTCTTTGATTCTGGTCTAGGTATGTGACTCTAGACTCGGTGAATCGGTTTGTAACAGTAGGTCTGACCCATGGATGTATACGTCCAACAAGTAGTCATTTTGAGGTATCAAATCCCCTCTCAAGACTTGAGTCACCACTAACTTGCCTCTTGGTGTAGTCACTAGCTCTTCAGGGTTAGATCTCTCCGAGTTTCCGTGTCCTTCTAGTTCTCCTCTCTCGTTGATCTGATCTAGGTTTTCTATCACTACATAGATTTGACCTAATTTATCCATGTATACTCCTCCCTCGTACTTAACTATGGGTATGGGCACTATTGCTGATGCGATAGAGTTTACCATTCTTGCAAAGGACCTATTTAAACCATCCATGTAAAATAGGGATTCCTTGCCGATTTGTTGACATATACTGCAGAGAGGTGAGGTATTCACCCTCCACAGTTGACATAAAGTTTTCCTGGGGATAGAACCATGCATGTCCTCTGAGGCCATGGGTAGTTCCTCTTCTGAATCACTAGAGGTGTCTGCGTAGATTGAAAGATGGCTCGTTTGGGTTGTGTTCCCTACTAATGAAATGACACTTCTCCGGCTACTTAGGACCTGACCTGATCTTAAGTTCATTCACCCTTGTGGGTCTATGTCCACTCTCTACTTCCCCTTAATTAGCTCCTCAATCACTTCAAATTTTGTTCCCAAATATCCTGAGTAGTTCTAGATGATACCACTCTTGGCAATACCACACAGGCGATATGATACGAATTTTTGCATGATACGATACCAAAAGTCTTCGATGATACAATACCATTGAGTGAAATGATACGATACTAGAAGTGTAGATGATATGATACCTCTGCAACCCCACGATATGATACCAAGGTAGTCGAGGATATGATACTGCTCACTACACGATACGATATTGGCTATGTGAACGATACGATACCAGAAATCTCATGATACGATATTGCCTCTATGAGTGATACGATATCAAAAGGTTGGATGATACGATACCACTTTATGCACGATACGATACCAACTTTGCCCACGATATGATATCGCTTTATGTACCATACGATACTAGAGCATGTGGTGATATGATACCACCATTTCACGCGATAATACTACTCGATCGATGGTACGATATCGTGACCGACACAATACGATATCGTGATTGACACGATACGATACCGTGATCGGCACGATATGATACCAGATGATATTGTGATACGATACCATTGGGCGACCATGATTGCTGTTAAAAGGACTTCCGTCAAGTCGCTTCTAATCTGGATTCGGGTTCTTGGGGATGGTTAGGGGTCTGACAGTGCATAGGCCCTTTATTTGATTTTCCCAAATTAATATTCAACTAACAGTCACTATACTTTCAAGGCAGTAATTTCCTCTACATAGTTACTGTTTTCCGGTTACGATTATCTTACACAGTAAACTTATCGCGTGAGTTAACAACCACAACGTCGCACAAACATTATTAATGTTAAAACAATGTTACTGTGTTAATAATGAATTATTGTAATTCCACAAGAACAAAATAACAATACTCCAGATATCTGCAAATCTGCACACAGCGTCTCTGCACTGTCACCCAGACAGACAGTCTGGCGAACCCGTCTCTCTGTCGAAGAACACTGTAATGCCCTTTCATTAATGGATAAAAAGTTACATCTCTTCGTCATGCCCTTTCGGTACGTGCGATTTATAAAAAATACAATCCATTCCGCCGGCCTAACACTGGCACGCACAGTGGATGCGAAGCTACAAGAAAAACAGAATCAAGGCTCATCAACTATGCCTTGTATGTACAATGTTCTGGCTAATTTAAATGTTCGGGTGATCTTTTGTTTCAGTGAATCCAGCATAACCTTCAAAGTATTGGGCAGCTGTGCATCTGTTCTTACAGAACTTGCCTCAATAATCTGACTCATCAGTGCATCGGTCTGCGTCTACAAAAATGCTTCTTGTAAATAAAAGTCATTAGCTAATGCAGCATCTCTCCGCTGCTTCATATCCGCAATCTGAGCATCAATCCGAGATAATCTTTTTGCTTGAAATCCTAGCTATTTTTCTCTTCGTTCCAGCTCTTGAGCTTGATATTGAATTTTTTTATAATATGCATCCCTTTCTTTCATGATGCCTTTCCATCTCCTTCTTTAATCGGAGATACTTAGCGAGATCCTTCGTAAACTCTTGATCTCTCTGAAACAATCTTTTAGTGACATTATGTAACTCGGCTTCTGCTTTAAGCACATTGGCCGCAAGTGATTCTGAAGCTTCTTCTAACACACTGAGAGTATCCCTTGTACTAGCTCAGTTCTTGCTTCATAGTAATGATTTCGGTGTCGCGCTGAGTAAGCAGGTTATCCTTTTCTATTAATTGCTCTTGGAGTAGTTGTAGCTGCACCTGCAGAGCATGGTTCTCTGCTTTAAATGCGTTGGCTTCTTCTTGTAACGGAGCAATGTCTGCTCCCAACAAATCAACCTTGCCTTGCAATTCCTGTCGGATATTCTCGGTTGCCAGCTTCATTTGAAGAGGTAATTGTTGAGAAAACTGGATGAGGAGACGGCCCATGGATTCTAATTCATTGAACATCGGAGTTAGAGGAGGAAGAGCAGGAGGCTGTTGTGATGAAGAAGCGGAGAACAGTTGAGGGGAAGGTAGTGGAGAGTAGTTGGGAGAAGAGGATGGAGGAGTGGGTGCTTCAGAAATTTCATTGGTGATTGCACTGGTATGTGTCACGAGGAAGGAGATAAGGAAGAGAGCTCACACACACACTCTCACTCTCAAGGAGAAGCACACACATAGATTGAGGCAAGGAAGAATGATCTTCTTCTTCTTCTTCTTCTATTACATAAAAGGAATGAAAAAGAATGACCTAAAAAACAAGAATACAACAAGTGCAATATATAAAGACCACTACATAAGGAAAACCTAATGTCCGCGAACAAGTGAGTTGGCAAGAAACAAATGTGCCATCACTCTCGGTAGATAAATCTAATAAAGCTCAATGAAGTATCCCTGACATATACCGGCGTGACCACTATATATGTCAGAGAAACGAAAAACTGGTATGTGTCATCCTAGATCATCACATGTTGAGCTTGATATCTCAACACTCCCCCTCAAGCTCAATGCCATATCCTGTAATCCAAGCATCTCCCGAAATTTCTTCAACTTCTCAGCTCCAAGTGCTTTGGTGAAAATATCAGCAATCTGCTCATCCGTTCTCACATAAACAAGATCAATATCACCTACTAATACCTTCTCTCTGATGAAGTGATAATGTACCTCGATATGCTTTGTTCTAGCATGGAAAACAGGGTTCCGTGCTAACTGTATGCTGCTAAGATTATCACAATAGATAGTGATAGGCTTTTGCACTTCCACACCTAAATCTGCAAGTAACATCTCCAGCCATGATGCCTCAAATGCTTCCATTGCAGCACCTCTATAATCAGCCTTTGTACTCGACAAAGCAACAATGGGTTGCTTCTTATTGCTCCATGTAATAGCTGCACCTCCAAGTGAGAAAAGAAAGCCACTAGTAGATCTTCTATCTGGAGTACTACCAGCCCAATCTGCATCGGTGTATCCATGAACCTGCAAATCTACATCAGCTTCATAAAACAATGCATAATCCAAAGTAGCACTCACATAACGTAGAGTGCGCCTCAGAGCATCCAAATGTGGCTTCCTGGGAACCTGCATAAACTGACTTTCAAGTCCAACAGTGTAGCTTAAATCAGGCCTTGTAATTGTAAGATATATAAGACTTCCCACAATTTTCCTGTACATACTAGCATTTTCCAATGCTTCACCTGATGTAGTATCCAATTTCAAATTCTAATCTAAAGGCATAGAAATTGGCTTATGTTAGAAGATGTATTTTTTGAAGCATTTTGGATGAAAAATAATTGTAAAATGACAAAAACTTGTATAAATATTTATGCAACTGATGTAAAAATAAGGAAGAGTCTTCCTTATGTAGAATAGAATTTTATGTAATTTTTCTAGAATTTTTGGAAACTCTTAGATAGCATATTTTTAGAATAATAGAGGAAAGGACCAAAATTCAAGTGTGAAAAGGGACACTTGAAAATTTATATAAGACAATTTCCTCTATTATGAGGGGGTTGGTTGATTATTGGTTTACATGCTATCCAAGTGAATAGAGAGAGAGTTTCCTGCTAAAAATCGTGTTTTCTCCTCTTTGTGTGGTTTCATTGATTTGTTGAGTCTATTCTTTGTGTATCCATGGAGATTTGTGAGCTTCTATTGTGTAATTATGTTGAATGTGTATGAAGAGAGCTGAATATTGATGTGTTGAGTGAGAAATTGATGAAGAATGGTGTTGGAGATGAAAATCGTCTGTTTTCACAGAATTGTGATTGTCTTGTCTATATGGTACAGGTAATATTTTTGAGTTTTGACTTCATAATTGTGTTCTGCTGAGAAAATAGCATGTAATAGACACCAAGATTGTGGAAAATGGTGGAGATTTGCTCAAGATAATCCAAACCCTAGAAATTCCTCTTCATTTTCATCATTCTTAGAAGCTTCATTGAAGCTGGACCTTGCTGGATCTTCTATTGTGATGGTAATGAACACATGGAAAAGGTAAAACTCTTTAATCAAGAAATGTGAACATGAAAAGGTAGATGTCTTTGTTTGTCTTTTGGGAAAAGAAAACAATAGATAATCTTTTTAGAATTTGAAGTGCTGAAATTTTTGCAAATTGATAATTGCTCATCTCATTTTTTAAGTAAAGTGCAGGTATGGAAAAATTTGAATCAAGGAAGCTGAAGATAAGGTAACATGTGTCTATTCTTGCATTTTTAGAGTGCTTTTTGACCAAGTACTAAGCAAAATTGTTGATCTTGGGAAGATGACGATTGCAACAAGGAAAAGTTAAGTAAAGTAGCTAGATGCAAGTAGACAAGATCCATTTATTAACCAAGTCAAAGCATTAATCTTGAGAAAAAGCTGATTTGCATTTTGAAGAAAAAAATGTTTGAGTGTATCTTTGCAAAAATTGATACTTGCATTTCATAGCACAATTTTTCTTTGGGAAGTTTTCTCATGAACTGTTTTGATAGCCAAAGCATAAGAGAGTATAACCAATCAAGGAACACAGGATCAATAGATCACCAAACAAGAAACCCTAAGTGAAGTGTTTACCTTAATTTAGGGAAAAATACTAAAAAAAATTCATAAAATTCATTAAAACAATCAAACAAATTTCTTTTCTTCTTAGGAAGTTGGAGTGAAGCTTTGCTGATAAGAGTAATAGGGAATAAGTGAAAGGAAAGCAAAAATTTGTCAGAAAACTAGAAAATTTGAAAAACACGATTCTCTGCACAGG
Source organism: Ceratopteris richardii (assembly GCA_020310875.1). Taxonomy (NCBI): domain Eukaryota; kingdom Viridiplantae; phylum Streptophyta; class Polypodiopsida; order Polypodiales; family Pteridaceae; genus Ceratopteris; species Ceratopteris richardii. Next base: position 7,406,371 of record CM035411.1, read on the forward strand.
ATCGTGATTTTCTCAATAATGTTGTGATTATGATGTAAAATTTCAGGTGATTGTTGAATTGGAGTTAGTAAAGGGTACTGAAGGGGAACAAGAGAAAAGAATACTCAAATTTGCACAAAATAGAAAGTAAAGGGTACTGTAAGAGAAAAATTTTCTGGAATTTTCAGCATATTTGGGTTTTTGGAGAAAGGTAATTGCATGAGATTTCATCAATATTGAGAAAGAGAGGGAAGTTAATTTCCAAAGAAGCAGGGAGAGTGAGTATCAAGTGAAAGAGGTAGAAAAGGACAAAATCGCGACTTTCATCAGTAGCTAAGGGGTGTGATTAATCAAGGAAAAATTAAGAATTGAGGATTAAAAATCATAAAGTTGTGGAAGGATGAAGTTGGACAAGTGAAAGAGTGAAGAACAGTGGAAATTGCACAGAATCGCGATTTTTTGGACACTATAAAATCCTGGAATTACAAGAGAAACTCATTTGAGTGAGTGTGAGAGAGAGAGAGAGCAAGGTAAAAATCACGACTTTCTACAGCAAAGCATTCTGAAGAATTTTGCAATCAAGCAAGCAAGGTAAGGGGTCTCAATATTATTTTGTTGCATTTCTTTCCATTCTAGTGATCATAAAACACAAAAAATAGAAAATAATAGAAAAAACACGGAATCGCGATTTTAGAATTCTGAAATTTTTGTAAAAAAATGAAAAGTTTTTAGAGAACACTTTCATTGCATGTTAAAAAATAGACATGGCGATTCTATAGGTGAAATAAAACTTTAAAAATCAATATCTAAAAAATTTTCCAAAAAATTGTTCAAGATCGCGATTCTGTAATCAAACACAAAATCGCGATTCTCTGAACTAAGGACAAAATTGCGATTCCCAGAACACGATTTTCATAAGAAAATCGTGTTATTTACAATTGTGAGCAATCATGATTGTCTGGGAACAAAATCGTGAAAAACACGATTTTGAGCAGAAAATCGTGAAAAACACGATTTTGAGCAAAAAATCGTGAAAAACACGATTTTGATCAGAAAATCGTGAAAAACACGATTTTGATCAAAAAATCGTGAAAAACACGATTTTGAGCAAAACATCGTGAAAAACACGATTTTGATCAGAAAATCGTGAAAAACATGATTTTGAGCAGAAAATCGTGAAAAACACGATTCTGACCAGAAAATCGTGAAAAACACGATTCTGACCATTGAATTGTGAAAATTAAGTGAATGATCCTTAGGTCTGGGAACAAATTAAACACACATACTACGGAAAACTTAGTAAGGAAGGAAATAGAGCCAGTGGAAGGGAAAGTGCAAAAAAGAAATCTAGGGCAAGAAAACAACATGGAAAATTTAAACGAAACAAATGAGCCCATTGAAACTGGGGATTATAGAAATATCCTCAAATATATGTATACAAATAGGTTTGGAACCTATGTATATCAGGATGGAATGCATAAGTTTCTCATTAGATTGAGACACTTAGAAGTTCCCCTAAACATAACACCAGTAGCTCAATTCAAAGATGGTAGGTATGAGGATAGGCAAGGATGTGTATACATCTTCTCCCAAGACCCAGAAAATTCAAATGATTTAGGGCAATGTGCTAACAAAGGACCTTGGGAACATAACCTAGGACAATCAGACTTACCCAGACCACATGAAAACTACACTAGTAATGAGCAACAACAAGGGAGGAGGACACATGCTTCCCCAAATCCTTTTGAAAAGGAACCAGAAGGATTTAATGAATTTTCACTAAGAAGAAGACATCATTGGCAACCTCAGGGTAGAATGCTTAGACCATATCAAGTAGCCAAATGCATGAAAAATCAATATGAAGGGTATTCTGATCCTCATGCTCATGCTGCAGAGTTTAGGCAATTAATTAGAGTTGAGGAGGTGGAAGATTACAAAGTCCAATTTGAAGCATTTGGTCTAACCCTAACAGGACCTGCATTATCTTGGTTCATCCCTTTGAGAAAGGAAATGTACTTAGATATTGAATCCTTCCTAGAAGCCTTCATTGGGGAATTCTCAAAGACTGGAATAAAACATAGCACAGCCACTCTGATACACAGCTTTAAACAACAAAGAGATGAAAATGTCAGAGAGGCAGCCAGGAGATTTAAGCAATACATTGACAGATGTCCTAAAGAAGAAGTACCTTCCATGGCAAGACAAGTATTCCTATTCATAGAAGGATTAAGAAGTGCTCAATTAAGGACCCTAGTGTACTATAGGAGATGCCCTGATCTAGGAGCTTGTGTAAAAGAAGCAATAGATTTGGAAGATAACAGAGGCCAAGATCTGTTAGCATTTGATCAACCTAGATCAAATGAAGATAAAATCCCACCAGCAGAAGAATTGGCTCACGCCACTGCTAAAGCCCTAGAGGTAAGCACCAAAACCAATTTGATAAACTCTAGGATAAACACAAATAAAAAATGCTACAATTGTGGAGAAAGTCATTTGGTACAACAATGCCCATATCAAAAGCCTCCACATTTGCAAGATAGGAAAACACTCAAATATTGAACACTAGAGAGGAAATGGACATACCAGGGAGGAATGCTTCTATAATAAACAACCCATAAAGGAGAGAGATTATGCGAGCCAAAGAGAATCAGGGTATATTGAGCAACCAAGACCTGTGCTTGGGCAACAACCTCCTATACCAACAAATGTGGTACCAATCAAATACACACCAATAGAGGAGGGAAACTCAAGAACAAAGTCACCATACAAGGAAGATTATCAATGGAATGAAGGATATCAAGAAGAATGGGAAGGTTATGAATTAAGAGAACCATAATTACAAGCCCTAGACGTGGGAAATGGGAGAATTGATATGGACACTGCCACTTTCATGTATATAACCAATAATTATATGTCCAATCAAAAACCTCAATTCAAAGGGGGACCAAAGATAACTTGTTAGAGGTGTGGGGGAGAACATTTCATTAGAGACTATCCACAACCTCCTACGTTAAGAATAGAGGGAGCTTATTGCAAAGATTGTGGCAGGGAACATTTGATAAAGGATTGTCCAAAAAATCCTCAAAAACAACAAAACACACCTAATAACATACCACTAAAAGCAGTCAATATCATGGAACAAGAAGAATTGAGTGACATTGACCAAGTAAATGTAAATGCTGTAACAAGGTCACAAACTAAACAACAAAGAACAACTAAGGAACAAAATGAAGGTTCAATCTCAAAGGTGAAGAAAAATAGACAAAAAGGGAAATGGGAAAGGAAACAAAGAATGGGTAAAAATTTGGAAGAAGAAAATAGGGAACAATCAAACAGTACTCCTCTTCAGAAGACACAAACCCAATTGGAGATAGGAAATTCACAAAGTCTAGACACTCTAATAAAAGCATACAAGGGAAGAATTCAAGAGGGACCAAGCCCTACTAATCATACAATGGCTTATCCTATGCCAGACTTAGAACATGAAAGGATGCAGAAGTGTAAACAAATCATACGGGAAGTGCAACTCAAAATGGGGGAAGTAGACAATTCTCAAAAAACAGTTGAGGAATCTGAGACAACAAAAACAAGAGGAAATAGTAACAAGGAAGAAAACCCACAAGTAACATTCCAGGTGAATATAGATAAACAATGCACAATTCTATATCATACCACATGGGAAGATTTAATGAAACAAAATCCTCACTTACAAACCCAAATGAAAAAATGGGAAACAACACCAGAAAATCTTCACCCACAACTACAGGAAATGGAGGAATTATGGTATATTCCCATTGATAAGATAGGAGGATATTGTGAACGAGAAGAGGGAAACTCAACCTTAAAAATACAATTTGGTAAAAACCAGGCCAAAGCTATTCTGGATAGTGGATCAGGAGTGGCCATCATGACTAAAGAAACTTGGGAAAAATGGGGAAAAAATGAATTATTACCCACCAAAATGAGATTGCAACTTGCAGATGGACACATAGAAAAACCCCTAGGAATATGGGAAAAAGTGATTGTGGACATATGTGGAATAGAGATGGAACATACCTTTGCTATAGTTGAATTCCCACAATCCACTTCATATGAAATTATCCTAGGAAGACCATTTATGAGACAAATGCAAATTGTGCAAGATTGGGGTAATGATTGCTTATACCTTCAGAGCAAAGGAAGAATAACCAAAGTAAATCTAAGAAATGGGCACTATTGTGACATATCTCCTCAAGAATGGTATAAAATACATCAGAATCAAGAGTTAAGTGAGGAATCAGAAATGGAAGACCAGGATGAAACTGAATCATCAATATGGAAGTGCAATATGATAAGAAATCTTACCAATAGGAAAAGGAGATTGAGAAGAGAAGATTGTGTGGAAGGAAGGAAGTTACAAGATGAGAACTATGTACCACAACAATTCAAAGATGAGGAGTTTGAGCCCTATGGGTGGAATCAAATTTTGGCTACCATGGATCTAGCCAGTGATGAATATGTAGGAGTGGAATTTCAAAATGAAGAAGGATATGATGTCTTTCACATTGGAATACAAATGCTAAAGGTATCCAGAACCGAAGAGGACAAAGAAGAAGATATGATATTAGAAAAAGGGAAGACACAATTTTTGGAAGAAGTAAAAGCTGAAGATGCTATTAAAGATAAAATCTCAGGCAAGTATAAGAAAAACAAACACAAGGAAATAAAAGAAAATTAGGAGGATGAGAAGAAGACAAGGGAAACAAACAAAGATCAACAGTTTGATGTACCAGCAAATTTCAAGACTTATGAAGTAGAAAATAGACTACTTCTCAAGAGGAAACCAAAGAGGGAAAAGAAGAAAGGGGAGGCTTATGATAATGAGGAACAAACTAAAAAGATCATGGTCACTCAGGAAGAGGGAGAAGAAAGACATATTGTAGTGGCTGATGACATGACAACTCAAGAAGAGGAGGCACTAAGAAACTTGACAAGAAACTATAGGGATGTGTTTGCTTATAGCTATAAGGATTTGAAAGGTATTGATCCTAAAATCTGTGAGCATAAGATTCCTATTACACCTGAGGAAAAACCTAGCAAACAGAGACATTACACATTCAATGATAAATACTCTGCTAAAATAAAGGAAGAAATTGACAAGCTATTAGCTGTCAATTTCATCTATGAAATTGAGTATACAGAATGGATATCTCCTATAGTTGTGGTACCAAAAAAGAATGGGAAACTTAGGGTATGCATTAACTTGAAAAAGGTAAATGCAGCAACTATAAGAGATAATTATCCATTGCCTATAACAGATCATCTTCTAGAAAGAGTTGCAGGGAAGGAGAATTATAGTTTTTTAGATGGTTTTTCAGGATACAATCAGGTACCTATAGCATTGGAAGACCAACATAAAACTGCCTTTTCCACAGAATGGGGAATTTATGCTTTTAGGGTTATGCCCTTTGGGTTAACTAATGCTCCAGCAACTTTTCAGAGGTTGATGTGTCATATCTTCAAAGAGTTCCTGAGGAATGTAATGGAAATTTATGTAGATGATCTTTGTACTTTTTCATTAAAAAGACAAGATCACTTGCAGGATTTAGAAAATATATTCAGGAAATGTAGAACCTACAGAGTATGTTTAAATCCAGAAAAGTGTGTATTCTTTGTAAGACAAGGAAGAATATAAGGTCACATAGTCTCTAAAAATGGAATTTCAACTGATGAGAAGAAAATAAAGGCCATAATAGAGCTTCCAAGACCAACAAGTGTAAAGGAACTTCAAACTTTCATGGGACATTGTGGCTACTATAGGAAATTTGTACACAAATTTGTTGACATAGCCAAACCCTTATATGCCCTAATTACAAAGTTTGAGTGGACCAAGGAGTGTGACCAAGCCTTTGAAACTTTAAAAACTTTTTTGGTAATAGCCCCAATTCTGAAAACACCTCAATGGGATAAAATTTTTCATGTCCATGTGGATGCTTCAAATTATGCTTTAGGATGTGTGTTAGCACAACCAATAGAAGGAAGCAAGTTAGATTGTCCAGTGGCTTATGCTAGTAGGCAATTGAATCTAGCAAAAAAAAATTACACAACCACTGAGAGAGCAGATCATTTATCTCGAAGTCAATCTAAAGAACCTAGTTCACCTTTAGATGACAACCTGCCAAACACTTATTTGTTCAAAGTAGAGAGTGTTCCTGAGTGGGCCATGACTTTAGTACCATTATTAACCATGGGACCTTGCAGAACAGTTGGGAACAATGCACACTTAGTATTACAAAGCAGGAACTTTATGTTACTAGCTGGGCATTTGTATCATCTCAACCACACAGGCATATTGGAATATTGTACTCCTGAGGAAGAGCAACAAGAATATCTGAGGAGAGCTCATTGTTGGAACCCTTGCACTCATGCTTCTAGGGTAGTCACCCTAAGTAATCTCAATAGGATGGGGGTACATTGGCCTAATAAGATTCAAGATGTAACAAAATACATTGCTAATTGCAGGAAGTGCCAATTATTGCAAAATTCAAAATTCATAACTCTATATTGGTTCCAGAAAAATCCAGATTGGAGTGAAAATATCATTGAGGAATTGAAAAGGAATAAGAAAGGAAAACAAGTGATAGCTGGTGTAGATTCCAAAAATCTACAAGTAATCTCTGAAGAATATCAATTGATAGGAGAACAGTTGTATAAGAGAGGAATGGATGGATACTTAAGAATTTGTGTTCCTGAGAATAAATATCTGGAAATGTTGGAACTGGCACATTCTGGAGTAGCAGGAGGACACTTCTCAAGTGACAGAACTGCTAAACTCATTTTATATTCTGGCTTTTGGTGGCCAACCCTATTTCCTGATGCAAGAACCTATGTAAAAAGATGTGATGTTTGTCAGAGGGTGAGTCAACCAAATAAAAGAGATGATATGCCATTAGTTCCATTAATTTCAGCAAGAGCCTTTAGTAAATGGGGGTTGGATTTCATTGGACCTATACATCCTCCAGCAAAACAATCCCATGCTAAATATATCATAGTGGCTACAGATTACCTGACAAAGTGGGCTGAGGCCAAAGCCACAAGAAGGAATGATGCTCATACTACTGCCAGATTCCTATATGAAAATATTATCACCAGATTTGGACTTCCAATTGAATTGGTAAGTGATAGGGGAACCCATTTTGTAAACCAAATCCTAGAAAACATCACTGAATATTTCCTTATCAGTCATAGAAAGTCAGCCCCATATCACCCACAAGCCAATGGGTTAGCAGAAAGTACTAATAAAGTACTTTGTATTGTACTATCAAATTAGTAAACACAAACACGAATGATTGGGATTTACAACTTAACCATGTCCTATGGGCTTACAGAGTGGCTTATAAAAACTGCAATAGGAAACACACCATTCAATCTAGTATATGGACAAAATGCAGTTCTACCTATGGAATTCCTTCTTCCAACATTAAAAGTAGGTAGTCACTACAATTGGACTGGACATGAACTGTCAGAGAGAGTAATAGAATTGGAAAAATTGGGAGCATCTAGACTCCAAGCCATTATGAGTATATATGTGGACAAGAAAAGGCAAAAAGCTTATCATGATGTTCACATAAAAGAAAAAGATCTACAGGAAGGAGATCTAGTTTTGGCTTACACAGTCAAAAAACATCAGAAAAAGTTCCAGAAAAAAGGACATGGACCATATATTATACATCAGATAAGCAACAGTGGAGCCATTCAACTAGCTAACATAGACGGAGAAATCATGCCAAACTTCATAAGTGGATGTAGAGTCAAGAGGTATGACTGCCCATTAACTGTTGATGAATGGAGAAGGTTGCAACGAGCTCAAAATAGGAAAAAAGAAGAGGAAGACATTAGAAAAGAGGCTCAACAGGAAGCAAAGGAAAGGATAAGAAAAATCAAAGATCTTAGGGAAGTCTGTTTGTGTAAAACTCCTCTAAAACCAAAAGAACATGTGCCTGTGATGACAATGGAGTTTCAAAATGAAAACATTAGGGTATTGATAGATTCTGGAGCACAAGTGAATCTGATTAGTTCAGCTTTGGTAAGTAAATTTAACATAAAAAGAACTAAAAGCAGAACCTTAATAAAAACTTTGGAAGGTCAAATAGTACAAAGCATGTCTTCACTGTCTATTGAAGTTAAGTTCAATGAAGAATATATGAAAATAGACTGTGAAGAATGGCCAGATCATTTGATGTCTGAAAAAGTGATTTTAGGTCAACCATGGCTCCAACAAGGTAAAGTGATTTTGGATTTTGAAAAAATGAAGCTTAAATTGAACATAAATGTCAAAAGGTTTTTAATATTTTTATTGAGTAATGAAGAATAGGAAATTCACTCAGATGTTCGTGATATACACTTGGAAGGATTCACTTTTGCATTTGAAGATACACAGACATTACCAATACAAATGTTAAATGATCAAGCTTCATGTAATCAAAATCAGCAAAAGATTGGAAGAACAAAGAAGGGTGGAGAGATAGGAAGAAGGTGGCAATCATGGCATTATCCAAAGAATCAAAACATCAGAACAAGAAGTACATGGAATCAAAGTCTACAGAAGGTCCACTCATCAAAACAGAAATCCAGGACAAAATGGATATGAAGACAAATTCCTACAAAATGCTTATCCGAAGGAAATGGATGTTTGCCTGAAACCAGGACAATTAGAGTTAGGAAGTATTGGGTCAAAAAATCAGAGTTGTTTCAATGGAAAAAAGATCATCCATATTTGATCTATACTTAGAAAATCATAACATATTGAAAATTATGACAAAAATATTTGACCTTATCCTTTTTCTAAAAAGAGAATTAGGAGGGGAAGAAAAGAAATAGAAAAAAATTATTATTAAAAAAAATTTATTATTATTAAAAAAAAAGAGAAAAAGAAAAAAGGAAAAAAAAAGAGAAAAAGAAAAAAGGAAAAAAAAAGAGAGAAAAAAATAACAAGAAAGAACTGAAGGAATCATTGTTATTTAAAAAAAAAAAGAGAGAGAGAAAGAAAAGTTGCCTTCTTTTTGACAAAAATTATATAGCACAAAGCAAGATCTAGGTAGAAGGGTAGTAGAGTTCTATTTATTTTGTATTAATTTTTCTATCATTGATAAATGTTTTGTTTTTCTCCAAAAGAGTTGTTGGGAAAAGGGAGTGCACTAGACATCTTGCTACACCTATAATGATCACTTTTATTGAGTCTGTTTGAAGAAACAGAATTTATTTTGGATTTTATTTTCATTCTTATGTCATGACAGCTCAAAATAAATATTACTCTTTGATTTCTTGTGACTCATATGGGTGGAGTTTTTCTTTGTGTATTTTATTTTCCTCAGAATGGTGAATGCAAAGGAGTTATCAATTCATGACTTCAAAGCAGAATCAGTCACTCTATCAAGAGGACATTGGTTCCTAGACAGTGAAGCTGTGGAAGAACAGGTGAACCTGGAATCTGATGAGGAACTAGAGATTCCAGAGGCAGAGAAGGTGGTGAAGGAGCTCAAAGAAACCCTAAGCATTATTGGACAACATATATTCACAGTGGGAGTAGGTGGATACAAATATACCATGCTGTGTCAAGAATTTTACAGATTTCAAAGGGTTGTTGTCAATCATAAAAGATGGAAGGTAGTTGGTATACACAAATTATTGGAAGAACCCATCTTCTTCATTGATTTTGAAAGAGTGGCACAAGTAATGAGTAGTCTGCTGGAAATAGGAAAAGGGAATGATGCTTATTTCCGGTGCAAAGTCAAGAACAAGGATAATCAGGAGGTGGGTATCACTATAAAAGCAGAACATATCAGAGCAGCTTTACAATTCTACCCTATGGGAACCAAGCTTGACCCCAACTTTGTAAAGAAGAATAAGGAAACCTATACAGGGTACGCAAAATTCACTGACTTCAAAGGAAGAGAGAATGAAGAATATGCCACAAGGATGTTCTTACAATATTTATGCTTCCCAAAGCTACCAAGGTATACCATGCCACATAAATTTGTTACACTGTTGATGTTTAACAACAAGGATAGGACTAAGCCCTTTGGAGTAATGGATGTGGCACCATACATCCATGAACAACTGAAAGAAGCAGCAAAACACTGGGAACAGAACAAATTCATGAATGGAGCCCAGTTTTTAACCAGGATCATTTATCATGTCTTAGGAATGGAAGATCAGTTGAAACTGGCTCGAGGCACAATATTTTAGAAGTCTTATGTCAGGAATCAAGAGTCCTCTAAGGAAAATGGCTGTGAGAGAAATAGAAGGACAAACCAGTATGAGGGGAGCAGAGATGAAAAGAAAGGTAATATCCGAGGAAGTGGTTCCTGTAAAGAAAAGGAGGTTGGACCCAAGAAAGGTTGAATTAGAGTCGGATGAAGCTACAAAAGAAGAACGTGAAGATGCTCAGAAGCAGGTCTAGTCCTCTAGTGATCCTCATCCACCCCAAACAAGCAAAGAACAGTTATACACTTATCTAACTCAAGGAAATAACAAAAGAGCAATGTATGAGGCACAATATCAAAAGATGCTGGAAGATCATTCATGCAAGGCTACAGATTGGGTACAGGAGGAGGTAGAGCATTATGAAGCACTTCATGATCAGATGATGGCAGCTGAAACAGAAGAGGTATTTGTTGAAAAGGAAGTAGAGCTATTAGCATACTTCAAAGAACTGCAAGGACCTCCAGAAACCAGAACCACAATTGTAGTAAAAAAGAAGGTTCAAAAGAAACCAGTGCAAAGAAAGAAGTTGACCAAGAAGGAGAAGGGAAAATCGATAGTTGAAGTTGTAACTATAAAGGAGGCAGAAGAAGTAATAGTAAGAGACCAGCAGAAGGAATTTACTACTAAAGAAGAATCAAAAGTGGAAAAACCAAGACTTGGAGGATCTTCACATTTTTCCTCAGATTCTGAAAGTGACATTGAAAGTTTCTTATTAAAAAGTCTGAATTTTTCAGTTCCAAGTACTCCTAATGTGGTTACACAGGCCACTGAGAAACAGAAAACACCTGAAGATTTGAGAAAGAAGGCTCAGGAGAAGTAGGTTCAAGAAGAGGCAGGTAAGCAAATCAGTCCTGAAGAAGAAAGAAGGATGATGAAAGGTAAAGCAGTAATGACAGAAGAGGAAAGTAAAGTAAGAGAGGAATTCAGTTGTGGGCTGGTGCCTGCAGGAATAAAACCAATATGGACAAAACCCTCACAAACTTATTTTAAATTAGATGAGAGCATAGCAGAAATAGTAAGGGAAGCACAGAAAAGCAGTCCAGCCATAAAATAGAAAGGTGCAGAACAAGTTCAGGAAGCAGAAGAAATAGAAGTGCAAAAGAATGTTCAAGAAGTTACAGAGGGGGTGGTAGAAAAGGAGATTATCCAAAGTATAAAAGATGTAATTCATGATTTAAAGAGGAATGAAGAATTTGCAACCACCAAAAATCAAGGACAAGAAGAAGAAATGGATCTTATGGACATTGATGAGCAAGAAGAAGGGCAGAAACAGCAAACAAGCCATGATAAGATAAAATTCAGTGAGACAATTGAGTCAATTTTAATTCAGGAAACCTCAATCCAGGTAAAAGAAGCACAGATTTCTGCAAAAGAACAACCAGAATTGGAGAATAACAAAGTAGAAGTAAAGGCAGATGAAGATAGATCAAGACAAGAGAACCAGGATACTCAGATTTTGGAACATGAAGAAGAGATGGAAGATCAAGAAACACTGGAAACTCATCAAAGCAATGAAGGACACCAGGCTAAGGTTATAAAATATGAAGAAGAAGAGGAAGAGGAGAATGAGTGCAAAGAAGACAAACAAATAGAAGCTAAACAAATGGAAATGGAAGGGGGCTTGGAAAGAATACCCAAGAATATAAGATCTGCTTGCCAGATTATTATGAGCAACATTGAGCAGTTTAGACCTTCAAGCAGGAATATGATCATTTCAGGAATGGTAGCAGAGTCTAAATTTGAGAAAGGCAGTATGATCATTAAAGAGCACAAAAGGGAGAAGGAACAAATGTCAGAACAATTGAGGAAGGTGCAGGAGAAAAATGAGGAATTTTTAAATAGAATAATTGCTTTGGAAGAGTTAGAAGTACATAAACAAAATAGAATTCAATATCTAGAAGAAAAGAGTGTAAAACTAACAGAGCAGAATAATAAACTAGAAATGGAGCTTAGAAAAATTGAAGGAAGATATAGAACCTTGCAGACTTCTTATCAAATTTTGACTAAAGCAAATGAGGAAATCAACAAGCTATTATTGGAGGAAGGTCAGTTAAAGGATGAAAGTCAGACAGCTCAGATGACAGAGGAAGAAAAGGAAGAATTACACAAAGAGATTAAGAGATTATAAATAGAATTGCAAGAAGCCAAGGAACTAGAGAAGCAGGCTAGTATACATGCTACTACATCAATGAGAGGATATAACAAGTTGCACATGGATATGGAAAAAGAAAAGAGTGATTGACAGTCAAAGATGGAAAAGGAAAAAAATGAATGGATAAAAGAAAGAGAGTTATGGGCAATGCAGAACGGAAGTCTGATGGTGACAATAGAAGAATTACAGAAAAAGTTGGACAAGCCACAAGTTCAAGAAGAAACACATATAGAGACCACATATACAGAAGAATATGAGGTAGGAAATAATGATGGAATACAACATGGTAGTGAACCAGCAAATAAAAGACCAGAGGAAGAATATTCAGAAGAATTTGTCAAAAAATTGCTGACAAATAGAGAATCTAGAATGGATTTTATCAGAAAAATGCATGATGAATATGAAGAACAAATTGTCACATTTTCTTTGAATAAGGGGATTAATCCAGACCAGCATCATTGGATTGCAGACGGACTGGGCATACCTTTATGTATGATCATGGAGAGTATCAAGAACTATCAAATAGCAAGAGTTGGATTACCTCCAAATAAATATCTAGAATATGAAGAAGATATTAACGTGACTAAAGAATTATTTGAGAAAGCCAATCCAAAGTGGAGGAACAAATGGTTGGATGCAAATAAAGAATGCAGGAAAATTTGGAAGGAAGCACCTCTTCAATTGAAAATTAATCCAGCTTACTGCCCAGTAGGAAGAAGAAGAGAATGGACAGTTTTTTGGGAAAGACGGAGAGAAGGTCAAATCCCACCTAAATGGTTGAATTTCCCAAAAATAGCCTGTCCAAAGGCAGGAACATGGCCTACAAAAAACTACATGGTGGATACAGCTGATTCTGTTATAGCTACATACAAAGATGTAAACGACCCTGCATGCATTTTACTGATCCGAGTAATGAGATTAATTCTGGCATGTATAGAAACATACACAGATACAGATGTCAGAACATTAAATTACATTGGCTTCAATTCCCCAACTGATGCATTATTGTTTGATCTTAGTGAAACACCCGATAGAATCTGTTTAATGGCATACTACAGTAGAGTAATATTTTTGGGCAGTCACTATTTACAAATTTTTTAGGATGCATTCGATTATGGGTTTTTTGAGAGAGAGTCAGAAATATTTGGAAACTTGTCAGTAGTCACCAAGTCTCGCCTTACTGCATATGAAGCTGCTTACACAGAATATTTGAAAAAGGATGTAATTGATAAACCATAAGCCGCAGTTAGTGGAGGAAAGCATTGTTTGAAATGGTAAATAACATGAACATTACAGAAAGGAAAAGTCATGAATTACTGTCACAAGTCTATCAAAGAAAGAAAAAGTGAAGAGAGCAATCAGGACATAAGAGCAGGGAAGTCTTTTGTCAGGAGCCAAAAGGTTTAGGAGGGGAAGGATGTTAGAAGATGTATTTTTTGAAGCATTTTGGATAAAAAATAATTGTAAAATGACAAAAACTTGTAAAAATATTTATGCAACTGATGTAAAAATAAGGAAGAGTCTTCCTTATGTAGAATAGAATTTTATGTAATTTTTCTAGAATTTCTGGAAACTCCTAGATAGCATATTTTTAGAATAATAGAGGAAAGGACCAAAATTCAAGTGTGAAAAGGGACACTTGAAATGTATATAAGAAAATTTCCTCTATTATGAGGGGGTTGGTTGATTATTTGTTTACATGCTATCCAAGTGAATAGAGAGAGAGTTTCCTGCTGAAAATCGTGTTTTCTCCTCTTTGTGTGGTTTCATTGATTTGTTGAGTCTATTCTTTGTGTATCCATGGAGATTTGTGAGCTTCTATTGTGTAATTCTGTTGAATGTGTATGAAGAGAGTTGAATATTGATGTGTTGAGTGAGAAATTGATGAAGAATGGTGCTGGAGATGAAAATTGTCTGTTTTCACAGAATCGCGATTGTCTCATCTATATGGTACAGGTAATATTTTTGAGTTTTGACTTCATAATTGTGTTCTGCTGAGAAAATAGCATGTAATAGACACCAATATTGTGAAAAATGGTGGAGATTTGCTCAAGATAATCTAAACCCTAGAAATTCCTCTTCATTTTCATCATTCTCAAAAATCCAGTCATTATTCTCTTATTTCTTGGATTCTATCATCTAGAAGGGCCTGTGGTCTCTTGAATACTTCCAGGATTGACAAAATAAAGATGTATTGTTAATTCTTTATGCTAAATGATTGGAGAGGACAACTCCAAAGATCAATAACAAACAGCTTACAATCAGCCATACCATACTTTTGCAGCATATTCAAGGCATATTGCCTTTGCGACATCCATATACCTGTTTCTGTGAGTATAAACTCAATGTCCAAGAAATAGCGCAACACACCAAGATCTTTCATGTCGAATTCTTGCATAAGAAGTTTCTTTACCTCTTTGATGCTTTCTTCATTATCACCACCTACAATCAGGTCATCAACATAAATAGCCACAATAGTGGTGCCATCATCAGCCTTCCTTGCATATAGCGAGTGATCTGCATCACACATAGAAAACCCAATGTTGGTTAAGTAATCAGCAATCCTTGCATGCCATGCACGCGGAGCCTGCTTCAGCCCATACAAAGCCTTTTGCAACCTCCAAACATATTCTGGATGCTTTAAATCTTCATATCCTTGTGGCTGGTCCATATATACTTCTTCTAGTAACTCACCATGTAGGAAAGCATTCTTCACATCCATCTGATGCAATGTCCATCCTTTTGTTGTAGCTAATGCAACAAGTGTCCTAACAGTAGAAATTTTAGCTACAGGGTTGAATGTTTCCTCATAATCAATGCCATATGTCTGTGCATATCCTTTAGCTACCAATCGTGCTTTATACCTGCTTATGCTACCATCAGCATTATGCTTTACCTTGTAAACCCATTTACAGCCTATGAGTTTCTTTCCTTGCGGCAATGGAACCAGCTTCCATGTATCATTTCCATAAAGTGCAGCCATCTCCTCATCCATAGCTTCTTCCCAATCTGCATTACCAATTGCATCTTCAAAACAAGAAGGTTCAGCATCTTGTATTACCTTTGTCATGTAGGCACAATGGCGAGCCATGTAACTATCATATGTCAATCGTTGCACTGAATTACGCATCCTCCCAGATCTTCTTGGTCCTGGGTCACTTCTCCTTGTATCATCTGCATGTGCCCTTCTTACTCCTGGAGTCTTCATAGAGGGCAATCCAAGTTCCTCATCAAGACTCTTTTTTGAACCGCTTGAATCTCCATCAACGTCTTCAAAACGTGCACATGTTTTATGACCAGCAGAAATCTTTTCTTTACCTTTCTTGGATGTATTTGATGAATTTGTTGGACTGAAATTCCCACATAATCTTCCACTCCATGGATTTGAGTTGAAACTATTGCTTGGTGATGCATCTCGTCCACTCAAAACCTGAGATTCTGCACTTGATTTTTCAGCATTTTCTTTGTCATTTGGTTCAAGACTCAGTCCTTCTTTGGCATCTGCATAGAAGCTTGAAATTTCATCAAATACCACATCTCTGCTCACCTTTACTTGTCGTGTGAGTGGGTTATAACATTTATATCCCTTTTGCTCAAGGGAGTATCCAATGAAGACACACTTTTCTGCTTTTGGATCAAGCTTCGTCCTCAATTCATCTGGGACATGTACATATGCAATACAGCCAAAAACTTTCAGATGTGATAAGTTTGGCTTTTTACCTGTAAACTTCTCTTCAGGTGTAACTTGATGTACAGCAGCAGTCAAAGTTCTATTCATGATGTATACAGCAGTATGCACAGCTTCTGCCCAATAACAATGAGGCATATTCTTCTCAACCATTAAGGCTCTTGCTATTTCTGCAATATGTCTGTTTTTGCATTCAGCAACGCCATTCTGTTGTGGTGTGTACCTGCATGAAAACTGACCCCGAATTCCATGATTTTTTAGAAAACTGTTGAACTCATTTGACATGTATTCACCTCCTCCATCAGATCTTAATGTCTGAATGTACTTCCCTGTTTGCTTTTCCACCATAGCTTTAAAATTCTGGAAGTGAGTGAACACCTCGCTCTTCTCTTTCATGAAATATACCCATACTTTGTGTGTATGGTCATCAATGAAGGTAACATAAAGCCTGCAACCGCCCATAGATGTGGTCTTTGCTGGACCCCAAACATCTGTATGTACTACTTCTAGTACATTCTCACTAACATGCTTGTCATGTGGAAATGATGCTCTTGACTGTTTACCAAATTGACATGTTGCACATACCTTTTGCATTTCTGCAACTTTGAAATTTGGTAGCCCATGGAGAATCTCCTTTGACTGCATCAGTTTTATCCTTTGCAAGTTTGCATGTACAATCCGTTCGTGCCATATCTCTATATGTGCAATAACTCCTGCACCTTTTGCAAACATGGCTGCATTCATTTCAGGAATCTTCACATTTAAGGTGAACATCCTACCCACTTTGTTTCCTTTGGCAACCAATCGTCCATCCTGCTTGTACTCTTCTACATATAACCCATCAGCATTGAACCTGACTTGTAATCCCTGGTCAACCATTTGTCCAACAGAAACCAGATTCTTTGTTATATTTGGAACATGCAGCACATCAGCGAGATGTTTTACCTTTCCGTCCTCCATAGATAATGCTATGTTTCCTGTATGCTCAATAGGATGCGATGTATCATCACCTCTTTCAACATATCCAGGAACTGGCATTTTTTGCAAACTACTAAACCATTCTGCATGACTGGTCATGTGATTTGAAGCACCTGAATCAACATACCAAACATTATCATTCGATGTTGCAACACCAGCAGACATCGTATTCATCATGTGATGTTGAACCATAAACAGCTTCTCAAAATCATCTGCACTTGTGGATGCATAGTTGTTTTGTTGCCTTCTGTTATTTTGATTCTTCAACCTGCAATCATGTTCAAAGTGTCCAGATTTACCACAATTCCAGCATCCTTTACTATTATTACCTGAATCATTTCTTTGGAAATGTCTGCGACCTCTTTGACTCCCCTTGCCTCGAAACTGTCCTCTTCCTCTTGCATGATTCTGTTGTTGACCTTGGTCTTGGTTATTGTTTCCTCTTCCACTTCCAAAACCTCTACCTCTGCCTCTTCCTCTGCGAGAGTAGAATAACTGCTCAGAACTGGGCTTTCCTTGGGAGTTTGAATCCTCACCAAGATTCTTTTCTTCAATAATCAGCATAGATACCAAATCAGCAAAATTCGAAATATTTTCCCTGGTCTGTATAGAAGTTTTGAACTGCTTATATGCAGCCCCTAAACCACGAAGGCACACTTCCACCTTATCATCATCATCTACATTCACGCCAATAGATGCAAGTGACTCACATATGCTTTTGATTTTTAAAGTGTAGTCACTTACTGACATGCTCTTTTTCTCCAATGTATGCAGCTCGTTCTTGAGTTGCAACTTCCGTGCCTTTGTATTGGTCTCGTACAAAGTGACCAAACTGTTCCAAGCCTCTTTTGGAGTCTTCGCATTGTTAAGCAAGATCCTAGCCGTTGGCCGGATACATTGCTTGTAACTCTGGATTTAGAGTACTTTAGTCTAATATGATACTTAAAAGCACTCTACTTCGCAGTCACGTGGGTTCTTGGGAGTGGTAGGGGTCTGTTAGACAGAGGCCCTGTACTATTTTCCCAAACTCTCATACAAGCATTAAATACGCTGTCACGTCTTAGCTCAGTACTGAACACTGTTAACTATCTGGCCTATTGACGTTAGAAATTTCGGACTGGTTCTACTATAGTGGAAAAGCAGTAATCCGATCTAACTTAAACTACTTGGCTATTTCACTCATTCACCGGATTTACTCAAGATGTACCTCTTCTTGTCTTGGGGTTACACCGAACATTGTACCCGAGATATACCACTTGTGGTATGCAAACAATAGCCGAAGCGTAACCAGCTTATCACTAGCCCCAAAGGCTCACAGGCTCTTCCAGATACAAATCCTTCTGAGAACAAAATCCTCAGAACACAGACTATTATACCGACTTCAATTACTTCGCAGAACCTTAACAAACCCGCAGTGAGGTTACTCCATACTACCTACTTCGTCGACATATGCTAGCCACACTTAACAATGCTCAACGACACGCTGAATAACTTCGTAACACAGTGTCACTTGTTCGTAACTACCCTTTTAAGATATAAACAACTACTAAGCAAACGCAGCAGAACAGAACATACGGATCCGAAATAGGCACTCACAATATACTGCGCTTCCCAGATTGGGCGCTTCACAATAGAATAGAAGATACACTCAACCGACAGACCCGAATCGAAGATAACTAAAGCAAGACCAGGTAGAACTGAAGATGCACTTGACAACCAGAATCGACTAGACGATACACCTTAATAGGACACAGCAGTTCCAGAAAGGGGGTGTTGTTTTTGCCATTCTCTTCTCATTTCCTTATATAGAGGATTTTACAGTGGTGCGCGAATCTCTGCGCGTTTCTCAAAAGGCTCTTGCTATTTAAGGCGCCTGTCCTAGTACAACTGTCCTTATTCGGCGGCCGTCTAACACTGGCACGCCCGGTGGACTCGAACCCGCAGGTTCCTATGTTTCGGCTACAAGACCTTCTATATACATATTCCGGGCGAGCCTAAATGTCCGAGTGATTTTCTTTTTAATTGTTTCGATCATCTGAACTAGGGTGGTGGGTTCTAGTAATTGGGCGTCCGCTCTAACGGAGCTCAGGGCGATGGCTTGGTTTAACAAAATTTCGGCCTGGTTTTGTAGGAAGGCCTCCTGTAAGTAGAAGTCGTTGGATAATGCAGCGTCGCGGGAGGTCTTCATTTCGGTGACCTTCTGCTGCATATCCACGACCCGGTCCTTCTGGTTTCATAGTTGATTGTCGAGTCGCTCGAGCTGCTGGTTCTGAAATTTGATCGTCTTGTAGTAGGCGTCGCGCTCGCGTCGAGCACTGGCGAGGTCTTTTTGGTATTTAGCCTCCCGGATTAGTTGGTGCCGCAGCATTCGGTTTACTTCGTCTGCACACTCCTGGGTGCGTCGTAACTCATCTTTGATTTGGTCGGTCTCTCTCTGTAGATCGAGATGGTTCTGGATACTTTCCTGCAGTTGAACCTTCATTTCTGCGACCATGTCTTCAAGGGAGGAGCTAATTTCGTCTTTTTCGTGGAGGGCGAGCTTCAACTCCCGAATTTCTGTGTTGGCTTCGTTGAGAAGTTGATCTTTGGCAGCCAGTTGTGCCAAGAGGTCGTCCCGTTGTTGTAGTACTTCTTGTTGTGCCGTAATTTGGGCTTGGAGAGCGGCTAATTGGGTGTGTAAGTGATGGTTTTCGGCTTTGAGGGCGTCGGCTTCTTCTTGGAGGGGGGTGATATCGGCTTCCAAGAGGTCTACCTTGTGCTGGAGGTCTTGTCTGATGGTATTGGCGACATTATTTAGCTGTTCGGGAAGTTGCTGGGACAGTGAAATGAGCATATGGCCCATTGTGGCTAGTTCGGAGAAGACCGGAATGGAGAGGAGGAGCAGTGGTTGTGGCGGTTGTGCAGAGGTTCGGGTTTGAAGTTGGGGGGATGTCGGGGGTGAATAGTTGAGAGAGGATGAGGATTCTGGTTCCGGTGTGGGAATAGGGTTGACTGGGGGGGGTCTGGAAGGGGCAGAGTCATGGTTTGTTACCTGATTGCTGGTTTGTTGTTTCTCGGTCGTGTGGTCGAGTGCGGTTTCAACAGCCTTCAATAGGGTGTTGAGCGCATCCTTGGCAGGGTGTTGCTCGTCCTGTTGAGGCTCAGAAGTTGCTTCGGTGGATACTCGTTCGGTTTCAGTGCGATTTTGGCGGTCGTGGTTGTGATCGGTCGAGGAATCATTGTGGATGGAGGTGGCGGTGTCGTGGAAGGTTTCGTCTTGGTCGTCGTTGCGGTTGTCCTGATTCTTGTCGGCAGATTTCGGTGCTTCACTTTCCGAAGAGCTGATGCGGATGCGTTTACGGCGGAAGAGTTGGTTGATTTCTTCTTCTTCTTCTTCTTCGTCGTCATCGAGGGGTTGTACTGAATCTTCATTCCTGAGGATGGGGCCTCGGGGTGGTGGTTGTGCGGCGAGGATGGTTGGGAAGAGGAAAGACAGGATATGGGGAAGGCGAGAGCGCGGGGTGGTTCCTTTATTTACCTGCTTTATTATGGCTACACATTCTTTATGGATTCGCTGGAAAAAGTATGAGGCGAAATTTACTGGTTTGCGGGCTGCTAAATCTATGGCGGAGTAGAAAGGGCGAGAGATGTCGTAAGTGCGTTTCTGTAAGTTAAGGATGGCGACTAGAAATTGTAGGGCGGAGCGTTCGGGTTCAGGACGGCAGAGGATCACGAATTCATGTGAGGAAGAGCGAGGAAATAACGCTGTCATGCGGGCGAGGGGAAGACTGGGGCCATTTTCTCGACCTTGCGGGGTGAGGCGGAAAGCTTCCGAGAAGGCGGGGAAGGTGATGACGGTTCTGGATGGTAACGAAGGGAAAACCCACTGTCGTTCGATGGCAGGGGTTTGGGCGATGGCAGAGATTATTTGTGCGAAGAAGGGATGGGCTTCTACTGAGTGCCAGGGCAACTCAGCGAAGTTGGCCAACCTTCGGCAACGCAGGTATTCGCCTACCTCGGTAGGGATACCATCGCCGAAAGCAGTGTAGTTCGCGAGTGCTTCCATGGTGATTGCTAAGACAGGCTAGGAACAGTACTACAGAACACAAGTTCGCACAGATTACTACAGTAGCGATTTTTGACATTGTCGAAGGGGTTAAATAGGAACAATACGGTGGGGTGGGAAAGGGGGTTGGGTATCATTGTGCAGTGCGGGAATGATATTTGTTTTCATGCAGGCGTGCGTATTTGAGTGACTGGTAAGGGGGCGGCGGATACGAAAAGATTTTCAAAAATACGGCTAATTATAAAAGGAAAAAAGAAAAAAGGGGAAAGATTAAACAAAATGCGGTTCACCGCCGAAACATTTAATGCGGGCTAGGGGCGTGATGATATGGCCGCAGCTTCGACCCATTAATTACTTTCGGGAGGGGATTTCCGGTCAACGTAGTCAACCAAAAAGTTGCGGGACCGACTTGTTTTGAGATTTTGAAAGGCCCGAACCATCGAAGTTTAAACTTTCCGGCGACTCTATCTGACTTTGCGTTGTAGAAGAGTACGAGCTGTCCTACCGAAAAGATTGGAGTTTTCAAATATCGATCGTGTGTCTTGGCTTGTCTGAGTTGTACTTCGCGCATGGTTAAAAAGTTGAGCCATCGGTGCTCATCAAGTTCTCTGAGTGTGTCCATTCGTGCTATCATTGAATTTTCTGGTAGCATCTTCTGAGTGATCGCTACACGCAGGCTTGGAATGACTACTTCCATGGGTGCTATTGCTTCTAAGCCATAAGCTAGTTTAAAAGGTGTCAAGCCTGTTGTTACCTTATATGTAGTTCGGTATGCCCATAAGACTGCAGGTAGTAATTGATCCCATCTTTCCGGTGCTTCCATGATTAGTTTCCAGAGGATATTCAGTAGTGATTTGTTTGTACTTTCGGCCAACCCATTGGCACGAGGATAGTACGGCGAGCTGAGTTTGTGTGTCACCTGGAAGGATTGGGTGAGTACCTTCATTAATTGATTTACAAAGTGGGTACCTTGGTCTGAGACAATTTCTAGTGGTAAGCTGAAACGTGGAAAGACATCATTCAACAGGCATTTTGCTACTGCCACCGTTGTAGCTGATCGTAAAGCCCATGCTTCCACCCATCTTGTTGTGTAGTCTGTACAGGTGAGTATATATCTGTTGTTACTGAAGGCTGCTGGAGGTGTAATTGGGCCTATAAAATCCAATCCCCATTTCTGAAATGGTTCGAGTGGCATGATAGGCTGCAAGGGAAAGAAGTGTCGTTGCAGTGGTTGTCCAGACCTTTGCAGTTATCACAGTTTTTGACGAATTGGGCCACATCTCGGTACATAGTAGGCCACCAGAGACCACTCTGCAGAATTTTCCGGTGAGTCAAATATGTGGCAAAGTGACCACCAATAGGTGTCGAGTGAGCCAGTGTGATAACTGAGTTAATTTCATGCGGAGGAACACAGCGAAGCAAGATTCTGGTGAGGTCTACATAATAGAGTTCTCCAGCAACTAACCGAAATCGGCGGCTAAAGACTGCAATTTTCCTGCGTATTGGTCTTGAAACTTGAGATGGAAGGCAACCATCAGTGAGAAAGGTCAAGATCTGATCATAATATGAAAATGGAATAGGCGGGTCTGCAGATTCTTCGGTAATTGGTTCTGATACATAAATTGCGGGTGTTGTGTCATCTATACCCACCGGAGATTCGCCGGAATCTAAACGGGATA
This sequence comes from Ceratopteris richardii, assembly GCA_020310875.1. Taxonomy (NCBI): domain Eukaryota; kingdom Viridiplantae; phylum Streptophyta; class Polypodiopsida; order Polypodiales; family Pteridaceae; genus Ceratopteris; species Ceratopteris richardii. The sequence goes on from CM035411.1 coordinate 7,429,137, forward strand.
AAAAGTCTGCTAAGGCATGTGCACTTCCGGGTCGGTGAATGACTTCATAGTCGAATTCCTGCAAAAGTAGCACCCATCGTGCTAAGCGTCCGCCTAAATGTTGTTGTCTTACTAAATAGACGAGGGCAGCATGGTCCACATGGAATGTAAATTTTCGGCCTAGCAAGTAATGTCTAAATTTTTTGACCGAGTATACTAGTCCTAGACATTCTCTTTCTGTTACAGAGTAGTTTTTCTCAGCAGGGGCTAACCTTCGACTTGCATAATACACTGGTCTGAACCATTTATCAATTTGTTGCATCAATACACTTCCTATTGCTATATCTGAGGCATCAACAAATATGTGAAATGGGTGGTCCCAGTCCGGTGGTTGCAAAATAGGAACTTGTGTTAATAAATTCTTTAAACGATCAAAGGCTATCTGGCATTCCTAGGTCCATTCAAATTGTCGAGGTGTTTTACTGATGAGCTTGTTTAGTGGTATTGCCAAATGAGCAAGCCACCGTAAATGTCTTCCATGCCACCGTACTTAGCCCATAAAGCGCATAACTTCTTTTGGCGAAACTGGCACCGTAGCTTTTAATACTGCCGAAATCTTATCTGGATCGACTTGGATACCTTGTGTAGATACAATGTGGCCAAGTAACTTGCCACATGAGACCGCAAACACTGATTTGTTTGGATTCAAACAGAGTCTATATTCTCTGCATTTCTGAAAGCAGCACCGTAAATGAAATAGATGTGCTATCATCTTACCAAAAATTGAAAAGTCGTCGAGGTATACTTGCATAAACGAAGTAAGATAAGGAGAAAAAATCTCCTACATGCATCTCTGAAAGGTGCTTGGTGCATTTCTCAATCCAAACCACATTACCGTACACGCAAAGACACCCCAATTGGTAATGAATGCGGTTTTCGGTATGTCTGCTTCGGCCATTCTAACCTGATTGTAACCACTGTATCCATCTAAGAATGAATACATTTCATGACCTGCTACCCTATCAAGCATGGTATCCAAAAAAGGGATTGGGAAAGGATCCGGTACTGTTGCTGCGTTTAATTTCCGGTAGTCTACACAGATTCGTAATTGCTTATTTTTCTTTGGCACGATCACAATTGGTGAAATCCATTCAGCATGTTCTACTGGTACGATGAATCCAACTTTTAATAATCTATCAAGTTCGGCTTTTACCTGAGATGCGTAATTGGGATTCATCCGATAGCTGGGCTGCCTATTCGGTTTAGCTTCAGGCTTCAGCATGACTCGGTGCTGATATATGCGCGGATCTAATCCTTTCATATCTTTGTAATCCCAGGCAAAGACGTCTGAGTATTCGCGAAGAAGTCGAATTAAGTCGGTTTTAAATGATTCCGGTAAGTTTTGCCTTATCTTTACAGGTCGTGGATGCTCTTCATCTCCTAGATCGTACGTGGTCAACTAGTCTTCTAGGACATAAAACTGTTGCGGTTTCCCTGCATCGTCCGTTGACTTGAACAGTGATTGTAATTCATCATCATGTGTGGGGACACTACCTTCATGCTTAATTGTATTAGTGATAGGTGTGATTGTACATACCGATGTGTTCCAATTATCTATCAGAGACTGTAGATCAACAGTCCCTACAGACATTAAATCAGCATTACTCTTCAGAAATTCCTCTTCCTCATCATCTGATAGTCCATCTAACATGTTGACTGGTTCAGCAAAATACGGTCTAGCATGAAGCTCGCATGGTTGTATAGCATCCAATTTTACTACATATCTACGGTTGGAATCCTTGAACGTAAGCTCTTGTGCGGACCAGTCCTGTATTACCTTCGCATGCTTCAGCCAAGGTCGGCCGAAAAGAAGGTTGTAGTCCAAAGTAGATTCTGGCAAATCTAGTATAACAAAGGTCATTCTAAAGGTCGTACCTTGTAAAGTGATGGGTACATTTCGCACAAGTCCTACAGGGTGGACTCTAGATTGATCTGCCATTCTAACAAAAAATTGCACTGGTTCAATTTCGGTCCATCCTAACCTTTTGCATAAAGATGCTGTTGCAATGTTCACACCAGATCCTCCATCAATCAATACCTGCGTAATTTTATGATTCTTGTACCATACTGTAATCAAGGGAACCGAATGATCAACGGCAGAATCAGGTTCCGGTTGAACTGCTGCTGTTGCCGGAATACAAGAAGGCACCGAACTGAACTGTTGCTGGAACTGTTGTCAAATCCCAGGTACTAATGCCAGAAGTTGGCCGAGAGGCAAAGTAATAGATGCTTTGGACAAAATTTCCCAAGCTTGTTGAGGTTGGTTGTCCTGCTCCTTTGGACTTGAGGTTTCCGGTGGTGTAGAAGTTTCTGCTGTTATGTCTACTGCTGATGATGGCTCCGCTGTTGTTTCCTTTTGGTGCGTTTCTTCCTTTGATGAATCCTGAGTCACCGGAATAGGTTCTAGGAACACTGGTGGTTCTGTTGCTGTCCAGCGACTAGCCTTGTTATACATCCTATGTTGTTCTCGTATCCCTGGTTCGAATACTTCTGCTGCTGTCTGTAGTTGTTTACCTGATCTGGTCTGTACTATAGCAGCTTGCGTTTCTACTGGTGTAATTTGTACCATGTTGGCCATTGGGTTTTGCCGTTCCTTCTTCCTTTGATCGTACTCAGCTGCATCTTTACAAAATCTTCCGATGTGTCCGTATTCACCACAAAAATGACAGCGTGGTGGTGGTAAATTGGGATTTTCCGGTGGTGGTTCGTTCTGCCAGCGGTTTGCATTATAGTTATTGTTCCTGTGTCCTCGGTAATTTCGATATCCTTGCGTTTGATTGTTTCTCAGTTGCGGAGGTACATAATGATTTGCTGCCTGTCCATGTTCTTGAATAACAACATTGACTGTTGTTGTTCCCTGTAATCTGGCATTGTAGACACAATTTTCGGTGAGGTGTCCGGCAGTGTTGCAGATAGCGCAGAACGGTTGATTTAGCGCACAATTGGCACTAGTATGCCCTGAATTCTTGCATGTGATACAGTACACTTGTCTGGTTATATCTTCATTCATAGTTCTGTTCGTTTTTAACCACTCTAGATCTTCTGTAAATCCACCGACCTTGGATTCTAGTTGCAGAGCCATGGCGATGACTGCATCCAGCGTCATAGCTCCCACACATCTTATGATCATGATCTGCTTCAATTGTGGAGTTAAACCATTGATAAACCACTGAGTGATGACATCATCCGGTAAGTTAGCGTGGGCCTGTGGTATCTGTCGCAAGTGCGTTCTAAAGAGTGTAGCATACTCTTGAACAGTCTGATTCGCCTTCTGTCGGTTGTTCTGTAAATAATCAAATATTTCGGCAGGATTCTTCTTTAACCTGAATCGTTGTAAAAAAGCATATCGTACTGCATCATAGGTGCCGAAATGATTAATGTCGTATTCCGTAAGCCATCTAGCTGCTTCATTTACCAGTGTTGATTGAAAAACAATGGCCTTATATGCCTGATCCGGTGGATGGTTAAGAACTGCATAACTTATCTCGAAGGTGTGCACGTGAGCATCCGGATCATCTCCTGGGAATCCACCGAATTTCGTATATGTTATTCCTGTTGGAGGCGGCCTTGGTTGACCTAACTGTTGTTGCTGTTGTTGTCCGTTCATCGTGAGTGTCTCCGGTCCTTCTTCTATATCTTGAGGTTGATTAGGCGAGCTATCAGAATCTGGATCGCCGGATGGCGTGCCTTCCGGTGTTCTGTTTTTACTTAAAATGCGTCGCACTTCTGCTTCGAAGAGTTTTCCTTCCTTCTGGATATCCAATATCCGAAATCTTTCTTCCAAGCACGCTGGTTGGGCTGAAGATTCCGCGAAAAATGCAAAGTCTTTGCCTATAGTTGGTAACTCTATCACCGGAATGAGCCAAAATTATGCCAGAATGCAGTATTTTTTCGCTCTTATCGATCTCTTCTCTAAAAGTGTTTCTAATCGTATATAACTCTGAGTTTAGACTGGCTTCTAATGGCATGTTGGTAGATTCTGAAATTGCTATATCTTCGATAGGATGGGGCGAAATAGCACCAGAATGTACCAAAGGCGTTGATTGTTCCACCGGAATATGACCGGAATAAATCGTGACGTTCTTAGTTTGTCTGACCACTGGGTCAGATTTGGTTAGATCTTCTCCTTCCAAGGCTATCTTTATCGTTTTACTCGCTTCAGTCTTACAGTTCTTCGGATATGTTTCACCGGATCGAGTAACCGGCATGTATCATTACACAGTAACCCTATCTGAGCAGTTTGGCAACAATTTGGGTCTGTTGCTTCTGCTAGTTACTCGAATGTTAACTAAACGTTTACTTCTGACAACAACTGGTATTTTAGTGCCACTTTCCCACAGACGGCGCCAAATGTTAAGCCAGATCCTAGCCGTTGGCCGGATACATTGCTTGTAACTCTGGATTTAGAGTACTTTAGTCTAATATGATACTTAAAAGCACTCTACTTCGCAGTCACGTGGGTTCTTGGGAGTGGTAGGGGTCTGTTAGACAGAGGCCCTGTACTATTTTCCCAAACTCTCATACAAGCATTAAATACGCTGTCACGTCTTAGCTCAGTACTGAACATTGTTAACTATGTGGCCTATTGACGTTAGAAATTTCGGACTGGTTCTACTATAGTGGAAAAGCAGTAATCCGATCTAACTTAAACTACTTGGCTATTTCACTCATTCACCGGATTTACTCAAGATGTACCTCTTCTTGTCTTGGGGTTACACCGAACATTGTACCCGAGATATACCACTTGTGGTATGCAAACAATAGCCGAACCGTAACCAGCTTATCACTAGCCCCAAAGGCTCACAGGCTCTTCCAGATACAAATCCTTCTGAGAACAAAATCCTCAGAACACAGACTATTATACCGACTTCAATTACTTCGCAGAACCTTAACAAACCCGCAGTGAGGTTACTCCATACTACCTACTTCGTCGACATATGCTAGCCACACTTAACAATGCTCAACGACACGCTGAACAACTTCGTAACACAGTGTCACTTGTTTGTAACTACCCTTTTAAGATATAAACAACTACTAAGCAAACGCAGCAGAACAGAACATACGGATCCGAAATAGGCACTCACAATATACTGCGCTTCCCAGATTGGGTGCTTCACAATAGAATAGAAGATACACTCAACCGACAGACCCGAATCGAAGATAACTAAAGCAAGACCAGGCAGAACTGAAGATGCACTTGACAACCAGAATCGACTAGACGATACACCTTAACAGGACACAGCAGTTCCAGAAAGGGGGTGTTGTTTTTGCCATTCTCTTCTCATTTCCTTATATAGAGGATTTTACAGTGGTGCGCGAATCTCTGCGCGTTTCTCAAAAGGCTCTTGCTATTTAAGGCGCCTGTCCTAGTACAACTGTCCTTATTCGGCGGCCGTCTAACAGCATCCTGTATGTGTCCAATCATGCTATCCTGTATGCTAACAGATAGCCAATACATTACCTTTCGTGCTCCTTGATTCCATTCCTCATATGCTCTTAATTGTTCTGCAGTACGATTCCTTTCTGGTAACTGTGGAGCATTTTCATTCTCTCCTTTGATGTACTTCCAGTAGCCTTTTCCCATCAGGAAATTCATCATTCTGAATCTCCAAGCATGGAAGTTGATCTTGTCCAGCTTATCGCTCATAAGCTGACTCATTCCATCTGCGTTTGCCATTTTTGCAACAATTCACAACACCGCAACACACTACAAGCAGCACTTCTGCTTGAACATTGTCGCACTATGACATGACAGTTCGATCTCAGAAAAACACAGTTTTCATGTATCAACAGTACACGGAATCGCTTGAAATTTTGGATCTGGAATATATGAGTGTCGCGGAACACAACGCAAGTTATAGTTTCTGAAACTGACCTGGTTTTTCTGTGGGCCCCACTAGCTGGCTTGAAACGGAGGTCGAGATGGCGATTTTTGTAGCAAACGGAGGCCGTTTGTGAAATCGTGTTTTCTCCACGCCTTGCCGCGTAGTCTTCACCGTCGCCTTCTCCACGAGCTCTCTACAGCCACGCTGGCTCTGATACCATGTCACGAGGAAGGAGATAAGGAAGAGAGCTCACACACACACTCTCACTCTCAAGGAGAAGCACACACACAGATTGAGGCAAGGAAGAATGATCTTCTTCTTCTTCTTCTATTACATAAAAGGAATGTACAAGAATGACCTAAAAAACAAGAATACAACAAGTGCAATATATAAAGACTAGTACATAAGGAAAACCTAATGTCCGCGAATGAGTGAGCTGGCAAGAAACAAATGTGCCATCACTCTCGGTAGATAAATCTAATAAAGCTCAATGAAGTATCCCTTACATATACCGGCGTGACCACTATACATGTCAGAGAAACAAAAAACTGGTACGTTGTCGTAGAGGGGTGTGAAGGGAGGCTGACGTTCATCTACAAGAATCGCGCTAACCTAACCGTGTGACTGCATGCAGGGTGCTTCTAAGTATGCCTAGGGCCTTCGGTTGATTTTTTCAGTTTAGGTGTGATAAAAACTATAGTTTTCTAATTTATGGGAGTGTAAATTAAGAACTATTTTTTTAGTCTAAGAGTCGTAAGGACGAGCATTTCTATATCTTTCTATAGCTTCTAATTGATAAGACAAAACTAAGTTCTCGCTTGTAATTTTATCTTTAACAAAGTCAACTTCTTCGTTTTCAATTTGATTTGAGTTAGGTTTTCTAACTAAATTAGGTGGGAATAAGTCTTTCTTGTCCTCCGGTTCTGGCAAAACTATGGTAATTAAAGGTAAAATTCTAGAAATAAGACGATCGTAATCTAACGTGTGTAAAGTTTCGTTAACTACTTTATCTTTAATATTTTCAATATTTTCGTTATTATTCCAACTATCAATTGAAGTCGGAAGTAGTGTTCCTATAATTAAGTTTTCTAATTCTTGATTCTTAATATCAGAATCGTTTGTAGATACTAGTTTAGAACTACTTGTAGATCCTATCTCTTTAGACATACGAAATAAAAAAGTAAAGATCTCAATTAATTTTCAGAGAAACAGTATGAAGAATTTCAAAATCAATCTTATTTAAGCCTATACAAATCTTTAATTATATCGAAAAGTGGAAGTGCTAGAAATCTTTAGGATTTTAAGCCTATACAAAAGCTAATACAATTCTCTTTATAGATATTCCTATACAACTTAATAAACAATCTTCAAATATTGTATTTTCGTGATCTTGAAATCTCGTATGCTTGTGTTCTCGTATTATCCTTTGTAATCTCTTCAATGATCTGTAGAAAATCATTAGCTCAAAACATAAGTATGCTTTTAGTAAATATGAAACACTCATTAAATACTCTAACTTTTTATACATAACTTAAACCTAAACTAACATACGTATACAAACACTTCTAACTTCCTAACTTAAATTCATACGCATTTGTGCACATCATACATAGATAGATATGCACATGCATACACATGTACTCTTATTAAAATAGACATACATATACAAGCATCTTATTTCATATGCTTATGTGCACATTCATTACTCATGCTAATCATACTTGATTATGCATACTTATGAACATCCTTTACATATGCACATGCATACACTACTCATGCATACATATACATTCTTTCATTGCATATTCACATACACTTCTCTCATGCACATATGCATATACCTCACTCATGTACACATGCATACTTTACTCATGTACACATGCATACTTTCCTAACTTATATGCTCATGCATACATCAAACTTCATATACATATATTAACTATACATGCATACACATTCATTCTACATATGCTAACATACATGCATACATGTTAGCTCTATCATACATGCACACACACATTTATTTATGCATACTTGCACACCATTTTTCATATGCACACATACATACTTGCATCATACTAACATGCATTAATACACATGCATACTAACATGCATTCCTAAACATGCATACATACATGCACACAGGGTAATGAATAAGCCATAGCAATAACTGATTCCGACGGAGAGCAGGGGGAGTATTAGAAGGAAGACAGTCGTCAATGAGGAAAGTGAGTAACGTATCATAGTATGTCGTAGCAACAGGAGGTTTTGTAGAGACTTCAGAAGTTGTTTCGATAACGTAAACTGCCAGTGTAGTGTCATCAATCCCTACTGGAGACTCACCGGAATCCAGTCGAGATAGAAAATCCGCCAAGGCATGTGCTGTGCCGGGTCGATGAATAACTTCATATTCGAACTCCTGTAATAATAAAACACATCTGGCCAATCTACCACCTAAATGTTGCTGCCGAACCAAGTACACCAGTGCAGCATGATCCACATGGAAAGTAAATTTACGGCCCAACAAGTAATGCCGAAATTTCTTAACAGAGTAATCCAAGACATTCTCCTTCTGTCACTGAGTAATTTTTCTCCGCAGGAGCTAATCGGCGGCTCACATAGTACACAGGCTGAAACCATTTATCCATTTGTTGCATGAGGACACTACCAATCGCAATATCTAACGCATCCACGAAGACATGGAACGGTCGTCCCCAATCAGGTGGTTGCAGGATCGGGGCCTGCGTCAATAAGACCTTCAACCAATCAAATGCACTTTGGCACTCCTGAGTCCATTCATACTGCCACAGAGCGCTGATCATAAGCCGATTAAGTGGTGTTGCTAAATGAGCTAACCACCGTAAATGTATACCATGCCACCAGATTTGGCCAAGAAAGCGCATAACTTCTTTCGGCGTCTTTGGGACTGGTGCCTCCAACACGGCGGCTACTTTATCCGGATCCACCTATATTCCGTGTTGAGAAATGGTATGACCAAGCATTTTACCACAGGAGACCGCAAAAACTAATTTGGTAGGATTCAAACATAATTGATACTCTCGGCATTTTTCAAAGCAGCACCGTAAATGATACAGGTGCGTTGAAGTGGCTCCAAATAAGGAAAAATCATCCAAATATACTTGCATAAACATGGTCAAGTAGGGTGAAAAGACTTCCTGCATACATCTTTGGAATGTACCCGGGGCATTCCGTAAACCAAACCACATTACGGTACAAGCATAAACACCCCAATTAGTGATGAATGTTGTCTTCGGTATATCTTGTTCTACCATCTTCACTTGATTATATCCACTATAGCCATCCACAAAAGAATACATTTCGTGTCCTGCTACCCTGTCGAGCATTGTATCAAGAAAGGGAAGAGGGAATGGATCCGAGACATTGGCTGCGTTAAGTTTTCGGTAGTTGACACAGATGTGTAACTCTTTATTTTTCTTCGGCACTATCACTATTGGTGATATCCACTCAGCATGCTCAATTGGTACAATAAATCCCACCTTCAATAAACGATCAAGTTCAGCCTTAACCTGCGCCGCATAATTAGGATTCATCCTGTAGCTCGATTGCTTAATGGGTTTCACATCCGGTTTGAGTACCACTCTATGTTGATAAATCCTTGGGTCAAGGCCCTTCATGTCTCTATAGTCCCAAGCAAAAACATCTGAGAATTCACGAAGAAGTTGTACCAAATCACCTTGGAATTTCGTTGCTAATCCGGCCTTGATTTTTACAGGCCTTGGGTTAACCGTGTCTCCCAAGTTGTACGTTACCAATTGATCTTCCGATACGTAGAATTGCCAGGACTTTACCAAATCATCAGCTGGCTACAATAGTTGTTGTAAAGTTGCTTCATCCATAGGTATATCATCATCTGCTTCTGCTTCTCCAGTCATTAGGACGACCGTACAAGCTGTCGGACTCCAATTATCTACCACCGCCTGTAAATCTACAGTACCTAATGGGATAAGGTCCTTATTGGTCTTAAGGAAAGCCTCCTCCTCATCATCTGATAGCCCATCCAACGTATGGACTATCTGTGCTACATATGGCCATGCGTGTAAATCACAGGGTTGCATAGCATCCAGTGCAACAACGTATTTCCGGTGATTATCTTTGAAAATTAACTCTTGAGCTAACCAATCCTGTACAACTTTGGCTTGCTTTAACCATGGTCGACCGAAGAGTAAGTTGTAGTCGAGGCTGGATTCTGATAAGTCTAGGACTACAAAAGTCATTTTAAATGTGGTTCTGTGCAAGGTAATAGGGATATTATATACGAGTCCCATCGGATGGACTCGGGATTGGTCTGTCATTCGCACAAAAAATTGTACGGGCTCAATTTGAGTCCAACCCAGTTTCTTACAGAGTGCAGTTGTTGCAATATTCACACCAGACCCGCCATCAATTAAAACTTGGGTAATCTTCTGGTTTTTATACCAGACGGTGATCAATGGGATTGAATGATCCGTTGTAGAATCCATCTCCGATTGTATGGTCGCGGTCCCCGGAGTACATGAAGATCCGGGACTAACCTGATGTTGAAATTTATGTCTTACACTCGGAACTAAGGCAAACAACTATCCCAACCGGAGTGTGATTGAAGCCTTAGATAGGACGTCCCATACTTGATCTGTTTGGGTTGTGGTTATCACTGATTCTGGTGGTGATTCTAATGTTGTTGGGGTAGAATTCTGTTCATTCAATCTTGCATGTGGCAAAGGGACCTCTGTTACTGGAATGGGATCAGGAAACACAGTCGGCTCCTTAGCTGTCCATTGACTAGCCTTTGCAAACATCCGTTGCTGCTCACGAATTCCAGGCTCGAAAACTTCAGCTGCTGGTTGCAACTGTTTACCTGATCTCGTCTGAACTACAGCTGCTTGTGACTCAACTGTGGAAATATAAACCATGTTGGTCATCGGATTTTGTTGTTCTTTCTTCCTTTTGTCGTACTCTACTGCTTCCTTGCAAAATCTACGGATATGGCCAACCTCACCACAAAAATGGCACCGAGGGGGTGGGAGGGAAGTACCTTCCGTTGATGTACCTGCCTGCCATCGGTTAGGATTGAAATTATTGTTACGCTGACCTCGGTAGGTTATGTATCCTTGCTATTGGTTGTTTTGCAACTGTGGCGGCACATAATGGGTTGCTGGCTGACCTGGTTCCTGTACTATAGCTTTTACGGCCGCTCTACCCTTCACCTTTGCATTATATGCACAGGTATTTGTTGAATGTCTGTTGTGTTACAGATGGCATAATACATCTGGTTGAGGGCACATGTAGAACTGGTGTGACCTGGATTTTTACACTTAGTACAATACACCTGTTTGGACGAATCATCAACTACGTTCTTACTTGCTTTCAACCAGTCCAGGTCCTCCGTAAAACCTCCAACTTTGTGCTCCAATTGTAAGGCCATCGCAATTACTACGTCCAATGTCATCCCGCCCACACAGTGAATGATCATGATTTGTCTTAACTGTGGATTCAATCCGTTAATGAACCATTGTGTTATGACATCATCAAGCAGATTGGCATGTGCCGAAGGCAGCTACCGCAAATGAGTTCTAAACTGATGGAGAGTGTTAATCTCCAAAAGAACAACCTACTCTTGTGATTAGAGCACCTCTATACCAAGAGTAAGTCAAAACCTTTACCAATTTAGAGGTCCAATCTTCAAATTATCAAAAATTGAAAATTTCTGTGAAGAAGATGAAACATAGAAAATCTGTTGCACAATTTCTTCTCATTGACTTATCAAACCTTTAAAGTTTTCTATGAAAATTTGTATGGAGTGTTGCCTAAACATTGCGCACCTCCTCCAAGTTAAAGTTCTCCAAAACGTTTAGTATAACTTGAGAAATCAACTTCACAAGTTACCTATGTCCAAATCTGTACTTCTGAGAAGTCGATTTGACACCTCTAACTTCTTAACTTTGGTTCTCACAATGTCGAACCCTTTTTGCCAAATCCTTTTGGCTGTAGATAGCTTATCTCTCAACTTAGATTTTGAGCTATCACATGTGTAAAACTTTACATTGTGCACTGAGCACTACTCATTTCTTTGGACTCGAAAACTGCGCCTGTTTTAGGAGACTGTGAACACTCAACACATATGAATGTTCCTACAGATAATTCTCCTAACCTGTTTACAATTAGACTCTAAAATTTTGGTCATAAACTCATCAACTATCAACTTAGATATCCTCAAAAGGATTTCACAAATGATTTACCACAGAAGGAGCAGACTCGAAAAGATCGGGCGCAAGATTTCTTTCATTTCTGGAGAAGACTACAACTGAAAATGAGAGAGAGACTTTCCTTCACTTCTCATGTATCTACTGACATTTACAATCACTTATTTCTCTATTCCTATGCTCATACATAGTCTCTCATTGTCTTCTCTCTATGCCCCGACATTTTCCAAAAGTATTTATAGGCAATTATGTACAAACTTTTATCAAAGCATAAGTATATGTAACCTATGTCATAACTAATGTACATATGTGTACATGTCCTTCATTCTTGTGAATGTATCCATCTTCTTTACTTCAAATCTTCAATTGGTGATTGATCTGCACCAACAGCTCCCCCTCAATCATCAATTGAGGTTTCTCCTTTCTTCTTTATACCTGCCATATCTTTAAACTTCTGTAGCTTTGGTCCATCCAAGCTCTTTGTATGCATATCAGCTATCTGATCTTTAGTTGAAGTATGTATGACTTCAATCTCCTTGTCCATCACTTTCTCTCTTAGAAAGTGATACTGAATCTCAATGTGTTTGGTCCTGGCATGAAAAACAGGATTAGCAGCTAAATACAATGAACTCATGTTATCTCCAAATATAATTGGTATCCCATGCACAATGTCAAGACTCTTCATCAAGGTCTTGAGCCAAATCACTTCCTTTGCAGCTTCAACCATGCCTTTGTATTCTGCTTTTGTAGAAGACAAAGCAACTGTATGTTGCTTCTTGGAACACCATGAGATAAGTTTATCTCCCACATAACACATGTATCCAAAAGTAGATCTTCTATCATCTGGATTACCTGCCCAATCTGCATCACTATAGATTTTGATATTTGTATCTGAGGTAAACCCATAATACAAACCTTCATTGAGTGTACCCTTAATGTACCTCAACACTCTTTGACCTGCAATCCAATGTTCTTTCCTAGGACAATGCATGAATTGAGACAAAACCCCTACTGCATATGATAAATCAGGTCTAGTTAAAGTAGCATAGATAAGACTACCAATCAGACTCTGATATTGTCTCATGTCCTTGAACTCTTCACCACCAAACTTACTCAATTTGTGATTCACCTCCATTGGTGTAGGTGCTACCCTGCAATCATCCATTTTAAACTTGATTAACAAGTTCTTCAAATACCTTTCTTGGGTCACAAATACTCCATGTTGAGTATATGTAATCTCCATGCCCAAGAAGTATGACAAGTCTCCCAAGTCACTTATTTTGAATTCCTTTTCCATCTGCTTCTTGAGTCTTTGTATTCCTTCTTCATCTGTACCTGTAAGGATTATATCATCAACATATATGCACATGTATATGAAACCATTATCACTTGCTTTGACAAGCAAGCTACTATCTGCTTTAGACACTTGAAATCCAAGTTCTTTCAAGAACTTTACAAGTCTATAGTTCCATGCCCTTGGGGCCTGCTTCAAGCCATACAAAGCTCTCTTGAGCTTGCACACATGATCTGGATACCTTTTATCTTTGAACCCTTGAGGTTGCTCCATGAACACATCATCTGAAATATAACCATTCAGAAAAGCATTTTTCACATCAAGTTGACATAACTTCCAACCTTTACATGCAGCAATAGCTATAAGTGTCCTGATGGTTGTCATCTTTGCCACATGACTATAAGTCTCATCATAGTCAACACCATAAGTCTGAGCAAACCCTTTGACAACAAGTCTAGCTTTGTATCTAGACACACTTCCATCTGCAAACCTCTTAGTTTTGTAAACCCATTTGCATCCAATGATTTTCTGACTATTTGGTTTTGGAACCAAATCCCATGTTTGATTTTCCATCAATGCATCATATTCTTCCTGCATAGCTTTCTCCCATTTTTCCTTACCTCTTGCCTCTTCATATGTAGAAGGGTCTTCATCTGTATTCATCATATAAGCATAATCTTTTGTGGCCAAAAATGAAGTATCATAGCTATACCTTGTAGGTTGCCATCTGTTCCTTGTAGACCTCCTAAGCTCTCCACTTCTTGAGGTTTCTGGTTCTTCATATTCAGGATCAAATCTTGGTATTTCTTCCACTTCAATCTGCACTTCATTATTCTCTTGTTCATCAAATATTTGAACCTTTGATTTACCTTTCCTTTGGCTCACTTCTTCTTCATTACCTGTATTGATATTAATTGTACCTGCATACCAAGTGCTCTGCTCATCAAATGTCACATCTTTAGAAACCATGAATTGCTTTGTAGATGGACTCCACAATCTATAGCCCATTTGCTTGTCATCATAACCAATGAAAACATATTTTTCAGCTTTAGGCTCCAACTTGTGCCTTAATTGTGATGGCACATATGCATATGCCACACATCCAAAAACTTTGCAATGATCCAAGGTAGGTCTCTTACCCCACCAAGCCTCATATGGTGTCATACCCTGCAAGGCTTTACATGGTAATCTATTAACCAAATAAGTAGCTGTATTTACAGCCTCAGCCCACAAATAATTAGGGCAATTTTTCTCCTGCATCATGGATCTTGCAAACTCAACAAGTGTTCTATTTCTCCTTTCTGCTACACCATTTTGTTGAGGAGAGTACCTGCAAGTAACTTCCCTTTTTATACCTGCATTCCACAAATAATCACTGAACTCATTAGAGAAATACTCTCCCCCTCCATCTGACCTTAGTCTTTTCAACTTGTGTCCTGTAATTCTTTCTGCATATGCATCATAGTGTTTAAATGTATTAAACACTTCTTACTTATCTTTAATCACATAAATAGTGATCCATCTAGTAGCATCATCAACATAAATCACATAATACCTTGACCCATTTATACTGAAATCCTTTGATGGCCCCCACACATCTGTGTGTACCAATTCAAGCTTCTCTGAGTACATGAAACCATGCTTGGAGTAAGAATTCTTATGAGCCTTACCTAATTGACATGCCTCACATCTGTATGTCATATGTTGACCTGCAACATTAGGCAATCCAAGCACTGAACCATTATTAATCATGTCTTTAATACCTCTTTCATTGAAATGTCCAAGCCTCTTGTGCCAAAGATCTAACTCAGAGATCTTATGTCCTCCATATGTGAACATAGCATGACCAATATTGCCTTGAATCTTCAATGTAAATAGTCTTCCTTCTTTCTTCCCTGAAACAATCTGTTTATACCCTTGACTAGGGTCTTCCACATATACTCCATCATTAGTGAACCTTACTTCATATCCCTTTTCAACAATTTGTCCTACACTTATCAAATTCTTAGGAATTGTAGGAACATACAAGACCTTACTCAATAAGGTACTACCATCCTTAGCCTTCACTGATCCAATTGACTTCACATTATGCTTTGTGTTGTCACCTGTTTGAACAACATGATTAAACACCTTATTCTCCAAGTCAGTCATCAAAGATATATTACCACTCAGGTGGTTGCTACACCCTGAGTCAATGTAGAAGACTCTCTGATCTTCACTCTGACTTTCACAAGTAGCATTCATTATTAATGTTGAATCCTCCTTTTGATCTGAAGCATAATTGTAGTAGGTATTGTTGTATTGTTGACTTTGGAATCCTCTACCTGCATTTCTTCCAAAGTAACTCCTACCACCTCTGCCTCTGAAATTACCTCTTTGATTTCTGCCTCCTCTTCCTCTAGAGTTATAGTTCTGATTATATCCATTATTATTTTGAGTATTATGCCAACAATCATTAGCTAAGTGATTTGTCTTACCACAAATCCAGCAAGCTTTGCCTCCATCTTTGTTATTCCTGCCTCTTCCTCTACCTTTGCCACCTCCTCTACCTCTTAGGAAGTTGGCTTGACTAGTTGTGCCTTCATCTTCATTTGCTTGTTGCTTTCCTTTGCTATTCTTCTTCTTGTCTTTTGAGTACATTGCATGACCTGCACTCTTGTCACTATCTCCTTTAACATCCTGCTCAAATGTTAGCATATGACCTAGCAACTGATTTAAATCAGGAGTGAAATGATCAAGTGATAACTCTGTAGACAAAATGAATGGCTTCCATTTGTCATCACCTCTTAAGCCTGTAAGAATTTGCCTCACCAATTTATCCTCCTCAATGTCTTCATCAACAGCTCCTAATGCATCTGCAATGTCTTTCATCCTTGTTACATAGTCTGAAATAGATTGAGAAGCCTTCTTCTTGAAGGTTGTAAACTCTGCCCATAAGGATGCCTTCCTTGACTTTGTAGTATTCTGGAAATGCTCCTTCAAAGCATTCCAAATATCAGTTGCACTTTCAAGACCTCGAATATGAGGTAACAAGTAATCATTGACTGCCATATATATAATGCTCCTAGCTTGAGCATCTTTCTTCATCCAATTCTTCAAATCTGCTAACTCTTCCCTAGTTGGAACACTAGGATCTCTGAAACTTGGCTTCTCCTCTTCACCTGTGATGTAGGCTATTAAATCTTTGCTCATAAGATGAGCTTCCATCCTCATTGACCATGCAGGATAGTTTTCCCTATCCAATTTCTCTATCTGAAGAGAATCTCCCATCTTGTGTCCTCCTGTGTATTGAAAACTTCAACCTTTATGAGCAATATGTGTACCTTTACTTCGAATTAGACTCCTTTTGTCCTTCTTGATGTTGTATGGTCTCCTCCTCAAGCTTTGCCTTCAAACTTTCACCTTCTAGCTCTTCAATTGTTGAAATTCTTGAATCTGCAGCAGTCGGGATCCTCCTTTTCTTGATTTTGATGTCTCCTGCTCTGATACCACTGATGGAGAGTGTTAATCTCCAAAAGAACAACCTACTCTTGTGATTAGAGCACCTCTATACCAAGAGTAAGTCAAAACCTTTACCAATTTAGAGGTCCAATCTTCAAATTATCAAAAATTGAAAATTTCTGTGAAGAAGATGAAACACAGAAAATCTACTGCACAATTTCTTCTCATTGACTTATCAAACCTTTAAAGTTTTCTATGAAAATTTGTATGGAGTGTCTTCTAAACATTGCGCACCTCCTCCAAGTTAAAGTTCTCCAAAATGTTTAGTATAACTTGAGAAATCAACTTCACAAGTTACCTATGTC
The DNA here is from genome assembly GCA_020310875.1 of Ceratopteris richardii. NCBI lineage: Eukaryota > Viridiplantae > Streptophyta > Polypodiopsida > Polypodiales > Pteridaceae > Ceratopteris > Ceratopteris richardii. The sequence goes on from CM035411.1 coordinate 7,446,322, forward strand.
CAAATCTGTACTTTTGAGAAGTCGATTTGACACCTCTAACTTCTTAACTTTGGTTCTCACAATGTCGAACCCGTTTTGCCAAATCCTTTTGGCTGTAGATAGCCTATCTCTCAACTTAGATTTTGAGCTATCACATGTGTAAAACTTTACACTGTGCACTGAGCACTACTCATTTCTTTGGACTCGAAAAATGCGCCTGTTTTAGGAGACTGTGAACACTCAACACATATGAATGTTCCTACAGATAATTCTCCTAACCTGTTTACAATTAGACTCTAAAATTTTGGTCATAAACTCATCAACTATCAACTTAGATATCCTCAAAAGGATTTCACAAATGATTTACCACAGAAGGAGCAGACTCGAAAAGATCGGGCGCAAGATTTCTTTCATTTCTGGAGAAGACTACAACTGAAAATGAGAGAGAGACTTTCCTTCACTTCTCATGTATCTACTGACCTTTACAATCACTTATTTCTCTATTCCTATGCTCATACATAGTCTCTCATTGTCTTCTCTCTATGCCCCGACATTTTCCAAAAGTATTTATAGGCAATTATGTACAAACTTTTATCAAAGCATAAGTATATGTAACCTATGTCATAACTAATGTACATATGTGTACATGTCCTTCATTCTTGTGAATGTATCCATCTTCTTTACTTCAAATCTTCAATTGGTGATTGATCTGCACCAACATAAACAATGTCGCATACTCCTGAACACTCTGGTATGGTTTCTGTCGATTGTTTTGCAAATAGTCAAAGATTTCTACAGGGTTCTTCTTCAAACGAAACCTCTGTAAGAACGTGTTTCTCACATCATCATAATTACCGAAATGATTAATATCATATTGAGTCAACCACCTTGCTGCTTCATTAACCAATGTGGCCTGAAATACAATGGCCTTGTACGTCGGATCCGGTGGATGATTCAACACGGCATAACTAATCTCAAATGTGCAAATATGTGCGTCGGGGTCATCTCCCGGAAATCCACCGATATTTGTATACGTCACTCCAGTTGGAATCGATCGAGGTGGAATGATTGGCTGTGGTTGTTGTTGTTGTTGTTGTTGCTGCTGTTGCTGTTGCTGGAACTGCGGTTGTGGCTGTGGGGGTGTTTGCTGTTGTGACTCTGAACCACTCATGGTGCTATTATGGGTAGTATTCTTGTTATCAGTATGTTGAGGAGGTGTCTCTTGTCCTTCAGAATCTGTATTATCAACCTGCTCACTTTCCGGCTCAAAAATATCGTTGAATCTCTTACTTATCTCTAAATCAAATAGCCTATCCTCAACTTTGGTATCAAAATTAGGTAAGCTTGCTCCAAAAAGTGGTGAACGTAATAAGGTTCCACCAGGCAGCACCGCACTATCACCAAAAAATTTCAAATTCCCACCCAATGGTATCGAACTTCCACCGGAACTTGTCCAACCTTCACCGAACCAGGTTACCCTTTCACCGAAAACGGTCTCACTTGATAACATAACTTTATCACCAAAAATGGTCAAATTCTGACCAGATAGTGTCGGACTAACTCCGCACTGCGTCTTTGTACACCCCAAAGTCACTGTACCTTCTCCAAAAGACACCGGATTCACACGGGAATTCACCGAAATCTCATCTTGTGTCACCGAACGAGCATCGGAATCGCTACTGGCTGGCTTCGATCCTTCTGCAACTGGACTTAACTGGCCTGCACTTCTACCACCCGACGGTGTCCCTAATAAATTTGAAACTGCCCATGGATATTGATCTCTCCTATACTTTGGATAGGACTCATCCGAACGAGTAACCGGCATATATCACTTCTGCACCGCTTGCCTTGCGTACTGCTTTTCCCTTACTGATTATACCCAATCTCTTTCCATCTTCCCACAGATGGCCCCAGTGTTAAAAGGACTTCCGTCAAGTCGCTTTTAATCTCGGTTCGGGTTCTTGGGGATGGTTAGGGGTCTGACAGTGTAGAGTCCATTTATTTGATTTTCCCAAATTACTATTCAACTAACAGTCACTATACTTTCAAGGCAGTAACTTCCTCTACACAGTTACTGTTTTCCGGTTACGATTATCTTACACAGTAAACTTATCGCACGAGTTAACAACCACAACATGGCACAAACATTATTAATGTTAAGACAACATTACTGTGTTAATAATGAATTAGTGTAATTCCACAAGAACAGAATACCAGTACTCCAGATATCTGCAAATCTGCACACAACGTCTCCGCACTGTCACCCAGACAGACAGTCTGGCGAACCCGTCTCTCTACCGAAGAACACCGTAATGCCCTTTCATTAATGGATAAAAAGTTACATCTCTTCGCCATGCCCTTTCGATACATGCGATTTATAAAAAATACAATCCATTCCGTCAGCCTAACATTGTAATACTAGCACTTGACGATATGATACCAAAATGATATCATGATACCTCAAGTGGGTATGCAACGATACAATACCAAGCTAGTATCACGATACTAGGGAATTTTGGTATCGCGATACCAAAACTCAACCGATCATGATACCTCAGCCAAAAATGCTCCAAACTCAAATATTTGTGTGTAAAATTGTTTATTTCTCTCCCCTCTTCACTCTTGACCCTCTGTATCACTCAAAAACTCTCAAAAAGCTCTTTGTCCTACCCCCCAATACCAAAGATGACTCTAATAACGTGTGTGTTACACTTATGTGTTCCTCGAGTAGCTTTGATGTGAACCTTTTTCCTATACATGGGCACTTTTTACTCTAGTGCTGGCTAGAGGTTTTTTCCCCATGTTACCACATACTTGATACTCTCATATGTGGTGGTACTTTGTACTTAGGGATATTATTCAGCTCTTACTTCAGTTCAGTTTATCGATCAATAGAGAGAGCAATTCCAGCCATCGTCTTCTCTGTATGTCTTGCTGCGTTTGTGCTCCTTGTGTGTGCTTCTTGTGTGTCTCTCGCACTTCTACACACACCCAACAGTGGTATCAGAGCAGGTTCAGCTCCTTCTCAAGTTTCGGTTTTTCGCGTCACGGCGCGGTGTCGAGAAGAAGGAGGTCGTGGCGGGAAGCCGGCGCGTGGGGTTGGATCAGGCCCCGCTCTGGTGTGTCGTTCCCGCTGTCCTGCGAGTGGCGTCTGCGCGCTGGGCGCCTCGCCTGTGCTCTCTGGAGCGTGCGCGATCCTCGTACGTGTGGGACCCTCGCCCCTCGGAAGTGTCGAGACATGGGACCGTGGGCGTTGGAGAGAGACGACCGGATACCGCAGTGATACACGGAATACATATCAAGCTCGACGATACAACGGAAATGAAATTGAAGTACTCCAATAAAAATGAATGATACAAAGAGGCCGCTACAGTGCGGGCCGACGGTACAATATGACCGCTACAGTGCGGTGCGATGATACAATATGAAAGCCGCCGCTACAGTGCGGGCCGGCCGATATATAAAATAGATCCCCCGCTACAGTGTGAGAAATCGCCCACAGGATTCCGTTTCGGTCTTCGCGGTCCAAGCTTTTCTTCAGGTCTTCACTTCGGTCCGCTCTTTACTTCAAGTATCCTCCGCAATGGCCTTCTCTTTACTTCAGATAATCAGAAATTGCAATAACCTGGAGGAGACGATCCACAAGCAAGTTCCATAAGGTGGGGCAAATCATCATTAGTACCATTGGTGAAAATGAAAGACACTCTCGGGAAAAACCATCAAGTTCGTGAGTTCTTGTTAGAAAAACATGTATTGAGCCCTTGACCTTTACTCTAGCCATTATTTGGTGATAACAATTCAAACTCAATAGCGTGTGTGTCATGGCATAATTGAATTCTTTTTGTTTGATGTTTCAAATCGGAATTTTAGCAACAATAATGAGCGACAAGTATGAACTAGATGTTTCATGTTCCAAAATTTTTTACCAATACTTATTGTTTGTAATTGCCCTTTTTATATATGAAGCATTAAAATTCAACGAAAAAACTTAATTTCACTAAAGCTTTTGGCTTAACTTTGGCATTTCAAGGGCATATAAATCGGAGGGAGGGAAGATATATTTCTATAAGCATTGTAATCTTCTTATATCCTCAACTAAGTTCTTATTGAAGCCACATAGGTGAATGAAATTCTATAATAATCCTAATCAGGTTGAACGTTTTTCCCTCCCCTCATCGAATATCTTCAATGTCCAACTCTTGATGTTTCTCTTTCCTCAACAAACAGACTTTCTCTAGTTCTCTCTCATATACGCGTCTGCCATTGACTTTCTCTCTTCGTGTCTCCACATCGTTCTCCAATCAATCTTGTGCATTTGCCACCTGTAGCTCTCTCTCTCTCATAATCTCTCTCTTGCTTGCGCATCGACGGCAGCAACTCTCCGTCGTCTGTGCTAGCAGCTCGCAATGAAACGCTGGTCCACCAGAGCAGCACTAGCATTTTGATACTCCTCCGAAGCCATCCCATGAAAAATTGGCTTCATCTCTATATAGCAAGATCTGATGACGCATCATTAACTACTGAACCATCTCCAGTAAAATAGGATCTATTCATGATCCATCTGATGGGAATAAGATGATGAACTCATTCCAAACCCAATAATCACAGAAAAAGTGTAAACCAGCTGCATCAAGCTTTTCAACCATATCTGGATTCACCTCATATCTATGTCTATGCCGCTCCTCAACATAAAATTCTCCTCCATCACCATGATGTCCTTGTAGCTTGTATAAATTTGCAGTCATACAATCAGACGTTGTGAAGTATGTTTTGCGTGATCCAAGGCGCATAGTACCACCCATGTGAGTCTTTGATACCTCTAGCATGAATATGACACAAGGATGAGGTGTATCAGCATAAAACTCTGTACTGTTTGCATCCTCAAGCTTCAGGACCGTCCGACAGAACTCGATAACAGCTATCTGCATCCCAAGGCAAATGCCTAGATAAGGAATTTTGTTTTCTCTTGCAAACTTGGCTGCCAGTATCTTACCCTGAACTCCTCTGTCCCCAAAGTCACCAGGAACCAGTATTCCGTCTACATTCTTAAGGGTATCCCACGCAGCAGCATGTACTGCTGGTTTCTCATTTCTAGTAGAATCTTCCAAATCAGTGGCAGCTATCCATTCTAAGCAAAGCTTTTTAGAACATGCAAGTGATGCATGCACTAGAGCCTTAATAACAAAAATATAGGAATCTGATAGACCAGTGTACTTCCCAACCATCGCAATTTTCACAGGCACAGAAAGACTATCACAAAGCTCTGCCCGGGCCATCCATTCTTCCAACGCTGGATTAACATGAAAACTTAAATTTAGCTGTTTTAATATAGCAAGGTGGGCCTTCTGATCCTTCAGCAGCAATGGAACATGCCAAATATTTAAAACGTCGTAGATATTCAACACATGTTCTGCTGTGACAAAACTGCATTAATTTCTCCTTAGTGGATTGCATCAGAGGCTTTGCACTTCGACAGGCCAAGAGGTTTGGCATGATTCATAATGCCCTCAAATCCTTCACGGAATGCTGTGTTGGCTTTGTTTTCTGTTCTCCAGTAGCACCAAGAACAGGAACAAGGCTTACATGCACAAGACAAAAGCTATCTTGCCCAACTCGAAATTGAAATTTGCGCAAGGCTTCAACAAAAGGAGAGGATTCAATGTCACCGACAACTCCTCCCAACTCAATGACACAAACATCAGCTGAAAGGTTGGTACCATCAACAGGAATAGATGCAACCCTCTCAATCCAGTCTTGTATTTCATCAGTGATATGAGGTACCACCTGAACAGTCTTCCCCAGATATCTCCTCGCCGCTCTTTATCAATAACAGGCTGATATATCTTCCCTGTGGTTATATTGTTGTCCCTCGTAAGTGTCACATCAAGAAATCGTTCGTAATTTCCAAGATCCAAATCAACCTCTCCACCGTCGTCAAGGACAAAGACTTTCACCATGTTCAAATGGAGACATTGTGCCCGCATCAGTGTTGAGATAAGGATCTATCTTGATGGACGTTACACGAAGGCCACAAGCTTTTAAAACAACGCCAATACTGCTTGCGGTGACTCCTTTGCCGAGCCCACTAACTACTCCTCCAGTGACTACCACGTACTTCATATTCGATCCGCGATGTGAACCACTCCGCTTGAAACAGGCTACCTTATATGGATGGTTATCGATGTGCTGATACCTACGTGGAACTCTCTCTCTCTGTAGTCTGAACTACAGCCCTGGTCCGGCGCTGATCTACTCTCTCTCTCGTTTTTCTCTCAGACACCAGCAGCCGTCAGCGCTCTACAATCTCTCTCTCCATGGATGCTCACGCACAGACCTGCCCCTCTCTCTCATCTGCCAGAGACGCATGCCCTCTCTCCTCCACGTCAGAAATCTACAGCGCCCCGACATAGCTACCGACCAAATTCTCTCCGTCTGTTACTGCCGCCATCGCTGTTGTCAGAGCTATTCTATGTTTCTCTATCTTTCATGTTCGAGAATCGTTTAGAATATGTTTCATCAAAATACTTAAGAGTGCAGTTCAACAATATAATATTAAAGGGCAGAATGAATGACACGAAATCGTCTCAGAAGAACCTCTCGCAAAACCAATTCTCTCTTTCTTAAAGGCAATACCGTAATGTATGGGAAAGAACATGAATGAACAAGTAAAGTCATGGAGCATACCTGGAGGAGACGATCCACAAGCAAGTTCCATAAGGTGGGGAAGAAACAAATGATTCTGCACTTATTTATAGGCCCCCCCTAGGACTTGCTTCTAGAATGTTCCAACCTCCTCAATTAACTTTCTAATTTCAGCGGTATTTTAATTTTTCCTTAGACTATGGTTTTGATTTCACACTGGATATTCACAATTTAATTATTTTTAGGGTTTGACCTATAGAAACTGCCAATTTCAAGGGTCCGACCTAGGGTTTTTGGTCGGGAAAATTAAGGCGTTTGCTCACAATTATCTCAAGCTCGTCCATTTAACGGTTTATTTACAATTTTGGCCTAAAGTCCAAGGGTTTCCAAGGGTTCAAGTTCATTTTTCATAGGGTAAACTCATGTTTCCAGTCAGTTTCAAGGGTCAAACCTAAAGTTTTCATGGGTCAAATGTCTGTTGTTTATATACACGGGTCTAACACACATCTCAAACTTGTTTTCGCATCGCACAATCAATTAATTCGGCCAAAATATGTACAAAATACACCACTCTCTCGATCAAAACATCACACAAAAACTCAAAACCAATGAACTTTTGAAAAAAACTTAGTGCACACTCCCTGCGGGATTTCATCCCGACAGCACACGCACTTTAACAGTGCAAATCGACTTCGGAGCATAGAACTGTGAATTTCAGCAGCCCGGACACATTTCCATCAGGTGCGCTGGGGTTTTACCCCCATTTCAAAGCCATTCGTGCAGTCAGAATCACCATCAGAGTGACGGTTTGTGAGCTGAAATTTCAGCACTCATTTCAATTTTCGTCGACGTGAAGATTTTGTCACATTCTTGTTCCTTAGTGAAATGGCGAGCAGCAATGACTTGTTTGGCATGCTTCAAGCTGAAGATAAGCTTGATGGGACCAACTATCCGATGTGGTCTTACATGATGAAGCATGTTCTTGTTGCAAAACAACTTTGGAACATAGTGGCAGATGTAGATCGAAGACCGGCAGGTGCTTCTACTTCACAGTCTACTGTCACAGATGGAGCTTCTTCTTTGAGTACAATGGTTTCTCCTTCTCCACCTACACAGGAGCAGCTTAGATGGGATGGAAAAGATGCTCAAGCTCATGCTTTGATTGCACTTTCAGTGAAGCGTCATATAGTTCCACACATTCGGTCATGTTCTACATCACGACAGGCATGGGATACTCTTGCTTCTTTGTATGCCGTGCATAATGAAGCACGTGTTGCATACTTAAGGAAGCAACTTGAGGATGTATGTATGGCTGAAAATGAGTCAGTGGATGTGTATGTGACATGCATCAAGGACTTGAAAGAGCAATTGGCAAACATAGATGAGATCATTCTGGATGCATCACTCATTTCTACATTGTTGAAAGGATTACCGGAATCTTTTCAAAGCTTTGCTACTACACTCCATTTGGTTGCAAAAGGAAATCCTAATATGTATGCATTTGATGAGGTTGTGTCTCTTCTTTTGCAAGAAGAGCAATCTAGAGTGAATAGGAGTGGTTTGATTGAGGGAACGCAAGCACTTGCTATCTCACAAAAGGGAAAAAGCAAGTATGGTTCAGCTTTTGGTTCATCAAAACCAAAGCCTCAAGCATCCTCTTCCACTCATTCCTCTAATGATGGTGATTTGCAAAAGAAGAAGAGATGCAAATATTGCCGAAAGGCTGGTCATACTATTGATGAGTGTAGAAAGCTTGCTAAACGCAATGAAAAGAAGAAGGAATCGGGCATCTCTATTGCAGAAAATTCAGCAAATGCAAAGAATGATGAGGCTAACATGGCTCAAGATTTTTGGGCATGTGTTGTTTCATGTCATTATGATGCTTCTTTACATTCTAAATGTATGGTTGTGAGTGAGGCTGACTCGGATAGGTTATTTGATAGTGATGCTTCAAAGCACATAACATCATGCAAAAGATTTTTTGCCTCTTTGAAAGATGCACCTAAAGGAGGACATGTGGTATGTGCAAACAATGTATCTTATCCTATTATTGGAGTAGGAGAAATTGAGCTTACGACTGCAAATGGAGGTGTGATTCTCTTAAAAAATGCATTGGATGTGCCCGGTATCAAGAAGAACTTAAATTTCAGTTCCGTTGATTGCCAAAGCTGGCCTTCATGTACACTTTGTTGATGATAAGCATATGGTTCATGACTTCAGCAATGGCGATGTTATTGTGATGTCCGTTACATTATGTAATGGTTTGTATCGCATGGATACATACAAGAGGGCTGCCTCGAATGCCTTAGTTGCTCATACTTCTTCCATGGCTGAAATGGAGCTTTGGCATGCTCGTTTTGGTCACTTGAACTTCAATAGTTTGCTTTACTTGCAAAAGAAGGGCATGGTTATTGGTTTGCCTACACTTGAGTCCATTGAAAAGCATGCATGTGAAGGTTGCATTCTTGGAAAAATGCATCGTGCTTCTTTTCCAAAAGATAGTCACACACACACTACAAGAGAATTGCAACTTGTTCATAGTGATGTATGTGGTCCGGTCAAGACTCCATCTTTTGGGAAGCATGTATATTTTGTTACCTTCATTGATGATGCTACTCGCCATACATGGGTGTATCCTATGAAAGCAAAGAATGAGGTATTTTCTTGCTTCAAAGCATTTTTAGCTATGGCTGAAATTTTTTCTTCACAAAAGCTTTTGACTCTACGCACGGATCGTGGTGGTGAGTACATGTCACATGAGTTTAATGCTTTTCTTCGTGAAAGAGGTATTTTGCACCAATGTATGGTGCCATATACACCTCAACAAAATGGTGTTGCCGAGCATAAAAATAGAACTCTACTTGAAATGGCACGATGTATGGTTAAAGGAAAGCATCTTCCTCATAAATTTTGGATGGAAGCGGTCATGTGTGCAAATTATGTGTTGAATCGCTGCCCTACAAAAGCATTGAGAGTCATCACTCCTTATGAGGCTTGGAATGGTCATAAGCCTATGGTTAGTCATATGCGTGTGTTTGGTTGTTTGGCATATGCTCTTGTGCCATCACAACAATGTCACAAACTTGATGACAAGGCAAAGAAATGTATATTTGTTGGTTATAGTGCTGAAAGTAAGGGATATCGGTTGTACCATCCATTGACGAACACAATTATTGTGAGTCGAGATGTGGTATTTGTTGAAAATTCAGTTTTCCCTCTACTTGAATGCAAAAAACTGCCAACAGTTAGCTCACAAGATGTGTTCGATACACTCATGCCTTTGTTTCAAAATGGTGCGCTTGACTATGGCCATGTAGACCAGCCAACTGAGGTTCAAAGGGCTGAAAATTCCAGCCAAATGGGGCTGAAAATGCAGAGAATTTCCAGCCAAACATGGCTGAAAAAATTCAGCCAAAAAATATCAAAACTGTTGGAAATTTCCAGCCACATATGGCTGAACATTTGTGTCAAAATATGGCTAAAATTGAGCATGAAATTCAGCCCACGCATGATGTACATATTGAAGATGTATTACATAATGAACGCATGTCTATCAAGAGTGCACAATCTATGCCAAAGTGGCTAAAACAAACTTTGTAGGACAGCAAATTGAGTGCACCTTTACTTGGTATAACAAGATCAAGCTCTCACCATGCATCAAATAATTTTGTGGTTTATTCTCTTATTGCTACAGCATGTAATGAAGAGCCACTTTCTTTTGAAGATGCATGTGACGATCCACAATGGATGAGTGCTATGCAATCAGAAATGGATTCCATACATAGGAATGGTACTTGGGAGTTACGTGAATTGCCAAAAGGAAAGAATGCCATTGGTACAAAGTGGGTTTACAAGATTAAGAGAAAATTTGATGGTAGCATTGATCGCTACAAAGCTAGATTGGTTGCCAAAGGATATGCGCAATAATATGGCATTGACTATGAGGAAACTTTTGCACCTACTTCACGCATGACTACCATTCGTACCGTGGTTGCATTGGCTGTCCATCGAGGTTGGAAAGTGCATCAGATGGATATAAAAACAGCCTTCTTGAATGGTGATTTGCAAGAAGAGGTTTATGTGAAGCAACCTCCTGGATTTGCTATGAAAGGGAAAGAGCATATGGTTTGTCGCTTGCATAAATCCTTGTATGGTCTCAAGCAAGCTCCACGTGCATGGTATGACAAATTACATAAGCACTTGATTGCTCTTGGCTTCACATGTAGTCCGATTGAAAGCACACTCTATGTACGCAAAAATGGGGCTGATCTTATAGTGCTTGTTCTTTATGTCGATGACATACTCTTGACTGGGTCATGTGATGCAAAACTTGACATTCTTATGGCTGATTTGCAGCATACTTTTGATGTCACTTATCGTGGTCTTTTTAGCTACTATCTTGGCATCCAGTTTGTATCCGTTGAGGGGGGAATTGTTATGCATCAAGCAAAGTATGTTGAAAAACTACTTCAGCGTTTTGATTTTGAGGATTGTAAGCCAGTTTCCACACCAGTTGAGACAGGATTCAGGTTCTCAGTTGAGGATTCCAGTGATGCATTTGACACTTCTCTTTATCAACAAGCTGTGGGATGTCTTATATATGCATGCAACACAAGGCCGGATATACAGTATGCAGTTTCCCAGTTGAGTCGATTCATGCATAGCCCTGGCACTAAGCATTGGCAAGCGGTGAAACGTGTTTTTAGATATCTTCGAGGCACTTTGAGCTTAGGTCTCTTTTATGGCAGAGATGCTCAGCCATGCTTCCATGCTTTTACAGATAGTGATTGGGCTGGTTGTTATGATACTCGCGTGTCCACTAGTGGTAATTGCTTTTTCCTTGGAGACTCATGCATATCTTGGTTGAGTAAGAAGCAACCTACAGTGGCGACATCGAGTTGTGAAGCTGAGTACAGGGCAGTTTTCACAGCTACAGTGGAGTGTATATGGCTGAGATGCCTATTGATGGATCTTTGCATGGAGATTGATGCTGCTATGCATATTCTCACTGATAGTCAGAGTGCTTTGGCTGTTGCACGAAACCCAGTGTTTCATGCACGGACCAAACATATTGAGGTGCATTATCACTATGTGAGAGAGTGCCTTCATGCAGGAGATATTGATTTGGTATATTTGTCTACACAAGATAATGTGGCAGACATATTCACCAAAGCTCTTCCACGGGAAAAGTTTGAAGCTTTTCGCAAAGTTTTAGGCTTGTTACCTTGTGGGGGCTGATCTGTCACTCCCTGTATGTGTTCACATCATTCGCTCCAGGGGGGTTTGTTACACTTATGTGTTCCTTGAGTAGCTTTGATGTGAACCTTTTCCCTATACATGGGCACTTTTTACTCTGGTGCTGGCTAGAGGTTTTTTCCCCATGTTACCACATACTTGATACTCTCATATGTGGTGGTACTTTGTACTTAGGGATATTATTCAGCTCTTACTTCAGTTCAGTTTATTGATCAATAGAGAGAGCTATTCCAGCCATCGTCTTCTCCGTGTGTCTTGCTACGTTTCTGCTCCTTGTGTGTGCTTCTTGTGTGTCTCTCGCACTTCTACACACACCCAACAGTGTGAGTGTGTTCCTGAAGTGTTTTTTATATCAAACATTTATTGTAGCTTACCTTCAAGGATGCCTCAACCAAACTTTGTGCTCTCAATGTCACTTTTTAGCTTGCTAGGCACGATACCACATGGATGATATCGATCGTTGCTGTGCTCACGATACCTGTTCTCACAATGACCAACTGAACTGATTTTTTTGTATTTTTATACTCTTACGTTACCTACTACCTCTACTAAACTAATTTAGATAATTTTTGGGATTTTTCTTGATGTTTTCTACTTCTTCCTACTCTATTCCTCTCTCTTGCCTAACCCTAACTCTTACTCCCTCACTTCTAACTCTAAACCTAAAAATGCATTACACACAACCCAAGTGTAGCTCAGTGGTGAGTAGCACCTCCTTTAATGTCAATCTGGGAAGGCAAGAGGATGGTATGAAGACCTCGAGCAAGTGAAGTGCACAAGTGGTGATGGAGAAGCACACAAGCATGCACACACATACACACACATGTGCACACAAGCAAGAACAAAGAGTGAGACAATGGAAGCTTTGATTCAAATCACAACAAAATTACAAGAGTTCTTTTAGTTCAAATTACAAATCGTTCTCCCCAAAAATGAGCTCTGTAGCTCCTTTTATAGTTTTTTACTAGCTAGTGGCCTTGTCCACACCTAGTGTCTGGCCTAATTAAAATTTAGGTTCCTCGGCTATTTTGGAGGCTCAAATGAGCTCTAAAAATTATGAAAATTGGTACATAAATATTTCTAATACTCCTCAAGCTTGAGGACACCTCGGCTTGAACAAAATGAAGTCAAATCTACCAAAAACAATATTTACAATGTTCATGTAGTGATGAAAATCACTGTTAAAGGAGATTAGGTCAAAAAAATTCAATGGCCTATTTGCCTGATCTTCTTTGACTAATTTGCCTACTTGGCCCTTCTCTTTGCGTTGATTCCTTATGTTGGCTCCCTTGTCTTGAAATGCCCTGACTAGTGCCAACACTCCCCCCTCTCTTTCATCTCTCGTCTTTGATAGACCCTTGTTGAGCTGAACGTTTGACCTAGTATTCAACGACATCTGTGGCTAAGTGATGCTCTTCTAACCTCAATCCTTTGGCCAAATATGTGAGTAAGGTATCCCAATCGATTGGCTCGGGTACCTCCGGATGTGGCATGGGCAGCTTGTCTGGATGTAGGGCCTACTCCACAGCGAATAAATGTAGCAGATGAGAGGATTTGGGTATGAATATTTCTGAGTAATACTCCCAGAACCCTGTGATAAACATTTCTTCAACTTTTTGTTTGAAGCATGCAGGGAGATATTTGATATGCGCGAGCCACACATATACAATATGACAGATGGTATGGTGCTCATATCATAGACGAGGTCGAGGTTGCCTTTATTAAATCCTAGTGTCGAGAGATGAGGTTCTTTGACATTTTTGAAGGTCTGAAATGTAACAAGCATTATTCAAAGATTTCGAGGCACATCTGTGCCATGACGTCTGGTACATTCTTGAACCTAATGCCCCAATGTCAAATTGTTGAAATCATATATGCTACCATTGGTGGGCCAGGAGGCGGTGCTAGATATACATAGTTCGGCCATTTGTCACATCCCTTGACGTTCTTCACTCTTTGAGTGAACTCAGGCCATGATCTTTGTCAAAACACAAGACAATAGCAGGGGTTATACTTAATGTACAAGGGCATATTGTTCCATGTGCGCACCATTTCGGGGTAGGTTTCGAGTAACCATATTCTCCATGTAGGTTAAAAGATGTTGCCCTATACCGCGCTCTTCAAAGTGTCATCTGGGGCAAATTGGGTTGCAAAGCTTGGCTCTTTTGTGGTGCGATGTTAGATCTCAGCATTATAATCTGCCAATAATACACAAAATGGTACATAAAAATCATCAGAAGTGCCAATCCATCGATGATGAGATAGATTTTTGAAGTAATCCGATTTGATGACAACTTCTTCTAGTCGAGACATGGACTGTATCTGCACTGCTACTCTATCATCATGAGTTGGGCCTACCATTTCTAACCTTTGCATCCATTCTGGAGCTTCAATCTCAAATGTATCCATTCCTTCCTTTATTTGTTTGCCTCCAAGTGCAGTCATAGGTTCATAGGGGTCCTCAAATGTCTGTTCTACTTCAATTGGAATGAGTTCTTCAGGCTCTGGCTCCACCAGGGGAGAAGGTTGATGTTCATATTGGAGAAGCTTATCCTACAAAGCTGACAATTGTGCTTTCAATTTTATCACCTCTTCAAATTTGACATTTGTCGGTGCTACTTCTTTCGGTTGCTCTCGTTGGTTGGCCAATTGCTTTCGTAGGTCATCACGTTCTTTTTCTAAGGCATCATATGCCTCTAGTAGGTCAGCATGGGTGTCCCATATGATCTGCATGTTGGCTGATGGGATGGCTTTGAAGCGCTCCAGGTCGATCTCTTGTGGTGATCCTTCCATCACTGCTTCTAGATTTTCTTCATTCTACCTTTGTAGTCTTTTATTTTCTTCTAGTGCCACTCACATGTGTTTCCTTAGCAATGCGAGGTTACAAAGAACTTTGAGATTGTCTGCTTGTTGGACGCGTAGCATTTCTTCGAGGTATTGTTGTGCCTGTGAATCTAGTTGGGGGGGATTGGCCACCAATTCCTCATATTGCCTCTGCAAAGTATCATAATCATGTTGTAGTTGCCACTTGTCTTTCTCCATGTATGTGAGTCGTTCTTGTAGTGTCTCATGGACTCTGAACAGGTTTATATGATGAGTATCTAAATGCTGTTAATTTTGCTATAACTGAGACACACATTGATATAAAGTCTTGAATACATTATTTACAGGGGTGGATGCTGGGAAGGTTTGGAATGCAAGGGGTTAGGGAAAATGGAAAGGGATGGTGGATGTTGTGCGTGAAAATGGTGAAGTGGGTGGTGGGGGAATGGGAGATTGTGGGAATATAGGGGGAGGGAGAGTTGCAGATGTGGGTGATATGTCCATGTGGTCATGCGTAGTTGTGGTCGTGGGAATGGTAGGTGTGGTGATGGTAGTGAAGGTGTACAATGGTGTGTTTAGTTGTGCATGTGGGCCACCTAGAAGTGTGACAGGAGGAATTGGATTTTTGATGACCATGGTTAGAGTTATATCATCCGTGGTGGCAGTTACAATAGTGGTGGTGTTAGATTGTGAGAGTTGTGACGGTTGACTCGCATTGTGTGCTTCACTAAGGGAGGTGGAGACTGTGGTCATGACAGTGGTGGTATGAGGTGAGGGGGGTAGAGTTGGAGGGGAGGGTGGTAGGGATGGTGATGGGGGTGCACTTGATGCATGGGGTTCTTCAGTGTGATGATTGGAGTGTGTCGTGCCGGTGGTTGTGGAGGTGGTGTCATGTGGTTCTGATACTATAATATGTATCTACTTCCCTGATCTTGGAGGGCATCTCCCATGCCTTCACTCAAATCTCTGATTGTGTGTGAGGGCGGTGTTAACAGTCTCTGGCACCCCCAATGCATCAGTGATCATGCCGAGGGAAGCTTTGAATTGATCATCCACACCTTCTTCTTCAAGTATGTGGTTCATTATGGCCTTCCCTACTACCAAGGATAGACTATGTTGTTCCTGACCCCGGTTTATAGTATCATACAATCTTTTTAATTGCTTTGTGTATGCAGGGGCTCCCGCGAGTTCTGCTATAACATGTTGCTCATATTCATGCTCCTCTTCATCGGATGGTCCTTCCTGCTCCTCATCTTGTTCCTTTTCTTCAGTCTCCTCCTCCTCTTCCTCTACTTTGACTACTACTGGTTGAGTTTGATTGAGCCAGTCCGTGATGCTTTGTTGTCCACTTAACTGCTCCGTTTCGATTTCCAAGTTAGTTGCATTGATTATCCTGACTACTTCCTCATCAGTTCAATCCTCAAGCGTGAAGACGTGCGGAAACTCTAAATCTGTGGGGATCGGTGGGAAGATCAAATTATGCCCTTCTGCTCTATGCCTTGGTAATCTGATGGTGAAGGGTTGCACTCGCCTTTGGGGTGGTGGAGTCATGTTTGGTTTCAGGGTAGTGCCCCGAGCTTGTGCACATGGCATCTAAATAGCTCCTCTCATATTCTTTGATTGGGGCCCTGCGACTGATACTCTTCACTGAAATTCCTACACCCTAATCCAACGAGTGCCCTCTGAATTGGCACATCATATGCCAAGCATTGATATACAATTCTAGTAAGTGCACAGCATCCATAGAGCACTGACTTCTATTTCTTGTACCAATGTTGATGTGCAAGATGGATCTGGTCAATGATCCAATGTGGCATATTGATTGTCAGATTCAGAGTGTCTGCCAAGTATAAACTAAACCAAATCTTCTTGGGTGGCATTGTAAATCTTTCTTGGGTAGGAAATGTGAAGTGCTGCATGCACATTCAGAGGTGGATGGCAATAGTTGGGGTCATTGCCACCATGTCCTTTAGCTTGGTTAGGTTTCTGTTCTTCATATTATCCGGGATCATCGTCTCCTTTTTGGTAGGGATGTACAAACCTCTCATTTCTAGAGCTTCCCTTACTAAATTGTTGGTTAACTTAAAACGCTTCAATTCATTTCCTCGCGTAAGAGAAGGAATTACAAAGGTGCTCGTCCCCTTCTTATCTTTGTTGGGTGTTAGTGTGCTAACTATTTATGAACACCTCAGGAAGTCCGGCTTTGGTAACTACACACGGACGTAGTCCTCCAATCTAGCTTTCTTCCATATCGATCACAATCCTTCACTGTTTTGAAGCTTTTTGAACTCTCATGTAAAGAAATGATACCGGCCCCACTGTCCGTTAAACTCTATCTCAGCCTCCCATAAATAGGTGCCATCGAGTTGCCAAACATAATTTGTGGCGTTACATTTTGATGGCATGGGGACTTTAGAAGGCTCTACAAGAGTGTCTACTTTGAAATGAGGCTTTTTAGGGACCCAATTACCAGTGATCTTGCTCATGCGTGTGGATGGATATGTGACTGTGCGTGCCAAACAATTATGGATATCAACTGTTTGAGTGTGGGAATAATGACTTACAGTGTGTAGTTTTTGTATGCTATTTGAGCCCACAAACAAGCCTTAGGCACCCAAATTTGTCTTGATTGTGAGTCGGCCTTCATTGACCTCTTGGGTACCCAAATAGGCCTTACATTTGTAGATGAATCTTTGAGAGACTTCTTATTAATATCCTGTCATCGATCACTAGTATGATGTTTAGTCAATGACTCTAGTTTATCTGCAACAGGATGCTCGCCTTTTCGTACCCATATTTGCTTCGATGTTTGAGACACCTTGCTTCGTATTCTCCTTTGGCCGTGAGCATAGGTGGTATGCTTCCTTTGCATTTGGTACTTCTTTAGTTGCCATGTCTCTGTCATTTTTGGAAAAGAAAGGAGTTCCATCATATCCTTGGCTTCTTTTTCAAGAACATCATCCCTCTACATCACAGAGTTTTGGACAAGAATAGCATCATCATCTTCATGTGTACTCTTGGAAGGACCAAGAGTTGGTGCCTTTCCTAATTCCTCGAGTGCTTCCTTTTGTAATTCAATTGTAATGCGATTTTGACTTCCTAAGACCTGAAGAAGTTCACTTCTTAGGTTCACGTTGACTGCATGATCTGTAAGACAATAGTTACGCAATATAACACAGGAGCAGTAGCAGAGAAGATAACAGATATAGGAGAATCTCAACAATTTTCTACTAACAGCAAGTACAAAGATGATGGCGTTGTCCACACGTGCACTCTCAAGGTAGAGCTTAAATGGTGATCTAGACAACTCTAGATACGGAGATACAAGGTAGAGGTATGCGAGCTCAACTCCATGTCTTAGGTAGTGCAGAAGTCATGTATATATAGGATCATGGGTGGCCTTCCGTAGACGGCTATACATGGGCGGTAGAGCGTGGGCGGCCACCGCCCCCATAATTGCCATACACGGCTTAGACCAGTTGAACCGACCTAACAAATATAAATGATTTCTGACTCCAAGAGGGAATATTCCATGGAATATTCCCTTTATCGTCGCGTCGGGGGTGCTGCCCCAGACCCCCACCAGGGGGCCCGTTGGCCCCCTGGGACCCCCTAGCCAAGGGGCCGGCTGGCCCCCTTGGACCCCCCAATCGGGGCTGCTCACCGCTGCCCTAGACCCCACAATTGGGGACCTTGGTAACTCCCTTTCCTTACAATACCTTACGTGGTCCAATATGACCTTCATCCAACATGCAAGTTGGGATTCCCAGCAATTGGGTAATGCACGCTTGGCTTCTCCTCATAATGGGGGCCTTACAAAATGTGCATACAATCATGAGAGGTAGACATTGTTCATATACTAACACCCCCCCTAAATGTTTACCGATGATAAATCAAATAGGTCTTGGTTTTATGCCCATCTATTGAAGATGCATGTTGAGCTGCTCTCTTCCAAGTGCTTTAGTGAATATGTCAGCAAAATTTGCCTCTGTTGGGTAATATTCTAGCTCCAAAATTTCATCTTCAATTAGCTCACGAATGTAATGGTACTGTACTTCTATGTGCTTGGTGCGAGCATGAAATACTGGGTTCTTTGCAATAGCCATACAACTTTGATTATCACACTTGAGTACACTCACCATATTTGATGGAAAGCCTAGATTTGCAAGAATCCTCCTTAACTAGACTGCCTCACAAGAAGCAAAACAATCTGCTTTGTACTCTGCTTCAGTGGAGGAGAGTGCGAGAGTAGGTTGCTTCCTACTTACCCAAGAAAATATTCCTGAACCAAGTGAGAAACAATACCCAAAAACTGATTTTCTAGAATCACAATCTCCAGCCCAATCTGAATCACAATATCCTTGAAGTGTATCACATGTGGTATACAAAATACCAAAATCTAAGGTTCCTGCAATGTACCTTAGAATTCTCATTCCAACATTCTAGTGACTCTCCTTAGGTTTGTTGGAAAACCTACTTAATACTCGAACAAAATAGCAAATGTATGGTCTAGTGTTGCACAGAAAAATAAGACTTCCAACGAGCTTCCTATACTTCTTAGCATCTACATCATGCATGCTATCATCCATAGATAGCTTATGATTTACCTCCATAGGTGTGCTAGTTGGTTTGTAGTCCATCATTCCAAATGCCTTGATAATTTCTTTGGCCTATTTTTGTTGTGAGATGAAAATGCCATCCTTCCTTTGCCATACTTCAATTCCCAGACAAAAATGGAGAAGACCTAAGTCTGTCATTTCAAACTCGGTTTCCAAGCTGATCCAAGTTTGATTGATGAGTTCCTGATGATCTCCTGTAATGATCAAATCATCTACATATACAATGACAACAACTACATGCTATCCCTTTTCGTTACATACAAGTCAGCATCAGAAGTACTTCTTTCAAAACCCATATTTTTGAAAAAAATATCTATCCATTGGTATCAAGCCCGTGGAGCTTGCTTAAGTCCATACAAAGCTTTCTTCAACCTGCAAACTTTATTTTCTGAATTGGGCACCTCAAAACCTGGTGGTTGAGATACATATACCTCCTCCTTGAGGTGACCATTCAAAAATGCAGATTTGAGATCCATCTGGAAAATAGGCCAGGCCTTTTGTGCAGCTACTGCAAGTACCGTCCGAATAGCTGTCATGCATGCTATTGGCGCAAAAGTTTCTTGAACATCAAATCCTTCGATATGTGAAAAACTTGTGCAACTAATCTTGCCTTATACTTTTCTAATGTTCCATCTGCTTTATACTTAGCTTTCCAAATCCATTTAGTACCTATTACCTTCTTCTTTGGCCGCAAGTCGACTAGATCCCATGTATCATTCTTTAGTATACTATCATACTCCGACTGCATTGCCGCTCTCCAACTTGGATCATCAAGGGCTTCTTCAATGGTGGTAGGTTCCTTTATCGAGCCCATGATATCTGCCATTAGAGCCATGTTAACAATGTGTTCTGAGGCTCTTCTTTGCTCCTCTATTCTCTTTGATCTTCGTAATCCATCCGATGATGATTCTGGTACATCTACATGTGGATTGTGATCATCAAAGAGTTGTCGTGCCCACTTCGGTAGTGGCTTACGTTGTGTGGCTACAACTGGTTGGCTTTTTATTGAGGAAATTTCTCCATCAGATGTTTCCTCCTCGTCAACTTTAACCTGTCTTTTGATAGGCACAAGGTGAGATATTTCTCCATTTGATGAGATAGTAGATTTACCTTTATCTTATACTAAGTGTGGTTGTTCATCAAACACCACATCTCGGCTGACAAAAATCTTCCTTGCCTCAGGATCCCACAACCTGTATGCTTTAGACTCTTCATTATATCCTAGGAAGACGCACTTTTTGCTTTTTGAATCCAACTTTGATCTTTTTGAATCAAGAATATGTGCATAACAGAAACAACCAAAAATTTTGAAATGCAAAACTGAAGGCTTTTTACCAGAATATGCTTCTTGAGAAGTCATCCCCTTTAGTGCTTTTGTGTAGCTTCGATTGAGGATGTAGACTGCTGTATTGATTGCTTCTACCCAGAATGAATCAGGCATGTCTTGAGCCTTTAACATACAACGATTCATTTCAACTACTATCCTGTTCCTGCACTCAACAACGCCATTTTGTTGAGGTGTATGAGCTGTGGTAAGTTCCCTTTTCACACCATGCTCCTTACAGTAATTGTTGAATTCTGTTGACAAGAATTCACCTCCTCTATCTATTCTAAATTTCTTCAGTTTCCTTCCTAATTCATTTTCTACATACTTATGCCACGTTTTAAATTTTTCAAAAGCATCAGCCTTCTCTCGAATGAAATAAACCCACGTCTTTCTACTGTAATCGTCGACTAACAGCAAAAAGTAGAAAGATCCTCCTAAAGCAGGTGTAGACATTTTATCGCAAAGATCAGCATGTACCAACTCTAGAGGAGCTTGAGATCGATTGCTGGTCTCTCTTGGAAATGCCTTTCGTTGTTGCTTGCCCATCATACAAGCTTCACAAGGTTCCTACAACTCTGAAAATGTAGGCAAATGAGCAACCATCCCTGTTCTTTGCATCTCCTTCAAAACTGCAAATCCGAGATGCCCAAATTGTTGGTGCCATAACCTGCTTACATCTTTATCTTTTGTAGTAGTTAAAGCACTTAACTCATACAAGTTATCCCTTCGTATGCCTTTACCTACAACATTACCTGATGAATCCATTATTTCTACACCACTCTTATTGAAGTGAACTTCGAGTCCACGATCTGTCATTCCAGAAACTGACAAAAATTTCTTTTGAATGTAGGTACATAGAGAACATCGGATAACATTTTCTCAACACCTGAAGAAGTGATAAAAGAGATGGTTCCAGTTCCTTCGGCTGGACACTTGGAGTCATTTCCCACCATTACATTGATGGATTCCCGCAGAGGCACTAGGGAACTATACCAATCCTTTTTACTGGTCATATGGCGAGAAGTTCCACTATTTAAAATCCATGGTTCATCAACACGAGCTTGAGCAGATGAACATACATCTTCAATAGCTACCCAAAGTTCTAGCTCTGTGTTATTTGTAGACTCTTTGTTCTTCCACGATGATTTTACAGTCCCATTCCGTTCATCAGCTTGTTTCTTTCTGCAATCCTTGATGGCATGGCCTTTCTTTTCACAATAGAAGCAACTTCGTGTGAAATTTTTCTTCTTTGGCTTCTTCTTTGATACATCACAAGAGCCTTTACCTTTTGCATTTGCTGAAAATGCAACATCACTTGTACTTTGCCGATTCCTCAACCGCATCTCTTCTTCTAAAAGCATAGCACAAAACTCTTCAAATGTGAGGGGAGTTGGTCTTACCTGAGTGTTAAGGGCTGTTACTAATCCATCATACTTTGCTGGAAGAACATGTACACATCTTCGAGCCAGCTCTTCTGGTGTTATAACAACACCAACTGCAGCCAATTGGTCTTGAAGATGTTTTATCCGTTTGATAAAATCTTCAGCCTTTTCAAAATCAGAATGCTTTTCATTTGCCAACTGATTTTCTAAATTCTGTATCCTAGTATGATTCTTGGTCTCATATTGTCGAGCCAATATGCCCCAAGCCTCCTGTGCTTTAGTAGTATGTTGAACTAAAGTAAGCACAGAATCACTTACACTAGTGACAATTGCACATAATGCATCAACATTCCACCTCTTCCAAGCTCGTAGAAGATCTGGATCTGGCTGAATCCTCAATCTTGAATTAGCTGGATCTTCAACTGGTATAGGCTCTAGATCCAATCCCATCGGTCCCATGATAGTGTCAAGTAATTCATAGGAGTCCAAAATTGCAGAAATTTTGAACTTCCACAGTGTATAGTTGGATCCACCTAGCTTCCCTTCAACGAATACAGGTGGACGTAATCACTCGAATAATCTATTGATATTCTAGTCTGCTAGTAGGCTAAAATAGTGGTACTTCTCAAGCTATTTGAATTTTACGGCTCTGATACCATGTAAGACAATAGTTACGCAATATAACACAGGAGCAGTAGCAGAGAAGATAACAGATATAGGAGAATCTCAACAATTTTCTACTAACAGCAAGTACAAAGATGATGGCGTTGTCCACCCATGCGCTCTCAAGGTAGAGCTTAAATGGTGATCTAGACAACTCTAGATAGGGAGATACAAGGTAGAGGTATGCTAGCTCAACTCCATGTCTCAGGTAGTGCAGAAGTCATGTATATATAAGATCATGGGTGGCCTTCCATGGACAGCTATACATGGGCGGTAGAGCGTGGGCGGCCATCGCCCGCATAATTGCCATACACGGCTTAGACTAGTTGAACCGACCTAACAAATATAAATGATTTCTGACTCCAAGAGGGAATATTCCATGGAGTATTCCCTTTATCGTCGCGTTGGGGGCGTTGCCCCGGACCCCCACCAGGGGGCCCGCTTGCCCCCTGGGACCCCCCAGCCAAGGGGCCCGCTGGCCCCCTTGGACCCCCCAGCCGGGGCTGCTCACCGCTGCCCCGAACCCCACAATTGGGGACCCTGGTAACTCCCTTTCCTTACAACACCTTACATGGTCCAATATGACCTTCATCCAACATGCAAATTGGGATTCCCAGCAATTGAGTAATGCACGCTTGGCTTCTCCTCATAATGGGGGCCTTACAAAATGTGCATACAATCATGAGAGGTAGACATTGATCATATACTAACATGCTCATAGATCCAGTCTTGACCCAAGACAAGAGGCTCAGTGAGGTCCTCGTCTTGACACACTAGCGCTTTAACTATCATGAGAGTATCTTGAATGTAGAGGGGAAGTTCCACCTCACCCATGCAAGGGGTTTCCACACCTCCCAATCCTATGAAGTATGCTTCTATAGGATTGACACTTAATTTCAATTCTTGACAGTAAGAAAGTCTAACCACCCTAGTGGTTGCACCTAAGTCAATTAAGGCCCGTACAGTCTTTGCATTATTTCCTTGTCCTATGTCTAAAGTCACAAAAGGACGTCCGTCAATTATTCTATGGGAACTTATACCTAAGACTTCACACATAGCCATGTGATATCCTAGAGTTGCATAGGCATATATTCTAGGCTGATCTCTATCCTGTCTTCTCAATTTCATTCTTTGGATGTGTTCCAAAGCTTCTACCTGTGCTTCTTCTCGGATTCGTTTTTCTTCTTCTTTGCGTTTCTTGGCAGTATTGAGTCGATTAAGCATTTCCTCCGTGAGGGGTTCTTGATATAATTTGACTTGGCATCCACTAATGTAACTTGGTAGCATATCGCCTTCTAAGGTGGCTAATTGGATTGCCCCACTTGTTGATATTCTGTTAATAATCATGGGTCCATAGCCACGCTTCTCTAGATTTCTTGCATGTTGTTGCAGGGTATACACCAAAACTAAGTCTCCCGCCTTCAATCATTTATCCTTCACATGGGCATCAAAGTATGCCTTTTGTCTTTTCTTAGCTGCATAAATCCTTGTGGCAGCTCTCAATCTGGTTTCACCTAGCCGTTCAAGATCAAAGATCCTTGAAGAGAGTTCATGCCCTATCCACTCATGCTCATGTGCTACTTTTAGTGTAGGTATTAAGAAGTCCAATGGTAGCACTGCATTTTGGCCAAATACCATCTAAAAGGGTGTGGCTTGGACCGTTTTATAGGAAAGTTGGTATGCCCGAACAGCATGGTGCAGTTGTTTGTCCCAATCAGAGCGTTTATTATTCACTAATTTGGTCAGCACATTGCATAGAATTTTATTGGTGCTTTCGGCTTGTGCATTAGCTTGTGGATGATAGGGATCCGACTTCCTATGTATCACCGAGAATTCTTGGAGAAGGTTCTCAATGACTTCATTCAAGAAGTGTGTGCCTCTATCACTCAGTAACTCTATTGGCAATCCATATCTGGTGAACACATTCTCGAATTGTAACTTCGTTGTCGTCTGGGCGTCGTTCTTCGTCGTAACTTTTACTTCTACCCATTTGGTTAGATAGTCCGTGGCCACAATAATGTATTCAGCATGGGAACCCTTAGCTGGGGGATTAATAAGACCCACAAATTATATTCCCCACTTAGAGAATGCACATCCACCCAACATAGGTTTCACTGGCATCTCATCTTTGCGTATAGGATATTGAGTTTGCTGACAAACATCACACCTCTTCATGTAAGTATGTGCATCCATGTGAAGGGTTGGCCACCAAAGACCTGCAAATAGTGTTGCCTTGATCACATGATCTGGTCCAAAGTGTCCTCCTGCTACACCTTGGTGAGCAGTTTCCAAGATCTTAAGATATTCACTCTCATGGACACAGTCTCTCAGATATCCATCTTTTCCACGCTTGTATAGATTATCACCAATGAGTGCATAATCTAGGGCTTCTTTTTCTAAACGTCTTTGCCTAACCAGGGTCATATCTTGAGGGAATGTATCCTCAGGAAGGCTACCAATGGTTCACTCCAATCTAGTATTAGGGAAACTTGGTACAGTGCAGCATGCTCCACAGGTGGTCTAATACGAAAAACTGGGCATTCCTTACACAACTTATGGACATCTGTTTCCATAGTTGGCAAGTGTGCTCCAAGTCTCCTTAGTGTCTGTAAAGTTCTTTACCTCGAGTAGTGTTGCTCTAGTGCACCCACTTGTGCTAATTGCAACCACTTTGCGTACTCATCCTCTTCCACACAACAAGCTAGTATTCCTTGATCTGTATGCTTGTACATACTCCTTGCCATGATATGGTACTTTTAGGCTTTTACTACCTCCCTATCTTGAGTGTTTATTACTCGGTGGTTAGGCCTGTATGTCAATACTGACACTAATGTCTTGGCCCACTATGGTACAACTTCCAAGTTAAACAAGTAAGCATCAAGAAGATCATCTGATACTCCTTGTGGGGCCTCTCCGGATATGAGCCTCGAGAGATAATCTGCTCTCAAGTGAGTTTTGCCTTTCCTCACCACTACCTCAAAGTCATATTCCATTATTAAGAGAAACCATCTTACTAATCTACATGTATTGCATGGCTTGTTGACTAGATATAGCAATGCTTGATGGTTTGTAAAAAATTTAAACTTATTTGCAAGAAAATAGTGTCTAAACTTTTTAACTGCATATAAAACATCTTACTAATCTACATGTATTGCATGGCTTGTTCACTAGATATAGCAATGCTTGATGGTCTGTAAAAAATTTAAACTTATTTGCAAGAAAATAGTGTCTAATCCTTCTCGTTCAGTGGTAGTATAGTTTTGTTCAATTGTATTCAACTGTCTACTAGCATAGGCAATTGGAAGATCCATATTACCTTTGCCTGTAGGTTGTGCAAGTACACACCCAATCGCATAATTGGATGCATCCACGTGAACATCAAAGGGTTTGTTCCAATCTAGTATGGTCAAGATTGGTGTTGAACATAATCGCCGTTTAAGCTCATTGAAAGAGTTCTCACATTCTTCTGTCCACTCAAAGTTAGTCAAAAGGGAGTACAGAGGCTTTGCAATGATCGCATACATGTGTATAAAATGTCGGTAATAGCCACAATGCCCCATGAAATCCTGTACCTCCTTGACATTCTTTGGCCTAGGTAGCTCTACAATAGCTCTCACTTTCTCCTCATCCGTGGATATGCCATTCTTTGATGCTATGTGTCCTAGAATCTTGCCTTACCTGACCATAAAAACACATTTTTCTGGGTTCAAGAAGACTTGATATTCTCTACATTTGTCAAAGATAGCTCTCAACTCAAGGATATGTGTTTGCCTTATGTTGGAATGAGCACAAAGATCATCAACATAGACTTCCAAATTCTTCCTCAAGAATTCTTTAAACACGTGGCACATCAGCCTTTGAAAGGTGGCTGGCGCATTGGTAAGACCAAATGGCATCACTCGAAAGGCAAATATGCCCCGTTCTATGGCAAAAGCTATCTTATGTTGATCTTTTGTAGCTATGGGCACTTGATTGTAGCCAGAGAAGCCATCAAGGAAGTTGTAGACTTCCTTACCTTCCACTCTTTCTAAGAGATGCTCAGTGATAGGAAGCGGATAACTATCTCTAATAGTGGTTGTGTTAACTTTCTTCAAGTTAATGCATACATGTAACTTTCCATTCTTCTTGGGCACCACTACAATGGGGGATACCCACTCAATGTGCTCAATTTCATAGATGAATCCAGCTTCTACCAATCTATCTCCTCCTTGATCTTAGCAGCATAGTTATCATTATATGTGTATGGCTTTTGCTTCGAGGGCTTGGCATCCAAGGTCATGGGAATTGTATGTGAGCATATGTCATGGTCTACACCTTTCAAGTCCTTGTAACTCCAAGCAAATACATCTTTGTATTCTCTTAGTAAGGCTATCAACTCGTGCTCTTCTTCCTCAGTCAGGTCATGTCCTATGTACGTGCATTTTTCTTGTCCTTCTTCTATGGCTACATTAATTTTCTTGGTGGTTTCCTTGTTATCATAGGCCTCTCCTGCTTGTGCATCACGTCTAGGCATTCTTATCATGACTCTCCTATATTCTATCTCATACTTCTTAAAGTCTTTTGGGACCTCAAACAAGGATTCCTCCTCCTCTGGTGTGACTTCTCTCTCATTTTCTTGCCTTCACTCTTGGTGGTCACTTGTGTGGTTAACCTCACATCATTTGTAAGTTCGTCATGCCTCTGAGGGTGACCTTCTACTTCGTAGGAATATTCCTCGTTTGATGCAAAAGGTGGGTCCATAATAATTGACTCTAAATCGGATTCACTTGCATCCTCGAATGCATCAGTGCTAGGTTCACATTCTTCAATAACCTAGTCACACATGATTGTCTCTATTGTGAAGACTGAACTATCATAGCCCTCAAGAACCCCCTTCTCAAGCTCGTAGTATGCTATTGCTCTGGACGCCCTTTGATGCTCTCGATGGATCTGTAGAAGTCCCAAAGTTAGCCCAATAACTAAATTCAAATGACATAACAAACCATTTTCATTCATGTAACTCATGTTGGTGCATTTTGCCCAAGCCTACATGCTTGATATTATGATAATTTGTAAGTCACATGTGTAGTCATGTGAACACCTCTTGTAAAAGAGTACATTTCTCTTGTAAATGGAAAAAGAAAAAAGGAAAAGGATGGCTTACCTCATCCATGATGTAAAAGCAAATTCATGGCTCTAACTACCTAAAACCACGATTTTAGAGCTGAGGGAATCTCTCCTAACTTTGGGGATCACTTTTAGGTGGAGCCATTCGAGTTCGAATTCAAAACTCCCTCCAAGAATAGCTATAAAAAGAGCAAGAAGGAAGAGGCGAATAGCAAGCCTTGTACGTGACCACTTCATGTCATTTTGTAGATATTGAAGAGATTACTCCATAGCTCTATCATTCTACTCCCATTGTGCAAAGATTCATTGCCAATGTGGTTGTAATCATATGTGAATCTATACATTTATCATTATCTACTTCTCTGTTTTGTTCTCTGTTATACTCACTCAGAGCAGTAACTTCAGAAGGTCATATCTCGAGTTACACGCAAACTTTTTCAGTGTTTTAACATGCGTTTTCTATCTCTACAGAGCCCCCGAGAATGGTGGGCATGTTCCAGAAATTGATGAATGTTGTTCTCAGTGCTCAGTCCATCATTTGATGTGTTTTAACTTGGATTGGGAAGCTTGTTAAGTCTATTTGCTACGCCCAAAAGGAATTTATCTAATTCCTACTAGGTTTAGAGCATTGTTCATTTTTTCCAGCAGCTGTATGTCCAAAAATAGCAAGTTTTGGGAGCTAGTCATCTTGCAACTTGTCTGTCTTGACTTAAACTTTTGGGATACATGTTCCAAAATACTTGGCTGATATTTTGGTGGATTTAGGAAGCTCAAAGGGTCTACTAATCAACTTTGAAGTCTCAGTTGGCTGGTGTGAAGCTGGTTGTAGCAGCACCAACTCATCTTTGGATTGCATCCACCATCTCTCTTCACACTAGTATCAGAGCATAGTCAAGCAACATGGGAGATGGATTTCCATCAACAATTGACAAATTGGATCAAAACAACTACCCGGCATGGTCTCTAAGGATGGAGGCTTACCTTCAAGGGAGGAATCTATATGGATTCATATCCGGAGATGAAGAAATGCCAACCATGAGGAACAAAGGGCAACCATCACATGAAGAAGTGGAAGGACTTTCAAATTGGTATTCGAAGGATGCACTTGCAAGGTCCTATATTCTAAACTCAATCTCTGATTTTCTTTTACCTCATGTCAAGGGATGCAAGACATCAAGAGAGACCTGGAATGCACTTGCTTCTTTCTTCTCTTCCAACACTCGAGCAAGGAAGAACCAATTGTGGATGGAGTTCACAACAATGAAGAAAAGCCCGAAGCAAAATGTGACTGATTATGTCACAAAGATGAAGGAGATTTCCGACCAACTTGGAAGCATTGGAGAGGTAATTGAAGAGGAGCAAATCATTAGACAAATCATGAATGGAATCAAAGCAGACGACAAGTGGGAGTCATTCACAACAGCCATGGATTTATACATGGATATGCATGTACCCGACCTCAACACACTCATGGGCCAACTCTTCACTCATGAAGCAAAGATTAGCAAAGGTGGTGAGTCCTCAAGAGGTAATCAAACTTCTGCCTTATATTTTGATAAAGCTAAGGTCAAGGACAAGTCAAAGAATAGGAAGAATGAAGATGAAGGTAGCTCTTTCCAAGCAAACTTTGCAGGTAGAGGAAGAGCTAGAGGAAGAGGCAGAAGTGGAAAGCAAGGCAGGGGGAGATTCCAATCATCTCAACCTTGCAATGTATGGGGCTTATCCAACCATACTATTGAAAAATGTTTTAGGGACCCGAGGAACTCAAGAGGAAGAGGATTCAATAGAGGTGGCTATGGATCAAATAGAGGCAGATACAATGGAGGCTACAACAACAACAACTACTACTACAACAACAATTACAACAATAACAACTATCAAAGTGGCCATAGAGGAAGGAGAGACTACAATAACTATGCATAGGACCAAAATCAAGAAAATTCATTGTTGATTATGAATCTATTGGTGAAGAAGGGTAAGGATGATGATCACATATTTTACATTGATTCGGGATGCTCAAACCATGTAGCAGGAAATGTGGCTTTACTTTCTGATTTGGAAGATCCTCATAACAAGCATGAAGTGCAGACAGGAGATGACACAAAGCACTCAGTGGAGAAGATAGGTAATGTGAAGACATTAGATGGGAATATGAACCTCTTAAGCAAAGTCTTGTATGTCCCTACAATTACCAAAAATTTAATAAGGGTTGGATAGATTGTTGAAAAAGGATTGCATGTTAGATTCAACCGATTTGGAGCATATGTTGAAGACCCAAGGCAAGGCTTTCGAAGGATTTCCAAAGGAGAAAAGACAGGAAGGCTTTTCACTTTTAAAGTGGAAGATACAAAGAACATAGCTTTGTTTAGCTATTGATCTCAAACTCTAACAGAGTTGGAGATATGGCACAAAAGGCTTGCTCACATTGGTGAGAGGACACTCAAACAAATTTGCAGGGACCAAAGTGTACTTGGTTTGCCTAATATCACAAGGCAACACATCATTTATAAGTGTGAAGCTTGTCAACTCGGCAAGGCTCATAGACAACCTTTCAATAAGAAAGAATATATATGTATCAAAATCATTTGGATCTAGTGCACACGGATGTGTGGGGTCCAAGTAAGGAGCCATCTATATCAGGCTCAAGATATTATGTGTCTTTCATAGATGATTGTAGCAGGTGGACCATTCTTTTTTTCATGAAGCACAAGGATGAAGTGTTTAATTGCTTTAAGAAGTATATTGCTCTTGTTGAAAACCAAACAGGTAAGACTTTGAAAAGATTCAGATCAGATGGTGGAGGAGAATACTTCTCTTCTAAATTTGATGCCTTCTTGCATGAAAGAGGCATTAAAAGGGAAGTCACTACAAGGTATACACCCGAACTCAATGGTGTAGCAGAGAGGAAGAACAGAGCTATTGTCGAAGCTGCAAGGTCCATGCTCAACGAAAAGGGATTGCCAAACTACCTATGGGCAGAGTCTGTGTCTACAGCCACATATCTCATAAATAGACTTCCATCTAAGTCACTAGATGGAATCACTCCATATGAAGTGTGGAATGGAAGAAGACCTAGTCTAGAGCATTGTAAAATCTTTGGATGCTTAGCCTATGCTCACATTCCTTCTCAAATAAGAGGGAAATTGGATCCCAAGGCAGAGAAGTGTGTATTCATTGGTTATGATCAAAACCAAAAAGGATATAGATTGTACAATCCAACCAATAAAGGATTTTCTGTGAGTAGAGATGTAATTTTTTATGAAAACAAATCATGGTTTGATGATGACAGGAAAGTGAAGCTGCCTTATGACTTGGATGAAGACTTTCCATCACTTCAACCAAAGGAGCCAAAGCAAATTGAAGAAAGTGATTCGGAGATTGACCTAGAAGACTTGGAAAGACTAAAGCTATGGAAGAACAAAGGTAAAGCAAAGATGCAGGATGCTACATATGGAGCCAAGAGCTCACATCAACCACTTAGAAGGTCTGCAAGGGAGAAGAAGAAACCAGAGAGGCTTGGTTATGATACTTCTTTGGTCACCAAGCACTCAATCTACATTGCAAAGGATTCAACCAATGAAGAACCTACCACATTTGAAGAAGCACAAAGCAAGAAAGCTTGGAGAGATGCAATGGATGAAGAAATGGAAGCCTTGAAGGAGAATGACACTTGGGATCTTGTACCTAACAAGCCATCTATGAAGGTAATTGGATCTCGATGGATATACAAAATCAAGAGGAATCCAGATGGAAGTATAAATAGAAACAAAGCAAGGTTAGTTGCTAAAGGGTTTGCTCAAAACCATGGTATAGATTATGAGGAGACTTTCTCTCCTGTTGCAAAAATGCCTACAATTAGGGTTCTCATTAGTCTTGCTACATCTAGAAATTGGAATCTCTATCAACTTGATGTAAAGACTGCTTTCTTGAATGGATGGATTTCTGAGGAAGTGTATATGGCACAACCTCCTGGATATGAGGTTGCACATCATCCTAAATATGTATGCAAAGTAAAGAAAGCTTTGTATGGATTGAAGCAAGCTCCACGAGCTTGGAATTTCAGATTGGTGACTTATTTGCAGGACCAAGGATTCAAATCTAGCAAGGCGGATACCTCTTTGTTCATAAAGAGGAATGGATCTGAAGTTATCTATTTATGTGTGTATGTTGATGATATTATTATCACAGGCAATGATCTTGAAGGAATCAAACAGGTAAAGACTCAAATGAAGGAGGAGTTCAAAATAAGTGACCTCGGACCACTCACTTATTTTCTTGGATTGGAGTTAATCTACACAGATTCAGGTACACCTATGGAGCAAAATCATAAGCTTAGTGCTTATGAAGGAGAGCCAATTGAAGACATCACAAGCTATCAAAGCTTGGTTGGAAGGTTGAACTATGCAACACTCACAAGGGTGGATATATGCTATATTGTTAGCATATTGAGTCAGTTTATGCATAAGCCGAGAAGACCACATATGGAAGCGGCCAAGAGAGTCATCAAGTACCTAAAGGGGACTATGAATGAAGGTTTGTTTTATTCATTTACTTCAGATATTGAGCTAAAGGTCTACTCAGATGTAGATTGGGCTAGATCTAGAGATGATAGAAGAAACACATCCGGGTATATATCATTTGCAGGTTCAAAAATCATTTCTTGGTCATCGAAGAAGCAACCAACTGTGGCATTATCTTCTACCGAAGCCGAATATAGAGGTTTGGCTAATGCAACTCAAGAAATCATGTGGTTAAAGTCTTTGTACATAGATCTTGGACTTCATTCTTCAACACCTCACATTTTTTGTGACAACACAAGCTCACTACATCTAGCAGCTAATCCGGTATACCATGCTAGAACCAAGCATATTGAAGTCCACTACCATTATGTAAGGGAGAAGCTAATGAGCAAGGATATTGAACTATCCTATGTCTCTACAGATACGCAATGTGCAGACATGTTGACTAAAGCTCTTGATGGTACAAAGTTAAGTAGATTCAAGTTGATGATTGGCTTGCAAGAAATCAAGGATAATCGAAGAGTTATTTGGAGGCCAAGCATGTTAAGCTTGAGGAGGATCTATTGGTGCATTTTGCCCAAGCCTACATGCTTGATATGCTTGATATTATGATCATTTGTAAGTCACATGTGTAGTCATGTGAACACCTCTTGTAAAAGAGTACATTTTATCTCTTGTAAATGGAAAAAGAAAAAAGGAAAAGGATGGCTTACCTCATCCATGATATAAAAGCAAATTTGTGGCTCTAACTACCTAAAACCACGAATTTTAGAGCTGAGGGAATCTCTCCTAACTTTGGGGATCACTTTTAGGTGGAGCCATTCGAATTCAAATTCAAAACTCCCTCCAAGAATAGCTATAAAAAGAGCAAGAAGTAAGAGGCGATTAGCAAGCCTTGTACATGACCACTTCATGTCATTTTGTATAGATTGAAGAGCTTACTCCATAGCTCTATCATTCTACTCCCATTGTGCAAAGATTCATTGCCAATGTGGTTGTAATCATATGTGAATCTATACATTTATCATTATCTAGTTCTCTGTTTTCTTCTCTGTTATACTCACTCAGAGCAGTAACTTCAAAAGGTCATATATCACGTTATATGCAATATTTTTCAGTGTTTTAACGTGTCTTTGATATCTCTTATTGTCTACTTTCTGTATATAAATTTTCAAGGTCATTGGATTTACAAGTTTGGAGATATCTAGATTTTACTGCTCACTGGTCTATCTCTGCAGAGCCCCGAGAATGGTGGGCATGTTCCAGAAATTGATGAATGTTGTTCTCAGTGCTCAGTCAATCATTTGAAGTCTTTTAACTTGGATTGGGAAGCTTATTAAGTCTATTTGCTATGCCCAAAAGGAATTTATCCAATTCCTACCAGGTTCAGAGCACTATTCATTTTTTTAGCACGTGTATGTCCAAAAATAGCAAGTTTTGGGAGCTAGTCATCTTGCAACTTGTCTGTCTTGACTTAAACTTTTGGGATACATGTTCCAAAGTACTTGGCTGATATTTTGGTGGATTTAGGAAGCTCAAAGGGTCTACTAATCAACTTTGAAGTCTCAGTTGGCTGGTGTGAAGCTGGTTGTAGCAGCACCAACTCATCTTTGGATTGCATCCACCATCTCTCTTCACAACTCAGAGACCAACTTGCCCTTTGTCTTTATGAAAGACTACCCAAGAGATCCCTCAGTTTTTTTGCACCGAGGTATGGTCAACTTCAAAATACCCTATCTTAATTCTAGCACGACTCGCACTTAGCCTAAACTAGGAATTGACGAAGGGAGTTGAGAATGATCCAACCTCAGTTGCTTATCCCTTGCTCTTTGCTGCTCAAGAACCTCATTCTCACACCTGCAATATGCTAGTGCTTTGGATGCCCTTCGATGCTCTCAATGGACCTATAAAAGTCCCAAAGTTAGCTCAAAATTTAAATTCAAATGACATAACATACCATTTTCATTCATGTAATTTAGAGACCAAATTGCCCTTTGTCTTTATGGGAAACAATCCTAGAGATCCCTTAGTTTTCTTTACCCGAGGTATGGTCAACTTCAAAATACCCTATCTATAACTTCTTGTAATGAGCTTTCCAATGAGCTTTCCAATGAGCATAAGATCACTCCGAACGGATTTCGTATGAGGAAGTTATGACAGTTCAGGTTTATGGGGTTAAAACAGGGTTCAAATAGGCTAACAAGCAACAGGGTTTTCTCTAGTTATTTGCTTACAGCCTCCATATGTGTCCTATAGCACAATATTCATGCCCAAAATTAGCCAAAAATTTCAAATCTAAAAACCCTAAAAAATTGGCCGAAAATGGCTATCAATCGTGATCGACAGGGCTGTCAATCACGATTGACAGAGCTATCTATCGGGGCCTATCAATTGCAATCGACAGAGTCGATCATGAGGGCTGTCAATCACGATCAATGGTGTCAGTCACGATCGGTACTTTTTTCACAAATTTCGGTGAGATTTCCATAGATCGGGGGTGTGTCCATCGTGATGGACACGTGAACACGCCTTTTAATGTGTCAATCATGAAATTTCAGTTGATCGTGATCGGCAGTGTCAATCGTGATTGACTGAGTCCTACGTGGTAATCCATTGTGGTCTATCGATCGCGATTGACAGGGTCTGTCGGTCGCGATTGATAGGGTCTGTCGGTCGCGATTGACAGGGTCTATCGGTTGCGATTGATAGGGTCTATCGGTCGTGATTGACAGGGTCTATCGGTCACGATTGACAAGGTCTGTCAGTTGTGGTTGTCGGTCGTGATTGACATTGTCAATCGCAACTGACAAAGAAGTAAGAAATTTTTTAATTTTGATTAGTGATTTGGAATGTTCTCATCATGTGTGTTATGGTGGTGCACTTTGTTTTACCAAAAGCTGAAATTTTTTGTCGATCGCAATCGACAGAGGTCAATGCCCCGAAACCTGCACAGTCAATTTTCTCACCTGTTGGAGCTTTTGTAGCTGCAAGGAAAGCTGGTACCTGCAAGAACACTCAGGAAAACACAGAAAACAAATGTACAAACAATCTCTCTCTCGCTCTCACTCTCAAGTGAAAATGAGGAAATGAATGAAGATGGAGGTATATGGTCGCGATGGTGAAGATAATGATGAATGGATATGGCGTGAAGAGGTGAAGAGGAAGGTAAAAACAAGTAAAAGAAATTCTTACCTACTCTCCCAACATCTCTACTCCACGTCTTACCATCACACCCTCGTCCTCAAAGCTCGATCCCCGGCAATGGTGCCAAAATTTGGTGTAGCTCAGTGGTGAGTAGCACCTCCTTTAATGTCAATCCGGGAAGACAAGAGGATGGTATGAAGACCTCGAGCAAGTGAAGTGCACAGGTGGTGATGGAGAAGCACACAAGCATGCACACACATACACACACACGTGCACACAAGCAAGAACAAAAAGTGAGACAATGGAAGCTTTGATTCAAATCACAATACAATTAAAAGAGCTCTTTTAGTTCAAATTACAAATCGTTCTCCCCAAAAATGAGCTCTCTAGCTCCTTTTATAGTTTTTGACTAGCTAGTGGCCTTGTCCAGATGTAGTGTCCGGCCTAGTTAAAAATTAGGTTCCTCGACTATTTTGGAGGCCCAAATGAACTCTAAAAATTATGAAAATTGGTACATAAATACTTCTAATACTCCTCAAGCTTGAAGACTCCTCGGCTTGAACAAAATGGAGTCGAATCTACAAAAAGGCTATTTACAATGTTCATGTAGTGATGAAAATCATTGTTAAAAGGAGATTAGGTCGAAAACATTGAATGGCCTATTTTCCAGATCTTCTTTGACTGCTTTGCCTGCCTGGCCCTTCTCTTTGCTCGGATTCCTTATGTCGGCTCCCTTGTCTTGAAATGCCTTGACTGCTGCCAACACCAAGAGTGTCAAGTAACAAGTGTTGAAGTACTTGACTACTTTCCACGGAACAAATTCACTTCTACAAGTATGATTCCTTCACTCAAGAGCTCTAACCATCACGAAGGCACCTTGGTTAGGTTTTTTCCCTGGCAATGGTGCCAAAAACGTATGTACCTAAGTTGTGAATACTTAGGGACTTGTGTCGATGAGACTAGACCTCAATTGCCCCACAAGTGCATATAGTGATGGATCAATACATGTTTAATTATCAATCCGAAGAACCATGAGAACCAAGTGTATGAAGACGTGTGCGCACATGATAGAAAGTGAAGTGGCTAAGCTATAATGCATGTGAAAAGACTTAACAACCTCTCTCATTCACTACTCCTCTGAAAATGCATGGCACGATACCATTTACAGTAGTAAGCACAAATTCGAAGTTTTCTCTCAAATCTGAACTCCAAATATGGTCAATAGTGGGTTCCTTTCGAAGCTTTCGACGAGGCGTATCTATTCTTCACTCAAATCTATCAAACGAACTTTGAGTTATGAGCAAAATAGTGAATGGCAGGAAACACCAACACTCACTCCACGACTCGTAATGGCTCACATACACACACTACAGTAGTTCAAAACGATGGGAAGGGGTAGATAACAATCCCACACACATATTCCAAGCATCACACATGCACAAAAGATCATGGAGAAGGAGGAAGTCAACAGGAAAGAAGCAAATTCGAAAATCTTCTTCAATTCTTCACAATGATAAAAAAGTCTCTTTAGAAGAGTCACAAAGTGACTTATATACATGTGCCCTAAAAAATGGTCCGTCCACACAAGAGACCGGCACTTTATTGACTAACTCTAATTTCCTACTATTTTACAAGAGTTATGTTACAATGATTTGGGCTTATGCATCTAGAGGACTCCTCTAGTGCATTTACATGGCTTTCATGAGATTTCCATAAGCATTTGAAGAAGAAAAATTGTGCCCATAATTTTGAAAATTTTGGGGCTCCTCTTTCGTGCTTTATTTTCTCTGCAACACTCAAGTATGCAACATGTGCTTTGTTGGTGCAGACCAATCACCAATTGAAGTTTTGAAAGACAAAGGATGGAGATAAGATCAAGTCTTGAAGCTTAGAAGATGGTTACATTCACAGGTGGAAAGAAATGTACACATATGTACATTAGCTAAGACATAGGTCACTTATACTTTTGATTAGTCATAAGTCTGTACATTTTGCCTATAAATACTATGGAAAAATGTCAGGGCATAGAGAGAGGAGACGAGGAGAGACTATGTGAGAGCATAGGAATAGAGAAATGAGGAGTTGTAAGTGTCATTAGAAGCATGAAAAGTTAGTTGAAGTCTCTCTCTTATTAAGTTGTAGTGTTCTTCAGAAATGACTGAATGTTTGCGCCCGAAGTTTCTGTGTTTTCTCCTTCTATGGTAGATCTTTTGTGAAATGCTTTTGTACAAGTCTAAGTCTAGAGTTGATCGACTACTGTACAAAATTTTAGCTTCCAATTATGATCAGGCTGAGAGAATTCTGAATAGGAACATTCGTATGTGTAAAGGTCTGAGTACCTTCTGAAACAGGCACAGATTTTGAGTTCAAAGAAATGGACAGTGCTCAGTGCACAGTGTAAAATTTTACACAAATGATAGCTCAAAATCTAAGTTCAGAGATAAACTATCTACATCTAAAAGCATTTGACCAAACGGGTTTGACATTGGGAGAACCATAGCTAAGAAGTTACAGGTGTCAAAGTCGCTACTGCAGAGAAGCAGTTTTACACATAGGTAAAGTGTTTGAGTCATTTCTCAAAGTATACTCAATCATTTAAGGAGATTTAAGTTGGAGAAGGTGCGCAACCTTAAGGCGACACATCCTACAAAGTTTTATCAAAAACTTTACACGAATGGTTGGTCAATCAAAGATTAATCTGCAGCAGACTTTTCTGAGAATTTGATTTTTTCCAGAATAGTCAATTTCTTGATAAGTTAGTGATTGTTCTCTAAATTAAGAGGAGTCTAGACTTATTCTTGATATAGAGGTGCTCTAATTTCAAGAATAGGTTGTTCTTTTGGAGATTAACACTCTCCATCATGGTCTGCACAAGAGCTCACTTTCAAGGATAAAAATCGTAAATACATTGTAAAATTAGATGCCATACAACCTTGTGAGTTGCATGCTAGACCGTATTTGGCGGAACCAGTCCATATGTTAGATGGATTGTCAGATGACGAAGAAGAAGAGTTTCTGAAAAATAACATTGACTTGATCTCCCTAGGAACTGTTGATCTACAATCTGTTGTAGATAATTGGAATCCTATAGTTTGTACGGTGATGACTGTAACAGAAGAAGAAAAGAAGGAAGATACTGCTACTATAGATGATGCTCAACTGCAACAACTTTTTAAGCCAGCAGACGACACAGAGAAGCCTCGACAATTTTATGTCTCAGAAGATCAGTTGACAACTTATAATTTAGGCGATGAAGATCATCTGCGTCCTGTCAAGATAAAGCAAAACTTACCGGAAACATTTCAGGCAGGCTTAATCCAGCTACTCCAAGAATTCCCCGACGTCTTTGCATGGGATTACAAAGATATGAAAGGATTGGACCCGCGCATCTATCAGCACAGAGTCATGCCGAAGCCGGAAGCAAAACTGATCAAACAACCCAGCTACAGGATGAATCCAAACTATGCATCACAGGTAAACGCAGAACTTGATAGGCTACTTAAAGTCGGATTCATTGTACCCGTAGAGCACGTTGAGTGGATCTCACCAATTGTTATTGTTCCGAAAAAGAATAAGCAGTTGCGAATATGTGTAGATTACCGGAAACTGAACGCAGCCACAGTGCTTGATCCTTTTCCAATCCCTTTTCTGGATACAATGCTTGATAGAGTAGCAGGACATGAAATGTATTCATTTTTAGATAGATATAGTGGATATAATCAAGTTAGAATGGCTGAACAGGACATACCAAAGACTGCCTTCATTACCAATTGGGGTGTATTTGCTTGTACTGTTATGTGGTTTGGATTAAGGAATGCCCCAAGTACATTCCAAAGGTGTATGCAGGAAATATTTCCTCCTTATCTCACCTCTTTCATGCAAGTATATCTTGATGATTTTTCAATCTTCGGTAAGATGATAGCACACCTATTCCATTTATAGTGCTGCTTTCAGAAATGCAGAGAATACAGACTTTGTTTGAACCCAAACAAATCTGTGTTTGCGGTTTCATGTGGCAAGCTACTTGGGCACATTGTATCTGCACAAGGTATACAGATGGATCCAGATAAAATTTTGGCAGTATTAGAAGCTCCGGTGCCCACTACACCGAAGGAAGTTATGCGCTTCATGGGCCAAGTAAGATGGCATGGATGACACTTACGGTGGCTTGCTCATTTGGCAATACCACTGAACAAGCTAATCACCAAGACTCCTCGACAATTTGAATGGACCCAGGAATGTCAGATAGCATTTGATCGTTTAAAAAATTTATTGACACAAATTGTTTCAGGGAAGAAAGAAGGACGATTGTTCACTTTGAAGATTCAAGGTAATGTTCGTCATGCCTTGTTCACTTATGGAGGACATAAGATCTCTGAGTTAGATCTTTGGCACAAGAGACTTGGACATTTCAATGAAAGAGGTATTAAAGACATGATTAATAATGGTTCAGTGCTTGGATTGCCTAATGTTGCAGGTCAACATATGACATACAGATGTGAGGCATGTCAATTAGGTAAGGCTCATAAGCAACCCTATTCTAAGCATGGGTTTATGTATTCAGAGAAGCTTGGGTTGGTACACACAGATGTGTGGGGACCATCAAAGGATTACAGTATCAATGGTTCAAGGTATTATGTGATTTATGTTGATGATGCTACCAGATGGATCACTATCTATGTGATCAACGATAAGTCAGAGGTATTCAATACATTCAAACATTATCATGTGTATGCAGAGAGAATTACAGGTCATAAGTTGAAGAGACTAAGGTCAGATGGAGGGGGAGAGTATTTCTCTAATGAGTTCAGTGAGTACTTGTGGAATGCAGGTATAAAAAGGGAGGTTACTTGCAGGTACTCTCCTCAACAAATGGTGTAGCAGAGAGGAGGAATAGGACTCTTGTTGAGTTTGCAAGATCCATGTTGAAGGAGAAAAGTTGCCCAAATTACTTGTGGGTTGAGGCTGTAAATACAGCCACTTATCTGGTCAATAGGCTACCATGTAAAGCCTTACAGGGTATGACACCATATGAGGCATGGTGGGGTAAGAGACCTACATTAGACCATTGCAAAGTATTTGGATGTTTGGCATATGCATATGTGCCATCACAATTAAGGCACAAATTGGAGCCTAAAGCTGAAAAATATATGTTCATTGGTTATGATGATAAGCAGATGGGGTATAGGTTGTGGAGTCCATCCACAAAACAATTTATTGTGTCTAAGGATGTTACATTTGATGAGCAAGGTACTTGGTATGCAGGTACAATCAATATTAATACAGGTGATGAAGAAGTTGTGAGTCAAAGGAAAGGTAAATCAAAGGTTCAGATATTTGATGAACAAGAGAATAATGAAGTGCAGGTTGAAGTTGAAGAGATACCAAGATTTGATCCTGAATGTGATGAACCAGAAACCTCAAGGAGTGGAGAACTTAGAAGGTCATCAAGACACAAGTGGCAACCTACAAGGTATAGCTATGATACTTCTTTTTTGGCTACCAAAGATTATGCTTACATGATAAAAGCAGATGAAGACCCTTCTACATATGAAGAGGAAAAAGGTAAAGAAAATTGGGAGAAAGCTATGTAGGAAGAATATGATGCATTGGTGGAAAATCAAACATGGGATTTGGTTCCAAAACCAAATAGCCAGAAGATCATTGGATGCAAGTGGGTCTACAAGACAAAAAGATTTGCAGATGGAAGTGTGTCTAGGTACAAAGCTAGACTTGTTGTGAAAGGGTTTGCTCAGACATATGGTATTGATTATGATGAGACTTATAGTCCTGTGGCAAAGATGACAACCATCAGAACACTTATAGCAATTGCTGCATGTAAAGGTTGGAAATTGTATCAATTAGATGTGAAGAATGCTTTTTTGAATGGTTATATTTCAGATGATGTTTTCATGGAGCAACCTCAAGGATTCAGAGATGGAAGATATCCAGATCATGTGTGTAAGCTCAAGAGAGCTTTATATGGCTTGAAGCAGGCCCCAAGGGCATGGAACTATAGGCTTGTAAAGTTCTTAAAAGAACTTGGATTTCAAGTATCAAAAGCAGAGAGTAGCTTGCTTGTCAAAGCAAGTGATGATGGGTTCATTTACATATGTATATATGTTGATGATATAATTCTTACAGGTACAGATGAGAAAGGCATTCAAAGCCTAAAGAAGCAAATGGAGAAAGAGTTCAAAATCAATGATTTGGGAGATTTGTCATACTTCTTGGGCATGGAGATTTCATACACTCAACATGGAGTGTATGTGAC
The DNA here is from genome assembly GCA_020310875.1 of Ceratopteris richardii. Lineage (NCBI taxonomy): Eukaryota > Viridiplantae > Streptophyta > Polypodiopsida > Polypodiales > Pteridaceae > Ceratopteris > Ceratopteris richardii. The sequence continues at coordinate 7,488,057 of CM035411.1, forward strand.
TCAAGAAAGGTACTTGAAGAATTTGTTAACCAAGTTTAAAATGAATGATTGCAGAGTAGCACCTACTCCAATGGAGGTGAATCACAAATTGAGCAGATATGGAGGTGAAGAGTTCAAGGACATAAAACAATACCAGAGTTTGGTTGGTAGTCTTATCTATGCTACATTAACTAGACCTGATTTATCATATGCAGTTGGGGTTTTGTCCCAATTCATGCATTGTCCTAGGAAAGAACATTGGATTGCAGGTCAAAGAGTGTTGAGATGCATTAAGGGTACACTTGAAGAGGGTTTGTATTATGGTTTTACATCAGATACAAATATCAAAATATATAGTGATGTAGATTGGGCAGGTAATCCAGATGATAGAAGATCAACCTATGGGTACATGTGTTATGTGGGAGATAAGTTAATCTCTTGGTGTTCAAAGAAGCAACATACAGTTGCTTTGTCATCTACAGAAGCAGAGTACAAAGGCATGGTTGAAGCTGCAAAGGAAGTGATATGGCTTAAGACTCTCATGAAGAGTTTTGACACTATACATAGCATACCTATCATTTATGGAGATAACATGAGTTCATTATATCTAGCTGCTAATCCTGTTTTTCATGCAAGGACCAAACACATTGAGATACAGTATCACTTTCTAAGAGAGAAGGTGATGGATAAAGATATTGAAGTCATACATACTTCAACAAAAGATCAGATAGCTGATATGCTTACAAAGAGCTTGGATGGACCAAAGTTACAGAAGTTTAAAGACATGGCAGGCATAAAGAAGATAAGAGAAACCTCAATTGATGATTGAGGGGGAGCTGTTGGTGCAGACCAATCACCAATTGAAGTTTTGAAAGACAAAGGATGGAGATAAGATCAAGTCTTGAAGCTTAGAAGATGGTTACATTCACAGGTGGAAAGAAATGTACACATATGTACATTAGCTAAGGCATAGGTCACTTATACTTTTGATTAGTCATAAGTCTGTACATATTTGCCTATAAATACTATGGAAAAATGTCGGGGCATAGAGAGAGGAGACGAGGAGAGACTATGTGAGAGCATAGGAATAGAGAAATGAGGAGTTGTAAGTGTCATTAGACACATGAAAAGTTAGTTGAAGTCTCTCTCTTATTAAGTTGTAGTCTTCTTCAGAAATGAATGAATTTTTGCGCCCGAAGTTCCTGTGTTTTCTCCTTCTGTGATAGATCTTTTGTGGAATTCTTTTGTACAAGTCTAATTCTAGAGTTGATTGACTACTGTACAAAATTTTAGCTTCCAATTGTGATCAGGCTGAGAGGATTCTGAATAGGAACATTCATATGTGTAAAGGTCTGAGTACCTTCTGAAACAGGCGCAGATTTCGAGTTCAGAGAAATGGACAGTGCTCAGTGCACAGTGTAAAGTTTTACACAAATGATAGCTCAAAATCTAAGTTGAGAGATAAACTATCTACATCTAAAAGCATTTGACCAAATGGGTTCGACATTGGGAGAACCATAGCTAAGAAGTTACAGGTGTCAAAGTCGCTACTGGAGAGAAGCAGTTTTACACATAGGTAAAGTGTTTGAGTCATTTCTCAAAGTATACTCAATCATTTGAGGAGATTTAAGTTGGAGAAGGTGCGCAACATTAAGGCGACACATCCTACAAAGTTTTATCAAAAACTTTACACGAATGGTAGTCAATCAAAGATTAATCTGCAGCAGACTTTTCTGAGAATTTGATTTTTTCCAGAATAGTCAATTTCTTGATAAGTTAGTGATTGTTCTCTAAATTAAGAGGAGTCTAGACTTATTCTTGATATAGAGGTGCTCTAATTTCAAGAATAGGTTGTTCTTTTGGAGATTAACACTCTCCATCATGCTTCATTATGCACTGCATACAAAGAAGCAAGAGTGTCCCATGCCTGTCTTGATGTAGAACATGACCGAATGTGTGGAACTATATGACACTTCACAGAAAGCGCAATAAATGCATGAGCTTGAGCATCTTCTCCATCCCATCTAAGCTGCTTCTGTGTAGGTGGAGAAGGAGAAACCATTGTACTTGAAGAAGAAGCTCCATCTATGACAGTAGACTATGAAGTAGAAGAACCTATGGGTCTTCGATCTACATCTGCCACTATGTTCCAAAGTTGTTTTGCAACAAGAACATGCTTCATCATGTAAGACCACATTGGATAGTTGGTCCCATCAAGCTTATCTTCAGCTTGAAGCATGTCAGAAAAGTCATTGTTGCCTACCATTTCACTAAAGAACAAGAATGTGACAAAATCTTCACTTTGACAAAAGCTGAAATGAATGATAAAATTTCAGCTCAAAAACCATCACTCTTATGGCAATTCTAACTACGCGAATGGCTTCAAAATGGGGGTAAAACTGCAGTGCAACTATGCAACTGGTGGAAATGTTTCTTGGCTGTTGAAATTCACTATTCTATGCACCGAAATCGGTTTGCATTGTTAAAAGTGTGCGCACGCCGCGACGTGGAATAGCAAAACTTGAGAAGGATCTGAACCTTCTTTGATACCACTATTGGGTGTGTGTAGAAGTGCAAGAGACACACGAGAAGCACACGCAAGGAGCACAAACGTAGAAAGACACAAGGCGGATGGCTAGAATAGCTATGTCTATTGATGATGAACTGAACTGAAGTAAGAGCCAAATAATATCATTAAGTACAAAGTACCACCACATATGAGTGAATCATGTATGTGGTAAAATGGGGAAAAAACATCTAGCCAGCACTAGAGTAAAAAGTGCCCATGTATAGGGAAAAGGTTCACATCAAAGCTACTCGAGGAACACGTAAGTGTAACATTGGTCCTATACGAAGCTTCGGAAGATGTCGATACAATTTCTCTCTCCCTAGAGCCTTGGTGAAAATTTCTGCTCCATTTTCTTTTGTTCGACAATACCATATCTCCACAATTCTGTCCTCTATCAACTCTCGCACAGAGTGGTACTAGATTTCTATGTGCTTAGTACATGCATGACATATAGGATTCCTGGCAATGGCTATGCAGCTCTGGTTCTCACATCTCAACCTTGTAGCCTCCTTTCCTTGAATTCCTATATGCCATAGGAGCCTTCTCAACCATGCTTCTTCACATGCAACAACACATGCCGCTTTGTACTCAGCTTCAATAGAAGATAATGCTACGGTCGATTGCTTCGTACTGATCCAGGAAACAATTCTAGAACCTAAAGAGAAGCAACATCCAAACATTGACTTTCTAGAATCAATATCCCCTATCGAATCTGAGTCATAGTATCCATATAGAGATTATCCTTCACCATAAAGAATACCATACTCAATGGTTCCTTTGACATACTTGAGTATCTGTGTGCATGCCTTCCAATGTGTTAGGCACAGCTTATTAGAGAACCTGCTTACTATGCCAACATCCTAAGACATATTTGTCTACTATTACACAAGTAAATGAGACTTCCGACTGATCTCCTGTATCTTCCAATGTCTCACCGGAGGTGAAGTATCTTCAATATATAATTTAGTGTTGATTTCCATCGTTGTAGAGATTTCTTTGCAATCCTCCATGTCAAATGCCTTCAACACCTGCTTCAAGTACTTTTGTTGCAAAATAAAGATCTTCTCTGGTTCTTGGCAGACTTCAAGACCTAAGCAGTAATGCATTAAGCCCAAATCTATCATCTCCAATTCTAAACTCAAGGCATCTTTTGTTTGTTTGAGAAGTGTATTATCATTTTCGGAGATTTCAAGATCATCTACATAAAGTACAAGCACAATTCTTTTTGCTCCTTTCTTTAGAACATACAAATTAGCATCAGAACCACATCTTTTGGATCCTATATCCAGAAGATATCTATTCACTGGTACCATGCTCTCAGGGCTTGTTTCAGCCCATATAATGCCTTTTTCAACTTGTTCATATATTTAGGTAGTGATGTGTGTGAACACTCTACTATCGCTAGGGCACTTTTTTCCCTCTTTAGGAGGGTTTTTTCCCTGGCTTGTATATACGCCTATAGCCCTAATGGGTTACTTATCTTTGTACATTTTAGTGGTAATACATTTAGTATTGTGTGTTTTGCACCAAGCTTCTTCTTATTCCTTGTGCTGTTCACGTGCTTCCACAGACGTCTAACTCCAACAATTGGTATTAGAGCATGTCATCGCTTCATCTAGGCATTGTTGACACCTCTCCGGTTGTAATCTCAGAATCGCATGAATTTTGGTGAGCATAATGAGGGTCTTTTCAAGATCAAAACAGATTCAATGTGTGGTGCCGAAATCACGATTAGAGCTCATTTTGGCCTCTGAATGCACTATCATAGTGTTTTTGCAGGCTATTTCATCTTTTTGTGCCAAAGGTATATACTAGTTTTGGTTCGCCAATATAAGCATCTCGAAGTCTGCTACAGGTTTAGCAAAATTTGTCTGGGCAGTTCTGTTCAACTTTTTGAGATACATTCAATTTTTTTGCATCAAGGTATTTTAGTCACAAGCCATGGCTAAAAGCAATGACGTATTCCATATGTTGGAAGTTGAGAATAAGTTGGATGGTACCAACTACCCATTATGGGCTTATATGATGCAACATGTATTGGTTGCAAGAGGACTGTGGAACATTTTGGAGGGTGTTGAAGAACGTCATATCACACCTGCAACTGTTACAGCTGTAGGTATTGAAGCTAATGCAGAAGGTGTCGAAGATGATGATATTCTACAAATTCCTATTCGTGATCTAGTTTTTGCTGCACCCACTATAGAGCAAATTCGTTGGGATGGCAGAGATGCCGAGGCACATTCATTGATAGCTTTGTCTGTCAAACGGGCCATTATTCCTCACATTCGCTCTTGTAGAACAGCTAAGGATGCTTGGGATACACTTAGCACATTGTACCAAGCTAGGAATGAGGCTCATGTTGCTTACCTCTGAAAACAATTGGAGAGTGAGCACATGAATGAAGGTGATTCTATGGGCAGTTTTTTGACAAAGATCAAGGATTTGAAGGAATAATTGATTTCTACTCATGAAGTCCTTCCTGATAGTTCACTTATGTAGACTGTTCTGAATGGTCTTCCTGAAGTATATCATAGTTTTGCTTCTACTCTTTGTTTGATGATGAAAGGCAATCCAAATGCCTTGTCGTTTGAAGAGTTAGTCTTTATTCTGTTGCAGGAAGATCAGTCCAGGTAGAAAAGGTCCATTATGCATGTTGTAGATCAAGCTTTCCTGGGTAGTTAGAAAAGCAAAGGAAAATGGAGCTCTTCAACTAGTAAGCAGAAATCTGCTAATTATGCATAATCGAAGAGGGAAGACAAAGATGAAAAGAAATCAGAAAAGTAGAAGTTGTTTTGCAAATACTATAAAGCAAATGATCATGTCATTAAGAGCTGTCCAAAACTGGCTGCTAAAGAGCCAAAGAAGAAAGAGGCCTATAGAAATTTAAAATGGTGTCCTCTTTGCCCAAACTTGAGACACCCGGAAAACATGTTTATGAAGGCTGTATTTTGGGCAAAATGCAGTGTTCCTCCTTTCCAAAAGATGGCTCAATTCGGGCTACTCAAAAATTGTAGCTTGTACATAGTGATGTCTGTGGTCCTATGCAGACACCTTCTTTTGGGAACTATCTTTACTTCGTGACTTTCATCGATGATTTTTCCAAGCATGCATGGGTATATCCATTGAAGGCAAAGTCCAAAGTGTTTATGTACTTCAAACAGTTTCTAGTTTTGGCTGAAAATCTGTTAGTATGTAAAATGGGCACCCTCCATTCTGATCGAGAGGGGGAATATATGCCTTCTAACTTTAATGCATTTCGGGCTGAATGTGGGATAAAACACCAGTGTACAGTGCCATATACACCTCAACAGAATGGAGTTGTTGAACAAAAGAAAAGATCACTCATGGAGACCACTAAAGCACTGCAGTCTATCACTCCATATGAGGCTTGGCATGATCGCAAGCCATTTGTTGCTCATCTGCGTGTTTTTGGTTGTTTGGCATATGCATTAGTGCCTGAACAACATCGCAAAAAATTGGATGATAAAGTAGTAAAATGTATTTTTGTTGGGTAGAGTTCTGAAAGTAAAGGCTATCGCATGTATCATCCACAGACTAAACGCATTCTAGTTAGCCATGATGTTCTTTTTGTGGAAGATGTTATTTAGCCATTGATTTCATGTACTAAGGAGACATTTGTTAGCTCCAAAGATATGTATGATACTTTGCTGCCTCTTTTTACAAGTGGACAGTTTAGTGCTGGTTATTACAAGGAAACTTCTCAACCTTTGCAAGTTTCATGTGATGATGTAGATCATTCCATTTCTTATGCAGATTTACATGATGCACTTGTTAATGAGAGAGCTGATATTGAGCAGGCAAAAGCTATGCCAAAATGATTGGTGCAAACTTTGCATGATAGCAAATTAGATGCATCTCTGTCATATCCTACGCATTCAGGCTCTCATAGTGCCTCTTTTGCATCAGATTGCTATGCTATGGTTGCATCTAGTGTCTGTGATGAGAATGAGCCTGTTTTGTTTGATGAAGCACAAAATTCAGAAAATTGGATGGCTGCTATGCAATTTGAATATGATGCTATAATGAAGAATTGTACCTGGTCTTTATGTGACTTGCGTCGTGGAAAGAAGGCCATTGGCACTAAGTGGGTGTACAAGCTGAAGTGTAAGCCAAATGGAACAGTTGATAGGTATAAGGCTAGGTTTGTTGCAAAGGGTTATGCGCAAGAAAGAGGCATTGATTTTGATGAGACCTTTGCACCTACATGCCGTATGACTATTGTTCGTAGCATCTCTGCACTTGCAACCCATCATGGTTGGAATGTACATCAATTGGACATTAAAATAGCATTTCTGAATGGTGACTTTCATGAAGAAGTGTATGTTTTTCAGCCCCATGGCTTTGTGCAGAAAGGTCATGAAAACCACGTGTGCAAGTTAAAGAATGTCACAAGCAAGGAGATAAGGAAGACAGCTCACACACACACTCTCACAATCAAAGAGAAGCACACACTCAAATTGAGGCAAAGAAGAATGATCTTCTTCTTCTTCTTCTTCTTCTTCTTCTTCTTCTTCTTCTTCTTCTTCTTCTTCTTCTTCTTCTTCTTCTTCTTCTTCTTCTTCTTCTTCTTCTTCTTCTTCTTCTTCTTCTTCTTCTTCTTCTTCTTCTTCTTCTTCTTCTTCTTCTTCTTCTTCTTCTTCTTCTTCTTCTTCTTCTATTACATAAAAGAAAGATAGAAGAATGACCTAAAAACAAGAATACAATAAGTGCAATATAAAAAGTCCAATACATAAGGAAAAACCTAATGTTCGCAAATGAGTGAGCTGACAAGAAACAAATGTGCCATCACTCTCAGTAGATAAATCTAATAAATCTCAATGACGTGTCCCTGACATATATCGACGTGACCACTATACATGTCAGAGAAATGAAAAAGTGATATGTATCATCCTGGATCATCACATGTTGAGCTTGATATCTCAACACTCCCCCTCGAGCTCAACGGCATGTCCTCTAATCGAAGCATCTTTGGAAACTTCTTCAGCTTCTCTGCTTCAAGTGCTTTAGTGAAAATATTAGCAACCTGCTCATCTGTTCTCACATAAACAAGATCAATATCACCTACTAATACCTTCTCTCTGATGAAGTGATAATGTACCTCGATATGCTTTGTTCTACCATGAAAAGTAGGGTTCCGTGCTAATTGTATGCTACTAAGATTATCACAATAGATGGTGATAGGCTTTTGCACTTCCACACCTAAATCTGCAAGTAGCATCTCCAGCCATGATGCCTCACATGCTTCCATTGTAGCACCTCTATACTCAGCCTCTGTACTCGACAAAGCAACAGTGGGTTGCTTCTTGTTGCTCCACGTAATAGATGCACTCCCAAATGCGAATAGAAAACCACTAGTAGATCTTCTATCTGGAATGCTACTAGCCCAATCTACATCGGTGTATCCATGAACCTACAAATCTATAGTAGCTTCATAAAACAATGCATAATCCAAAGTAGCACTCACATACCATAGAGTGCGCCTCAGAGCATCCAAATGTGGCTTCGTGGGAACCTGCATAAATTGACTTTCAAGTCCAATAGTGTAGCTTAGATCAGGCCTCGTAATTGTGAGATATATCAAACTTCCCACAATTTTCCTGTACATAGTAGCATTTTCCAATGCTTCACTTGATGTAGTATCTAACTTCAAATTCTGATCTAATGGCATAGAAATTGACATACAATCAACCATACCATACTTTTGCAACATATTCAAGGCATATTGCCTTTGCGACATCCATATACCTGTTTTCGTATGTATAAACTCAATGCCCAAGAAATAGCGTAGCACACCAAGATCTTTCATGTCAAATTCCTGCATAAGAAGTTGTTTTACCTCTTTGATGGTTTCTTCATTATCACCACCTACAATCAAGTCATCAACATAGATAGCCACAATTGTGATCCTTTCTTCATTATCACCACCTACAATCAAGTCATCAACATAGATAGCCACAATTGTGATGCCATCATCACCCTTCCTTGCATATAGTGAATGATCTGCATCACACATAGAAAATCCAATAGTAGTCAAGTAATTAGCAATCCTTGCATGCCATGCACGAGGCGCTTGCTATCTTCATATCCTTGTGGCTGGTCCATGCATACTTCTTGTAACTCACCATGTAGAAAAGCATTCTTCACATCCATCTGATGCAATGTCCATCCTTTTGTTGTGGCTAATGCAACAAGTGTTCTGATAGTAGACATTTTAGCTACAGGGCTGAATGTTTCCTCATAATCAATGCCGTACGTTTGCACATATCCGTTTGCTACCAAACGTGCTTTATACCTGCTTATGCTACCATCAGCATTGTGCTTTACCTTATAAACCCACTTGCAACCTATGGATTTCTTTCCTTGTGGCGATGGAACCAGCTTCCATGTATCATTCCCATAAAGTGCAGCCATCCCCTCATCCATAGCTTTTTCCCAATTTGCATTTCCAATTGCATCTTCAAAACAAGAAGGTTCCGCATCTTGTATTACCTTTGTCATGTAGGCATAATGAAGAGCCATGTAACTATCATATGTCAATCGTTGCACTGATTTTTGTATCCTCCCAGATCTTCTTGGTCCTGGGTCACTTCTCCTTGTATCATCTGCATGTGCCTTTCTTACTCCTGGAGTCTTCACGGAGGGCAAAATCCAAGTTCCTCATCAAGACTTTTTGTTAAACCGCTTGAATCTCCATCAATGTCTTCAAAACCTGCACATGTTTTATGACCAGCAGAAAGCTTTTCTTTACCTTTCTTAGATGTATCTGATGAATTTTCTAGACTAAAATTTCTGTGCAATCTTCCACTCCATGGATTTGAGTTGGAACTATTGCTTGGTGATGCATCCGATCCACTCAAAGCTTGCGATTCTGCACTTGATTTTTTAGCACTTTCTTTGTCATTTGGTTCAAGATTCAGTCCTTCTTTGGCATCTGCATAGAATCTTGACATTTCATCAAATACCACATCTCTGCTCACCTTCACCTATCATGTGAGTGGGTTTTAACATTTATATCCCTTTTGCTCAAGGAAGTATCCATTGAAGATACACTTTTCTACTTTTGGATCAAGCTTTGTCCTCAATTCATCTGGAACATGTACATATGCAATAAATCCAAAAACTTTCAGATGTGATAAGTTTGGCTTTTTACCTCTAAACTTCTCTTCAGGTGTAACTTGATGTATAGTAGCAACCGTAGTTCTGTTCATGATGTATACAACAGTATGAATAGCTTCTGCCCAATAACAATGAGGCATGTTCTTCTCCAGCATCAAGGCTCTTGCTATTTCTGCAATATGTCTATTTTTACATTCAGCAACGCCATTCTATTATAGTGTGTACCTGCATGAAAACTGATGTCAAATTCCATGACCTTTTAGAAAATTATTGAAAACTGTTTACCAAATTGACATGTTGCACATACCTTTTGCATTTCTACAACCTTGAAATTTGGTAGTCCATCGACAATCTCTTTTGATTGCATCAGTTTCAGCCTTTGTAGATTTGCATGTCCAATTTGTTTGTGTCAGATCTCTATATCAGCAATAACTCTTGCACCTTTTGCAAACATGGCTGCATTCATTTCATGGAATTTTCACATTTAAGGTGAACATTCTACCCACTTTGTTTCCTTTGGTAATCAATCGTCCACCTTGTTTGTACTTTTCTACATATAACCCATCAGCATTGAAGCTAACATGTAAGCATTGGTCAACCATTTGTCCAACAGAAACCAAATTCTTTGTTATATTTGGAACATGAAGCACATCAGCAAGATGTTTTACCTTTCCATCCTCCATAGACAATGTTGTACTTTCTGTATGCTGGATAGGATGTGATTTGTCATCACTTGTTTCAACATATCCAGGAACTGGCAATTTCTGCAAATTACTAAACCATTCTGCATGATTGGTCATGTGATTTGAAGCATCTGAATCAACATATCAGACATTACCATTCGATTTTGAATTATCAACACACATTGTGTTCATCATATGATGTTGAACCATGAACAACTTCTCAGAATCATCTGCATTTGTGGATGTATAATTGTTTTGTTGCCTTCTGTTATTTTGATTCTTCAACCTGTAATCATGTTCAAAGTATCCAGGTTCACCACAATTCCAGCATCCTTTACTGTCATTACTTGAATCGTTTATTTGGAAATTTCTACGGCCTCTTTGGCTTCCCCTGCCTCGAAACTATCCTCTTCCTCCTGCATGAATTTGTTGTTGACCTTGGTCTTGGTTATTGAGTCCTCTTCCACTTCTGAAGCCTCTGCCTCTACCTCTTCCTCTTCCAGAGTAGAATACCTGCTCAGAACTGGTTTTTCCTTGGGAGTTTGAATCCTCACCAAGATTCTTTTCTTCAATAATCAGCATAGATACCAGATCAATAAAATTGGGAATATTTTTCCTGGTCTATATAGAAGTTCTAAACTGCTTATATGCAGCTCCTAAACCACGAAGGCATACTTCCACCTTATCATCATCATCTACATTCATTCCAATAGATGCAAGTGACTCACATATGCTTTTGATTTTCAGGGTATGGTCACTTACCGACATGCTCTTTTTCTCCAATGTATGCAGCTTGTTCTTGAGTTGCAATTTCGATGCCTTTGTATTGGTCTCATACAATGTGACGAAACAGTTCCAAGCATCTTTTAGAGCTTTGGCATCCTGTATGTGCCCAATCATGCTATCTTGTATGCTAACAGATAGCCAATACATTATCTTTCGTGCTCCTTGATTCCATTCTTCATATGCTCTTAACTAGTCTGAAGTCCGATTCCTCTCTGGTAACTGTGGAGCATTTTCGTTCTCTCCTTCGATGTACTTCTAGTAGCCTTTTCCCATCTGGAAATCGTCGTTCTGAATCTCCAAGCATGGAAGTTGTTCTTGTCTAGCTTATCGCTCATAAGCTGACTCATTTCATCTGTGTTTTCCATTTCTGCAGCTATTCACAACATTCCAAAACACTACAAGCAGCACTTCTGCTTGAACACTATCGCACTATGACGTGACAGTTCAATCTAAGAAAAAACATAGTTTTTGTGTATCACCAGTAAATGGAATCACTTGAAATTCTGGATCTAGAATATATGAGTGCTCTCGAACACGATGCAAGTTTTAGTTTCCAAAACTGACCTGGTTTTTCTATCGGCCCCACCTTGCGGGCTCAAAATGGAGATCGAGATGGCTCCAAAACTTCGATCTGACAAAAACAAGTGACCTTAAAGGGATAACTCTCGAAAATATTTTGAGTTCTTCTACCTTCACAGTAATTTTCGTAGCAATCTAAGGTCATTTGTGAATCGCACTTTCTCCACGCCTTGCCGCATACTCTTCACCGCCGGCCTTCTCCACGAGCTCTCTACAGCCACACTGGCTCTAATACCATGTCACGAGGAAGGAGATAAGGAAGAGAGCTCACACACACACTCTCACAATCAAAGAGAAGCACACACTCAGATTGAGGCAAGGAAGAATGTTCTTCTTCTTCTTCTTCTTCTTCTTCTTCTTCTTCTTCTTCTTCTTCTTCTTCTTCTTCTTCTTCTTCTTCTTCTTCTTCTTCTTCTTCTTCTTCTTCTTCTTCTTCTTCTTCTTCTTCTTCTTCTTCTTCTTCTTCTTCTTCTTCCTCTTCCTCTTCTTCTTCTTCTTCTTCTTCTCCTTCTTCTTCTTCTTCTTCTTCTTCTTCTTCTTCTTCTTCTTCTTCTTCTTCTTCTTCTTCTTCTATTCCATAAAAGGAATATGCAAGAATGACCTAAAAACAAGAAATACAATAAGTGCAATATATAAAGTCCAGTACATAAGGAAAAACCTAATGTCCACGAATGAATGAGCTGGCAAGAAACAAATGCGCCATCACTCTCGATAGATAAATCTCACTCTCGATAGATAAATCTAATAAAGCTCAATGAAGTGTCCCTAACATATACTGGCATGACCACTATACATGTCAAAGAAATGAAAAAGTGATATGTGTCATCTTGGATCATCACATGTTGAGCTTGATATCTCAACAAAGAAGGCATTATATGGTTTAAAGCAAGCACCATGTGCTTGGTATGAGAAGTTACATGCCTATTTGATTGAACATGGTTTTGAGAACAGTCCAACTAAAAGCACCTTATATGTTAAGCGTGCTAATGATGTGCTTCTGATCATTGTTGTCCATGTTGATGACATGCTGCTCACTTGTTCTATCTAGAAGCATATTGCTGATTTTAAGGCTGATTTGCATGCCTCATTTGAGATGTCTAATTTGAGACATTTGCGTCATTATTTGGGCATTCAGTTTATGCACATTGATGGTGGAATGGCATTGTGTCGAACGAAATATATTGACCCACTATTGCAGTGTTTTAGCCTTGAAGATTGTAAACCTATTGCCACTCCTATGGAGATAGGTTTATGATTGAGTCTTCATAATGTTGGAGATGCATTTGATGTTGTTCTCTATCGGCAATCTAATGGATGACTAATTTACTTATGCATTACCCGACTAGATATTCAGTTTGTTATCTCACATATGAGCAGGTTTATGCATTGCCCAGGTGTCAAGCATTGGCAGGCGGTTAAGTGCATCTTTTGCTACTCGAGTGGTACCCGGCTACTTGGGTTGTTTTATCCCAAGGGGGGATCACTGCCGCCAGATTTGCATGCTTTTTCTGACAGTGATTGGGTTGGTTGCTATGACACTCGTGTGTCCACTAGTGGTTTTTGCTTCATTCTTGGTAGCTCATGCATATCTTGGCTGAGCAAGAAGCATCCTACTGTGGCCACTTCCAGTTGTGAGACTGAGTATAGGGAAGCTTTCACAGCGACTGTTGAGGGTGTGTGGCTCAAACACCTTATGGCTGATTTGGGTGTTGGTCAGTCTTCTGCCACCACCATCTTCATTGACAGTCAGAGTGCATTGGCAGTTGCGAGGAACCCTGTGTTTCATGCTCGCACTAAGCACATTGAGGTGCAGTATCATTATGTCAGGGAGAGGCTCTCTGCTAGGGAGATCAAATTGGCATATGTGCCCACGCAAGAGAACATTGCGGACCTTTTCACGAAGGCTCTGCCTATGGAGAAGTTTGAAGCCTTCCGCAAAGCTTTGGGCTTACTTCCTTTTGTGGAGTGATTTCCACATAGCTTGGCACTTCCTTATACATGAGTGCCAGCTCCTTGTTCACTGCATCACTCTCAGGGGGATTTGTTGATATATTTAGGTAGTGATGTGTGTGAACACTCTAGGACCACCGGGGCACTTTTTTCCCTCTTTAGGAGGTTTTTTTCCCCAGCTTGTATATATACCTATAGCCCTAATAGGTTATACATTCAATATTGTGTGTTGTGCACCAAGCTTCTTCTTCTTCCTTGTGTTCTGTTTACACGGAAGTACTGCACCTCCATGCAACAGGGAAGCGAGGGAGAAAAGAACGTATATCGCCATAAGTCACCATAGCTGCGAGCAGAATATCAAACGGACCAGCACGTAAACCTAAACATCAAGAAGTAACAAAACTAGCTAACAAAGGAATACAAGAACACGTCGAAGGCCATATTGGCGACGAAATACAAGAGAGAGTTTTTTCATTAACCAAGTGCCCTATTTATACAAAAAGGTGGCCTGAAAGGCTCTTCACACTCAACCTTCTCCCAACCCTCCAAAATGAACCTTAGTACAAAAATATGCCATTGACACTGGCACGCACAGTGGACTTGAACTACCACATCCCCTGATAAGTGATACCCCCCTCAACAAGATGAAAATTACATGGAAACCATTTATAGGCTCGGAACCTTTATACAACATGTCATACAACCAAAGGGACACACCTAATCTTGAAGAGTGTTTCAATCCGCGAGCCTCCACATCACCCATGCCCGAGGACACCGGTTCCATCACACTCCCCAAGACCAAATACATCAAGTCAAGCCCTCACATCAAGGCCAAAACATATCCAAACAAAGTCTAAAGATAAGAACCCAACCTATATACAAGCTCCATGTACATTTTCTAATGCCAAAGTGGTAGCACCGTTCTTGGAATAGAATAGTCCAACGCCATGTACATAACCAATGTAAGAGCAACTTATCAATCCAAAGTTATATGTGCACACATAATTATGCACTACCCTTATGAACAATACTTACAAACCAAAGTGCATGGTTAGACCATGGTATGGAATGCAAGTAAGGTTCATAACATATCCAAGACCAAGAGCAATGTAAGAGGCAAAGTGAATTGCCTGGAACTTAATCCAAGGTTCAAAAATACTACTCACATAACCCATGATCTTGCCCTCCTATATGCATACAAATGAAATACAAGGGTGGCTTAATGTGTATACAACATACGGCTCACTGAATTACAACTTAGGAGCAAGGGATCCAATGTCTTCCAAATTCTTTATCCGTGGATGTACTGCAATACTCTTCTATTGATCCCCAATACTTCAAGTAGTGCTAAGCATTTTTACATGATCTACACATCTCAAACTTCACATTATTATTATTAAGTACATCATGGGAGATGGGAATTTTTATGCTTAATTTGTTCAGAAAGTTCATGAAAAACAGATATTTCAGATACAACCACACGTGATCCCAGCATATCCCTATAATCACGTCCTATATGGAAGAACACATGCTCATCATACAAAAAAGGAAGTTTGCAGGCCATACAATCAAAGACGGCCATCATCAAACAAAAGTTTACTGTCATCTCAAACAAATGCATAAAATATTTCCAACATGTGATTATTACTCTTCGTGCATCCAAGGACTACGCATCACAGCAGAGAAGCTTATTGATAATGTGCGCAAGAAATCAGATGAAAACAACCGCACCCACAAGCCGCATGTGAATCTCCACTGTCGAGATAGAAGCGCAAGACATTTAAAAGGTTGAGTAGAACGTTAAAACATCACCAGTCAGATGACAACATGAAAATCATGGAGCATCTAGCAAGCGTAACAAAACCCCGCATAGAATAGTTGAATGCAGTGAACATCTACTGAAATCTTTTATGAGGTGAACATCGTTACTCTGCAGCACCATGACAATCGCTATAGATCCTTTGAAAACAGCTCCGCGATGTTGATAGCTGTATCGGCTCCACAACTTCCCACGCTCTTGATGAAGAAGATCTAACGCACACAATATTCCAGTTACCCATCGGACCTTGGCTGAACCATGTCGTGATATTTCATTCTGTGAGTGCGCAAGGCATTGTCCGCCTTTATCGTGACCATCCCAAGATTGGAGTTGTGCACCAAGACTCGCCTGCAAAGCATCCTCGAGCGTTTTGATTCCTATCAGACAAAGAATTGAAAACCGCACAGCCATCCATGGAATACAAAGTTGTAATGCCCTCGGGAGCATGAGATGCGAAGACTTAACCATGCAAACCATATGCATTCTAACACAATGTCCCTAACGAAGAGCAGCGCATCGGCAAGCAGATATAAGAAGCAAGTGCAACGTGAACATACAGAAGAGACATAAAACACGAGATATCACCCATCAATGGACATCGCCTGTGATCAACATCTGCGCAATAGAGCACTAATCAGGAAAACACCCAATATCCATGCGACACGGGAATATGCAATCAACTTTGCCAACATCAGCAAAGAATAGGGTCAAGAGAAGTCGCATAGCACAGCCAACAGTAAGGCCAATTTGAAGGATGCATAGCACTGGAAACGATCGTCTGTGGACATTGCGACAGCCTATACGGCATAGACAACATCACCAAAGGGAGGGCACGGCCGCGCGTGGTCGCCAGTGTTTACACGGAAGTATTGCGCCTCCATGCAACAAGGAAGCGAGGGAGAAAAGAACGTATATCGCCATAAGTCGCCATAGCTACGAGCAGAATATCAAACGGACCAGCACGTAAACCTAAACATCAAGAAGTAACAAAACTAGCTAACAAAGGAATACAAGAACACGTCGAAGGCCATATTGGCGACAAAATACAAGAGAGAGTTTTTTCATTAACCAAGTGCCCTATTTATACAAAAAGGTGGCCTGAAAGGCTCTTCACACTCAACCTTCTCCCAACCCTCCAAAATGAACCTTAGTACAAAAATATGCCCTTGACAGTTCTTCCCATGCTTCCGCAGACATCTAACTCTAACATAGCTTACATACTTTGTTCTCTAAATGGGAAGCCTCAAACCCTGGTGGCTGAGACACATGTACCTCCTCCTTGAGGTCTCCATTCGCGAACGCTGATTTGACATCCATGAAGCTTGTTTCTTTCTTTGTCTGAAATGTGTACATAACACTCACTTCCAAACACCTTGAAATGGAAGATAGAAGGCTTTCTACGAGTGTAGGATTCATGTGGAATTTTTCCATCAAGTGCCTTTGTGTAGCTACGATTCAGGATGTAAAAAGCTCTATTTACAACATCTGCCTAAAAATGATTTGGAAGTCCTTTTCCTTTCAACATACACCTTGCCTATGGTTCGATTCCAGCATTCAGCAACACCATTCTGTTGAGGGCTATGCATCATTGTGAGTTCGCATTTGATTCCTTTGCCCTTGCAGAAATCATCAAAATCACTTGACGTGAATTCACCTCCACCGTTCGTTCGGAACTTCATCTTTTTCCCAGTTTTCGTTTCAACAAGCTAAAGCCATTCTTTGAACTTACCAAAAGCTTGAGCCTTATCACGAAGAAAATACACCCACATCTTCTTGCTGTAGTCATTGACGAGTAACATAAAGTAGGAAGATCCTCCCAAGGCTTGTGTAGGCATTTTTTTGCACAAGTCAGCATGCACCAACTCAAGGCTCTATTCTTGCTTGCTTGTGGAAATGCCTTCCTGTGCTACTCACCCATCATACAAGCTTCACATGGTTCTTTCATTTCTGCAACCGGACGAAGGTGAGAAACCATACCTTTTCGGTGCATCTCTTTCACTACCAGGTATCCAATGTGGCCAAATGTTTTATGCCAAAGCTTACTTGTGCCCACACCAATCGTGGTTGTAAGAGCAAACAACTCATACCGGTTGGTTCTCCTTATTCCGATCCCAACAATATTGTTATCCTTTTCCAAAATATCCGCTTCTATCTTACTAAAAGACACCTGATGACCTTGATCAGTTATAGAAGCTACTGAAATTAAATTTCGTTTGATTTGTGGAACATACAACTCTAAGCTTTCTAATATCCCCTTTACTGTTAATGAACGACATCGTACCTTTGCCCTTAGCAAGACATCTTGCATTGTTGCCTACCTTTACCATGATAGATTCCTCGAGAGGCTGCCGGGAATTGTAAAGGTCTTTTCTGCTTGTGATATGACGAGAGGCACCACTGTCCAAAAGCCATGAGCCATCTGTGGCTGAATCTTCAGCCGAGGAACATATTTCTTCTACCGTAACGAACAACTTAAGCTCTGTTTCGGCAGTGTTGGCAACCTCCTTGCCCTTACCACTTTTTGAAGAACCACTCTTCTCCTCTGCCTTTTTAATGCAACATTCTTGGATTTTGTGGCCTTTCTTCTTGCAGTGGAAGCGCTCTCCCTTGAACTTCTTCTTGTCCTTCTTTTTGTCCTCATCTTTCGAAGAATCGGTTTTAGTACCTTTGGCATTTACCATGAATGCAGCTTCTCCTTTACAGCTGTCATTCTTTGCCTTGAGCTCAAGTTCCTCCTCCATGAGTAAAGCACTGAATTCTTCAAAGGTTAACGATTGCGGTTTGATCTCGGTACTAAGGGCATTTCCCATACCATCAAACTTTGGTGGACAATTCGAAGACAAAGTCGAGCTAGCTCCTCACTTGACTTTGGTACACCTCCTCCTGCCATTTGATCCCGTAGATTCTTTATGCGAGTGATAAACACTTCAGAAGCCTCCATGCTGACTCTCCAAGTTCTAAATCCGTGTCTAATTCCGAGTTTCACATTGATTTCTCAATATAGTCCAAGCTTCACATACCTTTGTGGTGTGTTGAATAAGAGTCAAGACACTATCAGAAGTACTCGTCACTAGAGTACAGAGTGCATCCGCATTTCTGCGCTTCCAAGCACGTAAATGATCAGCATAGGGAGGAATCATCCAACCAAGATTATTTGACTTAGTTGTCTCTTGGGGCTCACAATCAGTCCCAAGTATAGTCTCGAGCACCTCATAGGAGTCAAGGATAGCAGTGATCTTAAACTTCCACAAGGTGTAATTGGTACCATCGAGTTTACCTTCCGTAAAGGCTGGTGGTCGTATCTTCAATGTTGGCACGACCGGCATCATCAGTGCTCCGGTTTGTGTTCCGCATACTCATGCTGATGAATCACCTTGATTCCCACCGCTTGACATCCTCTCTCTTAAGTCGTTCAAAGACCTCTATGACTTCTGCGTTTTTGCTTCTCTCTTAAGTTGTTTGAAGACCTCTGTGACTTTGGCATTTTTGCTTCTGCAATGCTCAAAACCTCCTAAGCTCTGATACCATGATAAAATATAATGATCTGGAAAATGCAGCGGAATTGGATCGTCAGGTAGAGTAATGAGAAGCAGAACAAACTAACAGTAACCATACACTAATACAGAGACAGAAAACTCAGATTCTCAAAATGCCAACAGTAATGTACAACGATGATAATGTCCACCCGTGCACTCCCACAATGGAGCTTCAATGACGATATAGACACATTCTAGATGAAAGGCTTTATAGTGTGTGTATCCGTGATTTCTCCAACATGATCTACAAGACCGCCTTATGCTATGTTTTAGGCGTAACCATCGGGATCACCTGTAATTTCGGAACAACCCAAATTACGTAATCACCGGACTGAATGAACCTACAGACTGAATACTCACCGTACCGGACTTTCACCGAACTTCCAACGGACCAAACTTTCACCGGACGGCACTACCAAACTCGTTATCGAAATTCCGGTCAAGCTGATCCATTCATTGTAATTCCAAACCAGTCCGAAATTAAAGTGTGACTCAAGTATATGCCCTGGCTAGCCTTTTGACTAGACTCACATAGATCATCTAGAATAATTGCTGGTCTAATGTAGACCTCATCACAAACGTCCGGACTCTCATACTGGCTTCTCCTCATAAAGGGGGCCGTACAACTTAAAGAGTATCATGGATCATTTGCGGTCACTTGCGGGTGGAGTATTGAGTATATCTAACATAAGTTACTTACAATATAGAAACTGTTTTCAACAGTATCTTGCTGATATTAGAGATATCAAAGGTCAGTTTAGCCTAGTAAAATAGTGAATGGTTAAGCCCCTTTTTTTATAAAAAACTACAAAATCTGTTCTGGTTTCACCTTTGTTGCTCTATAAAGTCCAAGTCTGGATGCAGGTTTGCACAATTTTGCATGCTCGCATTTCCATACGCAGTCATCATAATACAGTTGCTGCCAAATCCTAGTTATCTGTCTATAGAACATGTTCAAAGGCCCATTCCCCCACTTCAACATCTCCCCATTTTCGACATGCACCCAACAGGATAGGCCAGACTTCTTTGCCAGCAGATGTCATTTCCTTAGTCATTTTCACAGCCCTGTCAAGATGCCCTACACGCCCAAAAGCATCAATCATGCAACTGTAATGCTCTAACTCTGGGGTCAAGCCATACTTTGACTTCATGCTAAAAAAGTACATCTGCGCCTTTTCTATCAAACCTAAACGACTGCATGCATTGAGTATATAGGTAAATGTCATTGCGTTTGGAGAGAGACCCTCTGACTGCATCTGTTCGAAACAAGTCAACACTTGTATACAATCACCTCGTTGAATCATGCCTCCCATTATTCCATTCCAAGAATTAGTATCCTGTACAGGAAGCTCTTGAAGCACTTGATGGGCTTTGTTGAGAGCACCACATTTGGCAAACATATCAACTACAGCACTGCCGAGCACAGCATCATTTTGAAGAAGTCCCTGTTCTGCAATTTTACGAAATATTATTTCCCCTTTGCAAACTGCTCCTAGATTACCACAAACCTTTAGAATAAGGGCAAAGGTCGCAGCATTCGGACAGATTCCTTCAGACTCCATCTGTTCAAAACAAGTTAATGCTTGCATGCACTCCCCATGTTCTATGTATCCAGCAATCAACAAATTCCAAGAGGGGACATCATAAACTGAATAATTTTGAAGCACTTCTTTTGCGTGTGAGAACATACCACATTTTGCATACATATCCACCAATCCCATGCTAATCAGAACATTGTTGTCCATCAATTTCCGTTCAATAATCTCAGCATGATATTTCGCACCCTTAGTGAGTGCTCCTGTGTTCCCACACATCCTTAAAACGTACAAATAGGTTTCTGCATTAGGAAGAATACCATCATCCTGCATCTGCTCAAGACAAATGAATACATCTTCAGCTTTTTCTTGGACAGCTAGTCCTGCAATAAGAGAATTCCAAGTCTGAACATCTCGAGTTGCTAGCTCTTCCAGCACTTGCCATGCTTTTTTAAAATCACTGCACTTTGCATACATGTCTACCAGAGCATTGCCAAGAGTGATATCAGTTCCCAGTAAACCCTGTTTAGCAAGTTCATAATGAATTATTTGACCTTGATCAACTGCTCTTATGGAACCACATGCTTTTAAGATGCAAGCAAAAGTTACCCCATCAGGTGAGATACCCTCACTCTGCATTTTCTCAAAACATTCAAATGCTAACTTAGCCTCACCATGATCAGTATGCCCTGCTATCAATGTGGTCCAGATGAAAACATCTCGAAAAGGGAGTTCTTCAACGGTTTGTTGAGCTTTGCCTAAAAGATGAAGCTTGGTGTACATATCCACTAAAGCAGTTGCAAGCATAATATCCTTTTGCAGCAGGCCATGCTTTTGGATTTCTTCACAAATTTGTTCTCCCTTTTCAGCTGCACCTATGCTACCACATACTCTTAAGATACACATATAGGTGGCTTCATCAGGAAACAGACCCTCAGAGAGCATCTGATCAAAGCAGTTCAATGCTTGATCAAACTCACGATGTTCAGTGTATCCCAAGATAAGAGCATTCCAACAGACAGTGCTACGCACAGAAAGTTTCTCAAGTACTTGTCGTGCCTTTGCAAGATTACCACATTTAGCATACATGTCCACTAGAGCATTGCCAAGTAGTACATTGTTAGCCAGCAAACCCTGTTTTGTGATTGCATTGTGAATTTTTTCCCCTGTGTCTGCTGCTCCTAGGTTCCCGCATGCTCTTAAGGCACAAGAGAAGGTCAATGGGCTTGGCGAGATCCCTTCACTTTCCATCAGCTCAAAACATACAAGTGCTTCCTCATCTTGTCCAAACTCAGCATATCCACCAATGAGAGAGGTCCAACAGACAACATCTCCAACAGGAAGCACTTCCAAAACCTGTCGTGCTTTTGCAATCACCCCACATTTTGCGTACATGTCTATTAAAGCAGCACCAAGCACAACATCATCTTTCAACAGCCCCTGCCTAATGATCTCATTGTGAATATCCTCTCCCTTGTAAACAGCTCCAATACTACCACATGCTTTTAAGGCACATGCAAATGTCACCGCAACAGGTGTAATTCCCTCCTGCTGCATCTGTTCAAAACAATCCAATGCTTTGGCTCCTTCACCATGTTCGGTGTATCCAGAAATCAACGAATTCCATGAAATGGAGTTTCTTTCTGGAAGCTCTAGAAGAGTTTCGCGTGCTTTTGAAAGAGCCCCACACTTCGCATACATATCAACGAGAGCGTTTCCAACAATAATGGAATCATAGAGTAGACCTTGGTTTGCAACCTCATTGTGGATTCTTACACCAATGTCTAGGGCACATATACTAGCACATGCTTTCAATATGCAAGCAAAAGTCACGGCATCTGGGGAGAGACCATCACCTTTCATTTGTTCTAGGCACCTTATTGCTTGCTCACCTTCATTATGTTCCACGTATCCTGAAATTAATGCGTTCCAAGTTATCACATTATGAACAGGCATATCTTCAAGGACATGGCAGGCCTTTACAAGAGCCCCACATTTTGCATACATGTCCACCAAAGCAGTGCCAAGCACAACATTATCAAGAAAAAGCCCCTCTTTTGCGATTTCATCATGGAACTTTTCTCCCTTATCCAGGGCTTTGATACTGCCACAGGCTTTCAAAAGGCAGGTGAAAGTCACAGTATTTGCAGCGACATTATTATACCGCATTTGCTCATAACACATCAGAGCCTCCTCACCTTTTCCGTGATCAGCATATGCTGAGATCAGTGTGGTCCAAGAGATAACATTCGGAACTTGAAGTTGGCTCAGCACTTGTTCTGCTTTTGCAAAGGCGCCACACTTCGCATGCATAGCAATTAAAGCATTGCCGAGCTTAACATTGTTTCTTAATAACCCCCGTCGCAAGACCTCATCATGGATTTCTTGTCCTTTGACAGCTTCTTGCAAGCTTCCACACGCCTTCAGAAGACAAACACAGGTTACTTCATTAGGAGGAAGACACTCTCGCTGCATGTAATCAAAAATATCCAGAGCGTGCTGAGCCTGGCCAGCTTGGACATAAGCTGCGATGAGTGCGGTGCAAGTAAAGATGTCTCTGCTCTTGTGCACTTCAAATAAATCTGTTGCTTCTTCAAGCGCGCCGCACCTAGCATACATGCATATAAGAGCATCAGAGCATTTTTCAAGCAAGCCCTGCCGCAATATATTCTCATGTATTCGGATTCCTCTACGTAGATCTTTGATGTTGGCGCAACCCCGCAGAAGGGCCAAAAATATTGCATCTCTATCAGCTGCATTAGCCCCTCCAAATTGAGTTCGCTCCCTTTCTGTTTGTATTAATTCCATGTAATCGAACAATGGCGCAGCATACGATCCATAACTCCATAAAATTTGCTTGATGATCCTGTGCCCATCTTCGGGTGGATCGTACACCGAAAGCCTGTGATGGAGCACAAACTGTATTCGGCTTCCGTAACATTTTGTTACCACTCGCTCATGCGCAAACCTTCTCGTCATGCCAAGTCTCCATCGATCAACGTAGCCTCAACGATCATCACCTTGATAAACGTACTGAAAGTGCTGCACACAAGTAGCTCCAAACGAGAAGAGTATTTATTCAGTCACGGAACGAACAACATGAAACATGTCAGCACAAATGAGTAGACTTTCATGACGCCCAAGTGCGTAACATTATTGGATCTTGGGCATGACGAAGAATATTACAAGACTTCTTAAACTTTACAAGATGTGTCAAAATGAAGCCCTCTTTTATGAGGTCAATCTCTTGTATTTTTAAGACGAAATTCGGCCGAAGCATACTCTCTCTTGGTTGGTTGAATTTTAATGGAAACAACAACTCTATAGGTGGGCATAGTACTCATGGGACCTCTATATCCCAAAGAAGAAAGTAGGGGTTAAGACTTAGTAGATTGCCCGAAATTGGTACAACGATGACGGCTGGAAGGTGATAGGGAAACTGGATTGAAACTCCGGCCTAAGCTCAATACAAATCCATCATCGTTGTCGATCTCTTTACTCAATGACTTACGTAAAAGATTCAATATTGGGAGATTGGCTTGATGATAACCTTTGAATGTGAGGATAAAGGGGTTTCTTGGGTGTGTCTTTCTTAGTTCTTTCACATTTGAAGCCATAAGACAGAAATGAGGAAATCCATTGGAAATTTTCAAAGAAGAAAACTGTTATCACTTTTGGAGACAATTCTTAAGACCCTTGCCTTTGGTGTTCCCTTATCTTTTACTCGAAAAAAAGTCCTTCTTGGTGAGGCAGACACCTTGAATTACTTATGGAGTACCATTTAGGGGAAGCCTTGTGGAAATTATTTCTTGGTGAGGCGAATTGATCGACTTATGTTCTCAAGGGGAAGCCTTGTGGAAATTTTGAAAGAATAGAAAGGCATTAGATTTTGGAGGCAACTCCGAAGACCCTTTCCTTTAGATCCCCTTTATCCTTTTCTAGAAGATAATTGTGGATTCTAAGAGTACCCTCTTAGAAAATGCCATATTTTTGTCTTTCAAGGAAGTGAGATGAAGTTGCAATGGATAGCCCACCTTCGGAACAAGAAGTTTCTCAACCTCCTTATGATCTCTTCTCCTTTTAACTTGCAATTCTCACCAAAGATGATATAGCTTAAATTTTTTTTTGTAAAAAGACTTGAGCATCACCTAATTACACACTCTTTAAAAAAATTCCAAAGAATGGAAATTATAGAGCATAACTTTTCCTTCATCTTATTCTGCATTTCTTGATTGCTAGATAAATCATAAAATCAATACGTTGGTTTGTCCAATTACACAAGTAGGGTCCATCAAGATCTTCATAAAAGCCACGTGTGATTTTTGTTGAAATATCAAGCTTCAATTTCATAAACCAAAGGCTCAATTTGGACCAATGAGGAGCAAGGATTTTGGAACGAGATTCCCCAACCAAACTCTCCTTCAAATCAATTTGAATTTGTAACTGCTTTTTAGGTGGTAGCTGCTTTTTAGGTGGTAGCTGATTGGTTTGTTAGCCCTAAATCATAGGGAATCTCTTTGACTTCCAATAAAAGTAAGAATCCCAACTAATGTACTTCACTTAAAAAATGATTTTTGAGTTAGTTTAGTGAGTTTCGAAGTTGCCCCAACTCTATCTAGTAGGTCCCTTGCTTAAGCATGCCCCCTAACTATGTAACTTAGCTCCAAGTATATCATTGTATGCACACCATCTCTCTATTCCCTTCATCATTTTTAGTATTATATAGCTTTTTGAAATCTTTTTTAGTCTATACTACTTGTTGAAAAGGTTTTAAAAAGTGATACTATGTCAAGCAAGTCTTTGTGTAGAGAAGTTTATTTCTCCCAATAATGGTACGAAAGCAAGTCTTTGTGTGGATTCTCGTAAAAAAACAAAGTTCTTGGAATCTTTTGCCCCTCTTGAATTATCCTTGAAAGAAATTCTAGACTTTTGGGCAATACTCTAAAGCTTTGTTGCTTGACTTGCATCACTTTTTTTATGTAAAACTAAATATTAATATCACCTTAAGATATGTTTTCCCATCCCACCATGAAATTTTGACTTGAACTTTCATTTATATGTGATATTTATGTTGGGTGTGTGTAGAAGTGCGAGAGACACATGAGAAGCACACAGAAGGAGCACAAACGTAGCAAGACACACGGAGAAGACGATGGCTGGAATAGCTCTCTTTATTGACGATGAACTGAACTGAAGTAAGAGATGAATAATAATCCCTAAGTACAATGTACCACCACATATGAGAGTATCAAGTATGTGGTAACATGGGGAAAAGACCTCTAGCCAGCACTAGAGTAAAAAGTGCCCATGTATAGGGAAAAGGTTCACATCAAAGCTACTCGAGGAACACATAAGTGTAACAAACCCCCCTAGAGCGAATGATGTGAACACATACAGTGAGTGACAGATCAGCCCCCACAAGGTAATAAGCCGACAGCTTTGCAAAAAGCTTCAAACTTTTCCCGTGGAAGAGCTTTG
This sequence comes from Ceratopteris richardii, assembly GCA_020310875.1. Classification (NCBI taxonomy): domain Eukaryota; kingdom Viridiplantae; phylum Streptophyta; class Polypodiopsida; order Polypodiales; family Pteridaceae; genus Ceratopteris; species Ceratopteris richardii. The sequence continues at coordinate 7,514,108 of CM035411.1, forward strand.
GTGAATATGTCTACCACATTATCTTGTGTAGGCACATATACCAAATCAATATCTCATGCATGAAGGTGCTCCCTCACATAGTGATAATGCACCTCAATATGTTTGGTCCGTGCATGAAACACTGGGTTTCGTGCAATAGCCAAAGCACCTTGACTATCAATGAGAATATGCGTAGCAGCATCAATCTCCATGCAAAGATCCATCAATAGGCGTCTCAGCCATATACACTCCATTGTAGCTGTGAAAACTGCCCTGTACTCAGTTTCACAACTCGATGTCGCCACTATAGGTTGCTTCTTACTCAACCAAGATATGCATGAGTCTTCAAGGAAAAAGCAATTACCACTAGTGGACACACGAGTATCATAACAACCAGCCCAATCACTATCTGTAAACACATGCAAGCATGGTTGAACATCTCTGCCATAAAAGAGACCTAAGCTCAAAGTGCCTCTGAGATATCTAAACGCACGTTTTACCGCTTGCCAATGCTTAGTGCCAGGGCTATGCATAAATGACTCAACCGGGAAACTGCATATTGTATATCCAGCCTTGTGTTGCATGCATATATAAGACATCCCACAGCTTGCTGATAAAGAGAAGTGTCAAATGCATCACTAGAATCCTCAACTGAGAACCTGAATCTTGTTTCAACTGGTGTGGAAACTGGCTTGCAATCCTCAAAGTCAAAACTCTGAAGTATTTTTTCAACATACTTTGCTTGATGCATAACAATTCCCCCCTCAACAGATACAAACTGGATGCCAAAATAGTAGCCCAAAAGACCAAGATAAGTGACATCAAAAGTATGCTGCAACTCAACCATAAGAATGTCAAGTTTTGCATCACATGACCCATTCAAGAGTATGTCATCGACATAAAGAACAAGCACTATATCCAAAGATCTATTACTTTGGATTTTCAACATACCTTGATGTTGAATTGTTAAAATATTTATCTTGTAAGATATATTCTTGAATGTTAAATTATGAATGATACTTTATTCAAGAATATCTATTAAATTCTAAAGGTATATCTTTGGAGACACTTGATGAACATCTAGCCATAAGTGTTTTGCACCCCAACTTTGGTTTCTTGATCTTTGAAAGCTATAGGCTTCCAAAGTGCTAGCATTTATTTGGATATGTTTTCTTTCAAAGAACTTTCTATAGTTAACTTAAGACCAATTATGAGGTCATTTCATGATTCTCCAATGTTCTTCTCTGTGTTTTAAATAGTTAAAGTAAATATGGGAACATCTTGTGTACTATTCCATACTTAATTATAGATTGTATGTTTATCTTTATGTAATAATAAAAAAAGAATCACGACTTAATTAATTCCATACTTCATATGACAATTATCCTTGTCAATAAAGTATGCATGGACTCTTTAGAGTTTATGTTTAAACTCTCTAAAATTTCTTTCTTTCATCTCGTATAAGACTTGATGAACTAAACGAGTTCAAAATTATAAGGTCAATTCAATATTGGCTTGCTTCCAATGCTTTGAAAGTCCCTTTACCTTCTAGCTAATTAGATTATATTCTAATTTTTACTTGTATTTGCAATATCATACATCTATTCTTGCATGCATAAGCCTTTTACTTGAATGAATGCATAGTGTATGCAAAGAAGTGAATAGATTGATTGTACCTCATGCAAATGCATGTACTTGTATGCATTGCATGTGTTTGCATGCATGTATTTCATGCATCTATGTTGTGCACAAACAAAAAAATACACTACTCATGCTTCTCTTTATTTATTATTCAACATGATTATGCACATGATTTTGTCCATCTCGAACCTTTTTCTAATGGAAGAAAATCTTGGAGTGTGTGAAAGTAATCCTTGAACTTGCTTTTGTGCATCAAAACATTCCTTTGGGAAGAACAAATCCAAGAACATTCATGCATTCCATGCATGAAGTGGAAAAAAAATGCAAGCAAGTTCTTCTAGTGCTTGATTTCCTTTTTCAATACATATATATTTACCTATGTAACTTTCATTAACTTCTTGCCTTTGATTGAACAATCATCAACAATTGAGACTCTACTCCATGCTTCAACTGTGAATTAATGCAAAAAGAATGAGAACTATGGCAAGCATATATTGAAACCAAGCATAACTTAAAAGAGTAATTAACTTCATAAATACATATGTACATCCATTATCCTGTGAGAAGCGCCATTTCTTTCCATCCTTTGATCCTCAAAACGTGCTGTTTTGAACCTCCTAGTTTTCTTTAGATCTTCAAATCATGTCCTTCATGGTCCCTCCTATGTTACAGGTTGTGAGTTTGAATCATACAAGCTTTAGGGGACCATCCTTTTTGCCACACAACCAAGGAAACAGAAATAATTGTAGACTATGATCAAACTGAGTATAGGTAGAGGCTTGACCAAAATCCTAATTTATAGGGCATGTAACTTGATTAGAGCAGCCCATGCATCACGTGTGGTGATGAGCTTGAGTCTCAAGGTCTACAAATCTCTCTTTAGACATTGTTTTGTTGTAGCTATTTCATGCATTCACTACATACTTAGAATAAAGCTTAAACAAAAATCTGAATTGCTTTCTCACTTCCTTGTGGATAAGGAAAATTTCTCCATATGAGGTAGCTGAGGGTTCAAATCCAAGCCTCAACATCATATTCTTTTGTAGAAAAGAGTAGGGACACGTGAAAGGAAAAGGAATAGAAGAATCAATTGTTCTATACTCCTTGATAGATTTCGATTGAGGAGAACTCGAAATCTCTCGCGATAGGCTTCCAAAAGACTCATTATAGGTATCTAGAACATGAAAGCTCCTTATTTATGCTTAACACATATTCAAATCTTGACTGGTGATGTGTGTGGAGTCCAATAGTAGAGAAGCATAGCCACAAAGTTGTCCTCTCCCAACATGTACCATGCAGGATTGATTCTAATGATCTACATCTCATTGATAGAGTTTTGCTACACCAAATATATACAAAGATGTAATATATAATGTTGTCTAGCTCAATTGTTTATCGTATGAGAACTGACCTCTTGGATGAAAGAAGAACATCACTTATAGGATGTCGTGAGTCCGAACCTCCAATTTACCAACTCCAAAGCTATGCTATTACTTTTGTAAAGATATGCAATCAGTATATCTTCTATTCCAAGAGATTGAACCATAAGCTTCTCCATCCGAGAAAGAATAGAGATGTCCCTTGTGAGAAATATATAACAAGACTCCCTATCTTCACAAAAGGTGAAGAAGAAGACATGATAAACATACCCATTATAAGATATGCCTATGAAGGTTTCCATTGAAGCTCAACATTAGGGAAGATTATGATGAACCCACCAAGGTATCCATGGTACCTAGACTCTGATACCAATGTAAAAAACTAGAGTATTAGGACCACCAAATGCTAGAGAGATCACTCTGCTCCCAACCTCATGTCTCTATATATAATTACTCAAATCAATGAGGACCACAAATGTAACTAAAGTCCACAAGTGAATGTGCGATCTCCACCACTGCTTTAGCACCTCCCACTAGAGTCCACTAGTGGTAGGTGTACTCATCAGTTGATTCAGGTCTCTCTAGACTAAATTTAACTCATGCCAACTTGGTAAGGCTCTAGAGCTCTTTATGCAAAACTCTCTCCCCATGCTCCCCATGTAGTTTGAACGCAAGGCTTCCTCTTTCTCAACCAAGAATTAACCACTTGGCTAAGTGGATTACTTTTAGAGAGCACATGAGCATATGCTTAAGTCTAGCCTTGAGATCTTTGGCCATACATACAAGTGACCAAACAGTGTCTGATTTCAGATATGTCTAAATTGGCAAGACAATCATATCATAGAATTTACTTTATAACAAAATCCTTCATAAAGTGTTTTTGAATGTATATGCAAGGTTGGTTTTATGTTAGGGCTATGCTTAATGCATTAAGCATAGCCCTAAAACACTTCCAAACACCATTACTACTACCCCATTAGTTGGGGTGTACATATGCATGTAAGTTTCCATTAATACCTTTCTCCCTACTACCCCATTAGTTGGGGTGTACATATGCATGTAAGTTTCCTCTTAATACCTTGATCAATTAGGTGTTGATAAAATAAAAAGGTGAAACACTCTTCCTCCATCAGAACTAGGAGTCTTTGTATGATAACCTTTCTCCTTCTCAATCTGTAGCTTGGACTTTTTGAACCAAGAAATGTCTTTAATTTTTGTTCTTACAAAAAATCCATAGTATCCTTGTAAAATCATCAATAAAATTCATAAATTATCTATTACCTCTAAATGATGTTTCGCTTATGGATCCCCAAACAGCTCTATGGATGAGATCTAAGGGATTCTCATTTATGAATCCTTGCTTCTCAAATGATAGTTTTGTTTGCTTCCCTAATTGGCTGCTTCACATATGTGTTACATGTTTTAGGATTCAAAACTTGGTTGGCCATCCAATAGCTTCTTCCTTTGACTATCCTTCATCCGTTGGGTTCTAATGTGGCACTTTTTTGGTGTGTTATAGATCCAATCAGGATACTTTTTTCCACCATAAGTAAAGTGGAAAGATTGGTTATGGTTGGCTTTACATCCATGGTGAAAATCTTTCCTTTTGTCTTTCCTTTTTCCAGTACCTTGTAGTAGGGTCTTCAATATAGCACCCACCTCTTTTGAACCTATGCTTATAGCTTTATCTACCATTTTTCCAACAAAGAAAGGATTCTTTGTTATTGTTAGCACATATAAAACATCTTTCAAAAAATTAGCCTTGTTTATGTAAGAAATAATAGAAAAAAAAAAGACCAATGGACAGATTTGTTAAAAATGCAACACAAAGAGAGACACAAACTAAGAGATAAAGAACTCAAATTCTCAAATTTCCAAGAGTGATGAAGATATAAAGATGGTATTTTCCACACATGCGCTCCCAATATGGAGCTTAGATGGCAATCTAGACAAACTATAGATTAAAGGATCACTAGTGCACAATGCAATGTAGAGCTTCACATAGGTCATGATTTTATAGGTTTTACATGATGGAGAGTGTTAATCTCCAAAAGAACAACCTACTCTTGTAATTAGAGCACCTCTATATCAAGAGTAAGTCAAAACCTTCACCAACTTAGAGGATTAATACTCAATTATAAGGATTCTGAAAAATCTGTGAAGAGGATGATTCTACAGAAAGTCTGCTGCACTTATCTTTCTCATTGACTAAGAAAATGTGTAAAGTTTTTTATAAAACTTTGCATGAGGTGTTGCCTAAAGATTGTGCACCTCCTCCAAGTTGAATTACTCCAAAAGATTCAGTAAATTTTGAGAAATCAACTTGACAAGTCTCCTATGTCTAAAATTGTACTTCTGAGAAGTCGATTTAGACACCTATAACTTCTAAGGCATGGTTCTCCAAGAATAGAACCCGTTTAAGCAAATGCTTTTAGCCACAAGTAGCTTACCTTCCAACTTAAATATTGAGTGCTTGCTTGCTCAAAACTTTAAACTGTGGAGTGAGAAATGATCAAATCATTGACTTCTAATTTTGCGCTTGTTTCAGGAACCAGTGAACACTTCTTCACATACAAATGTTCCTACACACAATTCTCTTAGCCTGATCACAATTGGAAGCTAAAAATTTTTACAGAGGTCGATCACCTATAGAATTAGACTTGTACAAAAGCATTTCACAAAAGATCTAACACAAGAAGAGAAAACTCAAAAACATCGGGTGCAAAATTTCTGTCATTTCTGAAAAACTTACAACTGAATGATGAGAGAGAGTTCAACTAATTTCTCATATGTCTAATGACACTTACAACTTCTCAATTCTCTATTCTCATACTCTCTCATTCTCTCCTCTAATGTCCCGACATTTTCATAGCATATATATACAAAAATTTACAACCCTATGACTTCTTAAGGACATAATTGAACTATCTGTACATATGTGTACATGTTTTCCTCTTCTGAGTGTATACTTCTTCCTTGCATCATTACTTGAATCTTCCCTTCAAATCTTGACTTCATTTGCATGTCAAAACATCAATTGGTGATTGTCCTGCACCAACAGCTCCCCCTCAATCATCAATTGAGGTTTTCTCTATCTTCTTTATGTCTGCCATGTCTTTGAACTTCTGTAACTTTGGTCCATCCAAGCTTTTGGTAAGCATATCAGCTATCTGATCTTTTGTTGAAGTATGTATGACTTCAATCTCTTTATCCATCACCTTCTCTCTCAGGAAGTGGTACTGAATCTCAATGTGTTTAGTCCTGGCATGGAAAACAAGGTTAGCAGCTAGATACAATGAACTCATGTTATCTCCATATATGATAGGTATACTCTGTATAGTGTCAAAACTCTTCATCAAAGTCTTAAGCCATATTATTTCCTTTGCAGCTTCAACCATTCCTTTGTACTCTGCTTCTGTAGATGACAAAGCAACTGTATGTTGCTTCTTTGAACACCAAGAGATTAACTTATCTCCCACATAACACATGTATCCATAGGTTGACCTTCTATCATCAGGATTACCTGCCCAATCTGCATCACTATATACTTTGATGTTTGTATCTGATGTAAAACCACTTTAGGCTTTGAATGCCTTTCTCATCTGTACCTGTAAGAATTATATCATCAACATATATGCACATGTAAATGAACCCATCATCACTTGCTTTAACAAGCAAGCTACTATCTACCTTAGATACTTGAAATCCAAGTTCCTTTTTAGAACTTTACAAGCCTATAGTTCCATGCCCTTGGGGCCTGCTTCAAGCCATATAAAGCTCTCTTGAGCTTACACACATGATCTGGATACCTTCCATCTCTGAATCCTTGAGGTTGCTACATAAAAACATCATCTGAAATATAACCATTCAAAAAAGCATTCTTCACATCTAATTGACACAATTTCCAACCTTTACATGCAACAATTGCTATGAGTGTTCTGATGGTTGTCATCTTTGCCACAGGACTATAAGTCTCATCACAATCAATACCATATGTTTGAGCAAACCCTTTCACAACAAGTCTAGCTTTGTACCTAGACACACTTCCATCTGCAAACCTTTTTGTCTTGTAGACCCACTTACATCCAATGATCTTTTGGCTATATCCCATATTTGATTCTCCATCAATGCATCATATTCTTCCTGCATAGCTTTCTCCCAATTTTCTTTACCTTTTGCCTCTTCATATGTAGAAGGGTCTTCATCTGCTTTTATCATGTAAGCATAATCTTTGGTAGCCAAAAAAGAAGTATCATAGCTATACCTTGTAGGTTGCCACTTGTGTCTTGATGACCGTCTAAGTTCTCCACTCCTTGAGGTTTCTGGTTCTTCACACTCAGGATCAAATCTTGGCATTTCTTCACCTTCAACCTACACTTCATTATTCTCCTCTTCATCAATTATCTGTACCTTTGATTTACCTTTCCTTTGACTCACAACTTCTTCATCACCTGTATTAATATTGATAATACCTTCATATCAAGTACCTTGCTCATCAAATTTAACATCCTTAGACACAATGAATTGTTTTGTGGATGGACTCCACAACCTATATCCCATCTGCTTATCATCATAACCAATGAACACATACTTTTCAGCTTTAGGTTCCAATTTGTGTCTTAATTGTGATGGCACATATGCATATGCCAAACATCCAAATACTTTGCAATGGTCTAATGTAGGTCTCTTACCCCACCATGCCTCATATGGTGTCATACCCTACAAGGCTTTGCATGGTAGCCTATTGACCAGATAAGTAGCTGTATTTACAGCCTCAGCCCACAAATAATTTGGGCGATTTTTCTCCTTCATCATGGATCTTGCAAACTCAACAAGAGTCCTATTCCTCCTTTCTGCTACACCATTTTATTGAGGAGAGTACCTGCAAGTAACCTCCCTTTTTATACCTGCATTCCACAAGTAATCACTGAACTCATTAGAGAAATACTCTCCCCCTCCATCTGACCTTAGTCTCTTCAACTTATGACCTGTAATTCTTTCTGCATACACATGATAATGTTTGAATGTATTGAATACCTCTGACTTATCTTTGATCACATAGATAGTGATCCATCTGGTAGCATCATCAACATAAATCACATAATACCTTGAACCATTGATACTGTAATCCTTTGATGGTCCCCACACATCTGTGTGTACCAACTCAAGCTTCTCTGAATACATAAAACCATGCTTGGAATAAGATTGCTTATGAGCCTTACCTAATTGACATGCCTCACATCTGTATGTCATATGTTGACCTGCAACATTAGGCAATCCAAGCACTGCACCATTGTTAATCATGTCTTTGATACCTCTTTCATTGAAATGTCCAAGCCTCTTGTGCCAAAGATCTAACTCAGAGATCTTATGTCCTCCATAAGTGAACAAGGCATGACCAACATTACCTTGAATCTTCAATGTGAACAATCTTCCTTCTTTCTTCCCTGAAACAATCTGTTTATACCCATTGCTAGGGTCTTCCACAAACACTCCTTCATTAGTGAACCTCACTTCATAACCTTTTTCAACAATTTGTCCTACACTTATCAGATTCTTAGGAATTGTAGGAACATACAAGACCTTACTCAATAAGGTGCTACCATCCTTGACCTTTACTGATCCAATTGACTTCACATTGTCCTTTGTATTGTCTCTTGTTTGAACAACATGATTAGTCACCTTATTTTCCAAATCAATCATCAATGCTATGTTACCACTCAGATGATTGCTACACCCTGAGTCAATGTAGAAGACTCTTTGGTCTTCACTTTGCCTTTCACAAGTTGCATTCATTATCAATGTTGAATCCTCCTTCTGATCTGAAGCATAATTGTAGTAGGTATTATTGTATTATTGACTTTGGAATCCTCTACCTGCATTTCTTCCAAAGTAACCCCTACTACCTCTAACTCTGAAATTACCTCTTTGATTTCTGCCACCTCTTCCTCTTGAATTAAAATTCTGATTATATCCACCATTACTCTGATTATTATGCCAACAATAATTAGCTAAATGATTTGTCTTACCACAAATCCAGCAAGCTTTGACTCCATCTTTGTTGTTCCTGCCTCTTCCTCTACCTTTGCCACCTCCTCTTCCTCTTAGGAAGTTGGCTTGACTAGTTGTGCCTTCATCTTCATTTGCTTGTTGCTTTCCTTTACTATTTTTCTTCTTATCCTTTGAGTACATTGCATGACCTGTACTCTTGTCACTTTCACCTTTGACATCCTGCTCAAAGGTTCACATATGTCCTAGCAACTGATTTAAGTCAGGAGTAAAATGATCAAGTGATAATTCAGTGGACAAAATAAATGGCTTCCATTTGTCATCACCTCTCAAGCCTGTGAGTATTTGCCTTACCAATTTATCCTCCTCAATGTCTTCATCAACAGCTCCTAATGCATCTGTAATATCCTTCATTCTGGTTACATAATCTGAGATGGATTGAGAGGCCTTCTTCTTGAAAGTGGTAAATTCTGCCCACAAAGGCCTTCCTTGACTTTGTGGTATTTTGGAAATGCTCCTCCAAAGCATTCCATATATCACTTGCACTTTCAAGACCTCTAATGTGAGGTATCAAGTAGTCATTGACTGCCATATAGATAATGCTCCTAGCTTGAGCATCTCTCTTCATCCAATTCTTCAAATCTGACAATTCCTCCCTAGTTGGAACACTAGGATCTCTGAATTGAGGCTTTTCTTCTTCACCTGTAATGTAAGCTATCAAGTCTTTGCTCATAAGATGAGCTTCCATCCTCATTGACCATGCAGGATAGTTTTCTCTATCCAATTTCTCTATCTGAAGAGAATCTCCCATCTTTTCTTCACCTGTGTATTGAATTCTTCAAACTTTATAAAGTATAAGGTTACCTTTACTTTGAATGACACTCCTTTTGAGTTCCTTGATATCGTATGATCTCCTTCTCAAGCTTTATCCTCAAGCTTCCACCTTTTGAACCTTCAGATGTTGAATTCTTTGCACCTGCAGCAATCGAGATCCTCCTTCCTTCAATTCTGATGCTTGCTGCTCTGATACCACTGATGGAGAGTGTTAATATCACTCTTGTAATTAGAGCACCTCTATATCAAGAGTAAGTCAAAACCTTCACCAACTTAGAGGATTAATACTCAATTATAAGGATTCTGAAAAATCTGTGAAGAGGATGATTCTACAGAAAGTCTATTGCACTTATCTTTCTCATTGACTGAGAAAATGTGAAAATTTTTTGATAAAACTTTGCATGAGGTGTCGCCTAAAGATTGCACACCTCCTCCAAGTTGAATTACTCCAAAAGATTCAGTAGATTTTGAGAAATCAACTTGACAAGTCTCCTATGTCTAAAATTGTACTTCTGAGAAGTCGATTTAGACACCTATAACTTCTAAGGCATGGTTCTCCAAGAATAGAACCCGTTTAAGCAAATGCTTTTAGCCACAAGTAGCTTACCTTCCAACTTAAAGATTGAGTGCTTGCTTGCTCAAAACTTTAAACTGTGGAGTGAGAAATGATCAAATCATTGACTTTGAATTTTGCGCCTGTTTCAGGAACCAGTGAACACTTCTTCACATACAAATGTTCCTAAACACAATTCTCTTAGCCTGATCACAATTGGAAGCTAAAAATTTGTACAGAGGTCGATCACCTATAGACTTAGACTTGTACAAAAGCATTTCACAAAAGATCTAACACAAGAAGAGAAAACTCAGAAACATCGGGCGCAAAATTTTTGTCATTTCTGAAAAAACTTACAACTGAATGATGAGAGAGAGTTCAACTAATTTCTCATATGTCTAATGACACTTACAACTTCTCAATTCTCTATTCTCATACTCTCTCATTCTCTCCTCTAATGTCCCGACATTTTCATAGCATATATATACAAAAATTTACAACCCTATGACTTCTTAAGGACATAATTGAACTATCTGTACATATGTATACATGTTTTCCTCTTCGGAGTGTATACTTCTTCCTTGCATCATTACTTGAATCTTCCCTTCAAATCTTGACTTCATTTGCATGTCAAAACATCAATTGGTGATTGTCTTGCACCAACATTACAATGGGAGTCGCTATATATAAACGTAATAAGAGAGAAAAAATAGTCGGCAAAAAAATTTATCCAACAATATTTACATCTACCATCTCAGCTTTGCGAGCTAGGGGGATAGTCCCCTTGGACCTCACAGAAAGGGGAAAGTCCCCCTCTGCACTCCCACCATTAAGGTTCTTTGGGGAAACCATATGGTGCCACAAGGCCTTTATTTTCACCTTGAATGGAAAGCCAATGGCCCAGAAGTTTATGCCCTACCTAACCTCATGGCTAGGCTCACAAAGATCATCATTGTCATCTAGGTTCATACATAGACCTCATCTAACTTGGAAGTAAGGATTCCACAAATGTTTGGGCTCTCACAATACTTCTCCTCATTATAGGGCCTTACAACTTAGAGTTCCATGGATCATTTGTGGCCAATTGAGGGTGGAGCATTGAGTATAAATAATGCCCCCAACCTCCCCCAATGTCCACCCTATAGTGAACTACCTCCTTGGTCCAATACCATGCTTTGGAAAGTGTCTATGAAGTTGCTCTCTCTCAAGAGCCTTGATGAAGATGTTTGATCCATTTTTTGCACTTGGACAATAGCTTATCTCCACAACCCCATCCTTGATCAACTCATGCACATAGTGATACTGAATTTCTATGTTCTTGGTACATGCATGGAAAACATGATTTTTTATTGATGGGCATGCAACATTGGTTGTCACACTTTAGCATTGTATCTCTTATCCTTGTATTATTATGTGCCATAGGATCTATTAGGCTGCCACCAATACACCCAATTTTGTAATTATCCAAGTATTGTAGTTTGTAATATAGTGTCATTAGAATTTCCCAAGAATATGAACCACTAGGTAGAGTGTTATGTAACATATTCGGGAAGTTAAAGAGGGTAGTCTAGAGACTAAGAGAGAGAACCTATTCACAAGAAGAGAGATGTCAGGAGACATAACCTATTCTCTAAAATATGGTTGTAATCTCTCTATTTTGTAATGAAGAATTGTATTCCTATTCTATGCTTTGTATATTTTATTTTGGATTTATATGTACTCTGAACCTTTATTTTTGGTAGAGTCTGTGTAATCTCTGCATTTAGGGAATAGAATGCACTAGATTCATTCTGGTACACCTCACTCCCCGAACCTTCTTTTGCTATGGAAGACAAAGCCAACAAACATTTGGAGGCCACGATAGGATGGGGTATCATCAAGAATGTTCAGTGAGGTGAAGTGACAACGGTGCAACAAGGAGACGAACTGACGTATTCCCTACAATGGAGACGGTGTATACCAATATGATAAGGTAAGTGGTTTTTGAAATACCAACAATAGTAGGCAACATTTTGTGTAGCGGAATCATTTACTTCACAATATACATATATTATTGGCAGTGGGAATTCTCAAAGTGATTGTGTACCCGAAAAATTACATGTCTTGGTGGAAAAAGAGGTACTACCATACCTGTTGCTAGCACAATTGCTGGAGGTGCATGCGGATTTTGAAGCAGCAAAGTTGCAAGCAGACAAAGTAGAAGGACGACAAGCCATGGAGGAATCAGATAGGGATATAGAGAGAAGACCCTAGGATTTAGGTGTGGCACCAGGCCTCTTGGATTCAAGGAACAGTAGACGGTACTGTGAAGGCAAGTTGGTGTCATATTTGAGATGGAGTCCTAGGATGGAATAAAGATTGAAGAAGAAGACTTCTCGTGGATACTTGCTGATGAAGAGTAGAAGTTTTGGCAAGTCCCGATTCAAATGGCTGCCTCAATGCACAACAAAATGTAGTTTAATCGAGTTAGAGGTAGAATTGATGATGAGCTTGATGTACATGCTCATCTTTTTGATACATAGTATGATTTGTTAGAGGGAAATCCGAACAATGCTAGGAAATGCCAAGTGTTTTAGGCTACCCTTAGAGGAGAAGCCATTCATTAGCTAACCAAATTTGCCCCAAATCATGTTGCTACATACGATGCTTTAAAAACAGTGTTCTTCCTAAGATTATTTCAGAAAGCCAAAACTATAGGTCAATTATTTATAACTTTGCAGTATATGGTGTAGCAACCGACGCAAATAGTTGTGAAATATGCTTCCTCATTTCAAAGTACACAACAAAAGATTTCAGAAACAGAGTGCTCTCTAGACAATGTGGTGTGTGGATGGTTTATGGATTGGCTTAATTCTTTACTAAAAGAAAAAACTCATCTTTTTGCATTAGATGGTACTAGATTGTTAGACGGCCGTCGGAGTAGGACAAATGTATGCCGGATGTAACGGAATTTTTGAAATTTGCGCGAAAAGTCGGTACGCGCATTCTGTAAACATCTTTTTAAAGCAATGGAAAAAGAGTGATCGAGACCCCGTTTTTCTCAGAAGTTGTTTGAGTACTATCTGAGTTTGTGTGGTGTCATCGGGAGATTGAGTCATATTTCTATATTGTTCTGTTCAGTCTGTTCGTCTATCCCTACTGTAGTGCAGAGTAATGAATTTGTAGTATCGAGTGTGAATCTATTTGTTAACAATTGTGTTCTGTATTCACTGTTGATTCCGATCACAGGGAAGGACTAATATCGGCAATAGTATGAACTGCGAGTTGGAGCACTGATAAGCTTGGTGATTAGTTAAACTGTGATTAGTATGCCTGTTGATTGAGTTTTGCATACGGTAAGCATGTACACCCTCTGGTATGGCCGTCTGTCTGACTACTGACCGGTATACCTATCTGTCTTGAAGAAGTGTGTATTGAGTTGCATAATCTAGATCTCTATCTTCTTCTCTCTCGTCATTTTAAACAATAAGGAAGGCCAAGGAATATCATCCAGCTCAAGTTGGAAGGGGTGGGGTTGTTTGAACTCTTTGGATACAACATGGACAGAGCTGGTCAGTGGTGCAACATCAAATCTTTGCCTCTGTCATTGCCGAGGGAGGATGGCCATGGTGATAGGAAGTGATACGCAAGCAGAGGTTATGGAGAGGCTTTGTAGCCTGTTGAAGAGAAGATGGCAATTGTAATGGTAATGGAGCCACTTTGGTTCTCTCCCGGATCAATGCCTCTCTCTGGGATGGCTTGTAGTCTGAATGTCTGCAATCTCACTCTTTTCTCTCTCTTTCTATCTCTATCTCTCTATCTTCTTCTTTCTCTCTCTCTCTCTCTCTCTCTCTCTCTCTCCTCCCCCTCCACTTCTCTCTCTCTCTCTCCTCCACCCTCCTCCACCGTCCTCCACTCTCCCTCCACCCTCCTCCACCCTCCTCCACCTTCCTCCGCACTCCTCCACTCTCCTCCACCCTCCTCCACCCTCCTCCACCCTCCTCCGCACTCCTCCACCCTCCTCCACCCTCCTCCGCACTCCTCCACCCTCCTCCACCCTCCTCCACCCTCCTCCGCCCTCCTCCACCACTTCCCCCAAGAGCCCCCCTCCACCTCCTCCCGCAAGAGCCCCCCTCCACCTCTTCCCCCAAGAGCCCCCTCCACCTCCTCCCGCAAGAGCTCTCCTCCATCCCCCTCTCCGCAAGCCCCCCCTCTGCACTCTCCCTCTTTCTCTCTCTCTCTCTCTCTCTCTCTCTCTCTCTCTCTCTCTCTCTCTCTCTCTCTCTCTCTCTCTCTCTCTCTCTCTCTCTCTCCTCCCCCTCCACTTCTCTCTCTCTCTCCTCCCCCTCCACTCCGCCCCCCCTCCGCCTCCTGCCCCTCATCCACTCCGCACCCCTCCTCCTCCCTCCCCCTCATCCACTCCGCCCCCCTCCGCCTCCTCCCCCTCATCCACTCCGCACCCCTCCGCCTCCCTCCCCCTCATCCACTCAGCCCCCCTCCGCCTCCTCCCCCTCATCCACTCCGCACCCCTCCGCCCCCCTCCGCCCCCCTCCCCCTCATCCACTCCGCACTTCCGCACCCTCCCCCTACGTACACTCCTGCCCCCTCTCTCTCTCTCTCTCTCTCTCTCTCTCTCTCTCTCCCTCTCCGCGTGACCCGCAGCCCTCCCCCGCCGCGCAGTCCCTCTCTCTCCCTCTCTCCTTCTCTCTCTCTCTCTCTCTCTCTCTCTCTCTCTCTCTCTCTCTCTCTCTCTCTCTCTCTCTCTCTCTCTCTCTCTCTCTCTCTCTCTCTCTCTCTCTCTCTCTCTCTCTCTCTCTGTCTCTCTCTCTCCCCCGCCTAATTCCCCGCACCCCCCCCGCGCAGCTCCCCTCCCCCTCCCCCGCCTAATACTCCGCAGCCCCCCCCACTATCCTCCGCAGGTCCCCCCGCTACCACCCGCCTACACCCCCCCGCTGCCCCACACTCCCGCGCCACCCCGCATCCCCCCACCCTCGCATTTCCGCCCCCGCCCCCCCCCTCACAGTCCCGCACTCTCCTGCTGTCCCGCACCCCCTCACAGTCCTACCATCCCACTGCCCCCTCACAGTCCCGCACCCCCCGCTCTCTCGCGCACATCCCCGCCCCCTCACACTCACACACACACACACCCACACACTCACACACATATACACACACACATACCCTCACACACCCACACGCATACACACACACTCACACACACATATACATACACATACACTTACACACACACCCCCACACACACACATTCACACACACACCCACACGTGCGCACAAGCACACACACTCACACTCACATACATACACAACCACACACACAGGGTTCACAATCAGATGTCTCCAAAAATAGCATAACTGGCTTCTCTGGATCTGTTTTGGTATGTCAAGGGACATCTAATGGAGGTTCAGGATGCATAATCGGAGAGCATCCATATGGAGAACATCCTTCCCAGACACTTTTTTGTTAGAAATATCAACAGTAACGTGCAAGATGCTGAACTTCGTGTTTTGTTTGAGCATTATGGTGCCATTCGTACCCTCTACACTGCCTGTAAGCATCGGGGTTTTGTTATGATCTCATATTATGACATCCGTTCTGCTCGGAATGACATGCGTGCTCTACAAAATAAACCATTGCGTCGAAAGAAATTGGACATACATTTTTCAATACCTAAGAACAATCCATCTGACAAGGATGTCAATCAGGGGACTGTTGTTGTTTTTAATCTGGATGCATCTGTTTCTAATGAAGATCTTCGTCAAATTTTTGGGCATTATGGAGAAGTGAAAGAAATTAGAGGAACACCACATAAGCGCCACCACAAGTTTATAGAGTTCTATGATGATAGAGCTGTTGAAGCTGCTCTGAAAGCTCTTAACAGAAGTGACATTGCAGAGCCTAGTCGACCAAGTGGTGCTCGAAGAAGTTTAAGGCAACAACATGGCCCAGAGTCGGAGCTAGATGATAACCCGTTCTATGGATTTGGTTCTCCTATGACAGTATCCCCTCCAGGGAATTTTCCTTCTCAGAATCAGTTTGAAAGTCCTCTTGAGAGAAGACCTGTGAGGAATTACAATTTGACAACTGGAAGTATAGGACTGAACATGGACGAACCAGTGGATGCTAGCATGGCTGTCATCAATCGTCAGAAAGGGAGCTCCTAAACACAGCAAGCCTTGCATACACGTTGTGCAAATTTGGACTGGAAGCTCTTTGGTTGAGAAAAGGTAAAAAGGAAACTATTAAAAGTGAAAGTGGATAAACAAATGTGCCGCCAACTATTCACGGCGACTACCTATTTTTGTGGATCTAATTCAAATCAAGTGGAATATTCGATCTTGTGAAGAGATGGATAGGTATGTGTTGAAGATGAAGAGGTGTTGCAAAATCTTTGCTCTACACTAGCCAAATGAAATCCAGGAGTAGATGGTGGGCCCTTTTAGCTTGCCAATGGATGTACTAGACACCCTTGGAAGATCACTCTCAAAAAGATAGATCAAAACAGATAAGTTGGAGTTAGCTCAGAGGTGAAAACTTGCTATTCTTGGTTAATACACCTGTCTAGTGTTTTACATAATTCTCTGAGCACAGTAGCAATTAGATTAATTCCTCTTGGGAAAGGCTAGGTAGCTTAAAGAGCTAACTTTAGAGAGTAATATCATCAAAAATAACAAACCACACACTGAGAATGACTTTTAACAAGTGATGACATCATCCCGATTTTCACGGGCTGCTACAGAAATAGACCAGTGAGTAGAAAAATTAACATAACTCAAGATGTAAGAATCCAATGATCATGAAAATTTGTATGCTTATACTAGACAGTACGTTGAATTCAACAAGCTTAAAATCACTGAATTTGGATGAGTAAACACTGCGAAATGACTCTGACAAGATGACTGAAAAAGTCGGGTACCTGACAGAGAAGTGAAGATGAACATACCCTGTTGACTTCAAATGAACATAACTGAAGATTCCAACATCCAAATGACATGAAAATTTGTGAGCATATAGTAGCCTTATAGAGCTAACTTTACCAAGTTAAATCACTGAAAATGATGAACCAAGTGCAGAGAAACAATCTCTGCAAGCTGACTGAGAAAAACTGAAGTAATGGCAGTGAGTAGTACACATCACAAGAACATGGAAAGATGAACTCAAATAATCATGAAAATGAAAGTATATTGCTTGTACAATACAATGACTTACTGATACATATGTGTGCCTTGTAATCACACCTTGATATGGCATAAAGCTCAGCTCTTGGAGGTCTTCACATAGGTCTCTCTAACCACGACTAAAACTGCCATCTATTTATAGTTGAGTTTGGGAGGCTAACTTCCCTCAATCACTCTCCAATCAATCAATGATTGATTTGATTCTCTACCTACCACAAATCACGAATTCGTGGCTCCTCTTTCCATTCTTGATCAAGTGGACTCAACCACTTAAGATTCTCTTACTTTTACATTAAGTAAACTCTTCAAAAGTTACAAGAGGTAGTTCACAAGTGAACTTTACATAGTCTTCATTTTAAGGCTTTTTCTATGACTTTGTGGGACTCAAGCCAATACTTAGGCTTGTCATAGACTTGCTCCAACAGCTCCCCCTCAAGCCAAGTATGCTTGAGGTCTTCAATCTTCCAAGATTACCTGCAAACCAATCATAGCCTTGAATTTGCAAAGCTTTGTACCATCCAATGCTTTGGTTAGAATATCTGCACATTGTTGATGAGTGGACACATATGATATTTGAATCTCTTTGCTTAGAACCTTCTCTCGTACATAGTGATAATGAACTTCAATATGTTTAGTCCTTGCATGAAAAATAGGATTAGCAGCCAAATGAATAGAACTCATATTGTCACCAAAAATAGTTGGAGTTCCAAACTCCAATCCAAGATCTTTGAATAATGTCTTCATCCACATAGCTTCTTGTGTAGCTATAGCAAGACCTCTATATTCAGCTTCAGTAGAAGAGAGAGCAACTGTGGGTTGCTTCTTGGATGACCATGAAATAAGCTTTGAACCTGCAAAGGTAAGATAACCTGAAGTGCTCCTTCTATCTTCCTTGGAGCCAGCCCAATCTGCATCAGAAAATAGCTTCAAACCTAAATCAGATACATAAGGATAGTAAAGTCCTTCATTTATGGTTCCTTTGAGATATTTGAGTATCCTTTTGGTAGCATCCATATGTGGTTTCCTTGGTGTGTGCATAAATTGGCTTAGCACACTCACACTGTAACATATATCTACTCTTGTCAATGTGGCATAGTTGAGACTACCCACTAGACTTTGATATGATGTGATGTCCTCTATGAGTTCACCTTCATGTGAGCTCAATTTGTGATTAACCTCCATTGGAGTACCTGCAATCTTACAATCTTGCATCTTGAATTTTGCCAACATGTCCTTAATGTACTTTCTTTGAGTGAGAAACAAACCATGATCTTTGTAGACAACTTCCAAACCTAGGAAGTAGGTAAGTGAACCCAAATCACTTATCTTGAACTCTTCTCTCATCTGATCTTTGATCTTCTTCATACCATCTGCATCATTTCCTGTCAATATAATATCATCTACATATACACATAGGTAGATGACCTCGGAATTACTCTTTTTAATAAAGAGTGAAGGATCTGCTTTGCTTGGTTGAAAGCCTTTGTCCTGCAAGAATGAAACAAGCCTGAAATTCCAAGCTCTTGGAGCTTGCTTGAGACCATACAATGCTTTGTTAAGTTTACACACATAATCAGGATAAACTTGATTCTCAAAACCAGGTGGTTGTGCCATATATACCTCTTCTGTTATCCAACCATTCAAAAATGCATTCTTTACATCTAGTTGAAGTATCTTCCAATTCTTGGAAGAGGCAATACTAAGCAAAAACCTAATAGTAGGCATCTTTGCCACAGGAGAGAAAGTCTCCTCATAATCAATTCCCTGAGTTTGTGCAAAGCCTTTTGCCACAAGCCTTGCCTTATACCTGTTAATTGAACCATCAGAATTTTTCTTGAGTTTATAGACCCATCTTGAGCCTATTACCTTCATGGATGAAGTCTTGGGCACCAAATCCCAAGTGTTGTTTTCCTCAAGTGCTTCAATCTCTTCCTTCATTGCATGCTTCCATTCTGTTTTTGCTTTGGCCTCTTCAAATGATGATGGCTCCTCTTGGTTTATGTCCTGTGCTATGTAGATAGAATGTTTAGTTACTAATGAGGTGTCAAACCCATACCTTTCTGGTTTTTTCTTTTCCCTCATAGATCTTCTTAGGCCATGATGTGATGATTCTGCCTCATGTCCAAGTTCCTGCAATTTTGCTTTACCTTTAGACTTCCATGCTTTGATCTTTTCCATCTGACATTCTTCATCATCCTCTGAGGTGTCTTGTTCTTCAATCTTTGATTGTTCTCTACCAAGCTTTGGAAAATCTTCTTCAAGATCATATGGTAAATTGACCTTCCTGCATGAATCTTCATACCATGAATTGTTCTCATCAAAAACTACATCTCTGCTTACCAAGAATCCTTTGTTGGTAGGGTTGTATAACCTGTAGCCCTTTTGATTGTTGTCATATCCAATAAGTACACACCTTTCTGCTTTTGGATCCATCTTGCCTCTAACCTGTGAAGGAACATGAGCAAAAGCAATACATCCAAAAATTTTACAATGATCTAAACTTGGTCTTCTTCCATTCCAAGCCTCATATGGAGTCATCCCATCAAGGGATTTTGAAGGCAACCTGTTAATCAAGTAAGTGGCTGTAGATACAGCCTCAGCCCATAAGTAATTAGGTAAATGCTTTTCATTTAACATAGACCTTGCAGCTTCAACAATTGTCCTATTCCTCCTTTCTGCCACTCCATTTTGCTCAGGAGTGTACCTTGTAGTTACCTCTCTTTTGATTCCTCTTTCTTGAAGAAAAGAATCAAACTCATGGGAGAAGTATTCTCCCCCTCCATCTGACCTTAGCCTTTTTAGTGATTTACCTGTTTGATTCTCCACAAGAGCCAAATATCTTTTGAAACATGAAAAAACTTCATCTTTGTGTTTCATAGAGAATAGGATAGTCCATCTGCTGCAATCATCAATAAAGGAAACATAATACCTTGATCCTGATATTGAAGCTTCCTTGCTTGGTCCCCATACATCTGTATGAACCAACTCCAAGAGATCTCCATGCATATAACCTTTCTTCATGAATGGTAACCTGTGAGACTTTCCAAATTGACATGCACTGCACTTATAAATCATATGTTGTTTTGACAAATTAGGAAGTCCAAGTACACTTTGGTCCCTGCAGATTTGCTTTAATGACCTTTCACCAATATGTGCTAACCTTTTGTGCCATACTTCCAATTCTGTGAGTGTCTGACTACCATAATTAAAGAGAGCAATGTTTCTAATGTCCTGTAATTCAAATGTGAACAATCTACCTGTCTTTTCACCTTTTGCAATTCTTCTGAATCCTTGACTTGGATCTTCAACAAATGCTCCTGCTTTTGTGAACCTGACTTGCAACCCTTTCTCTACTATCTGCCCAACACTTATCAAATTCTTTGTTATGGTAGGGACATAGAGTACCTTACTGAGTAGGTTGATGTTTCCATCAGGTGCTTTGACATTGCCTATTTTCTCCACAGGATGTTTTGTATCATCTCCTGTTTGTACCTCATGCTTATTCCTTGGATCTTCTAAATCTGATAGGAGTGCCACATTTCCTGCCACATGATTTGAACAACCTGAATCTATGTAGAAAACATGCTCATCAGATTTACCTTGTGGCATAGCCATGTTCATGATCAATAATGAATCCTCTTTGTTTGAGTCTTCTGTGTAGTTATTGTAGTCTCTCCTTCCTTTGTAGCCTCCTTGATAGTTTGAATGATTGTAGTTGTTGTCGTTGCCATGGTAGTTGTTGAACCTTCCTCTTGAGTAGCCATAACTTCCTCTATTGTATCCTCTGCCTCTTTGATTCCTGGAATTCCTAAAGCAATTTTCAGTTGTATGATTAGTTAATCCACAAATAGAACATGAGTTGGAGTCTTGGGATCTCCCCCTGCCTTGTCTACCTCCTCTTCCTCTACCTCTGCCATGTCTTCCTCTACCTGCATAGTTAGCTTGATATGTACCTGCTTCATCATCCACTTTCTTTGCCTTTCCTTTGTTATCTTTAGACTTGCTTTTATCCGTGTATAAAGCTGAAGATTGATTACCTTTAGAGCTTTCTCCATTTTTGATAAGCTTTGCCTCTTGAGTAAGTAATTGTCCAATGAGTGTGTTGAAATCAGGTACATGCATGTCCATGTACAAATCCATAGCTGTGGTGAATGCTTCCCACTTGTCATCTGCCTTCAAGCCATTGATGACCTGCCTTACAATTTGCTCTTCATCTATTACCTCTCCAATGCTTCCCAACTGATCTGCTATGTCCTTGAGCTTTGTGACAAAATCAGCCACATTTTGTTTGGGAGCCTTCTTGAGAGTTGTGAAATCCAGCCATAGTTGATGCTTCCTAGCTTTAGTACTTGAAGCAAAGAAAGCTTCAAGTGCATCCCACACTTCCTGAGATGTCTTACAACTTCTAATGTGAGGCAACAAAAAATCTGAGATAGAGTTGAGGAGATAAGACCTTGCAAGTGCATCCTTGGAGCACCATGTGCTCAATCTTTCTTGCTCTTCTTGTGTTGGTTGACTTTTGTTCCTGAAACTTGGCATAACTTCATCTCCAGCCACATAACCATATAAACTTCTACCTTGGAGATAAGCTTCCATTCTTAATGACCAAACTGAGTAGTTACCTCTGTCCAATTTGTCAATTGATGAAGGAAATCCATCTGCCATGTTGTCCAACCTTGCTCTGATACCACTGTGAAGAGATGGATAGGTATGTGTTGAAGATGAAGAGGTGTTGCAAAATCTTTGCTCTACACTAGCCAAATGAACTCCAGGAGTAGATGGTGGGCCCTTTTAGCTTGCCAATGGATGTACTAGACACCCTATGTACCTTGGAAGATCACTCTCAAAAAGATAGATCAAAACAAATAAGTTGGAGTTAGCTCAGAGGTGAAAACTTGCTATTCTTGGTTAATACACCTGTCCAGTGTTTTACATAATTCTCTGAGCACAGCAGCAATTAGATTAATTCCTCTTGGGAAAGGCTAGGTAGCTTAAAGAGCTAACTTTAGAGAGTAATATCATCAAAAATAACAAACCACACACTGAGAATGACTTTTAACAAGTGATGACATCATCCCGATTTTCACGGGCTGCTACAGAAATAGATCAGTGAGTAGAAAAATTAACATAACTCAAGATGTAAGAATCCAATGATCATGAAAATTTGTATGCTTATACTAGACAGTAAGCTGAATTCAACAAGCTTGAAATCACTGAATTTGGATGAGTAAACACTGAGAAATGACTCTGACAAGATGACTGAAAAAGTCGGGTACCTGACAGAGAAGTGAAGATGAACATACCCTTTTGACTTCAAATGAACATAACTGAAGATTCCAACATCCAAATGACATGAAAATTTGTGAGCATATAGTAGCCTTATAGAGCTAACTTTACCAAGTTAAATCACTAAAAATGATGAACCAAGTGCAGAGAAACAATCTCTGCAAGCTGACTGAGAAAAACTGAAGTAATGGCAGTGAGTAGTACACATCACAAGAACATGAAAAGATGAACTCAAATAATCATGAAAATGAAAGTATATTGCTTGTACAATACAATGACTTACTGATACATATGTGTGCCTTGTAATCACACCTTGATATGGCATAAAGCTCAGCTCTTGGAGGTCTTCACATAGGTCTCTCTAACCACGACTAAAACTGCCATCTATTTATAGTTGAGTTTGGGAGGCTAACTTCCCTCAATCACTCTCCAA
Organism: Ceratopteris richardii; assembly: GCA_020310875.1. Taxonomy (NCBI): domain Eukaryota; kingdom Viridiplantae; phylum Streptophyta; class Polypodiopsida; order Polypodiales; family Pteridaceae; genus Ceratopteris; species Ceratopteris richardii. Next base: position 7,537,398 of record CM035411.1, read on the forward strand.
TCAATCAATGATTGATTTGATTCTCTACCTACCACAAATCACGAATTCGTGGCTCCTCTTTCCATTCTTGATCAAGTGGACTCAACCACTTAAGATTCTCTTACTTTTACATTAAGTAAACTCTTCAAAAGTTACAAGAGGTAGTTCACAAGTGAACTTTACATAGTCTTCATTTTAAGGCTTTTTCTATGACTTTGTGGGACTCAAGCCAATACTTAGGCTTGTCATAGACTTGCTCCAACAGCTCCCCCTCAAGCCAAGTATGCTTGAGGTCTTCAATCTTCCAAGATTACCTGCAAACCAATCATAGCCTTGAATTTGCAAAGCTTTGTACCATCCAATGCTTTGGTTAGAATATCTGCACATTGTTGATGAGTGGAAACATATGATATTTGAATCTCTTTGCTTAGAACCTTCTCTCGTACATAGTGATAATGAACTTCAATATGTTTAGTCCTTGCATGAAAAATAGGATTAGCAGCCAAATGAATAGAACTCATATTGTCACCAAAAATAGTTGGAGTTCCAAACTCCAATCCAAGATCTTTGAATAATGTCTTCATCCACATAGCTTCTTGTGTAGCTATAGCAAGACCTCTATATTCAGCTTCAGTAGAAGAGAGAGCAACTGTGGGTTGCTTCTTGGATGACCATGAAATAAGCTTTGAACCTGCAAAGGTAAGATAACCTGAAGTGCTCCTTCTATCTTCCTTGGAGCCAGCCCAATCTGCATCAGAAAATAGCTTCAAACCTAAATCAGATACATAAGGATAGTAAAGTCCTTCATTTATGGTTCCTTTGAGATATTTGAGTATCCTTTTGGCAGCATCCATATGTGGTTTCCTTGGTGTGTGCATAAATTGGCTTAGCACACTCACACTGTAACATATATCTACTCTTGTCAATGTGGCATAGTTGAGACTACCCACTAGACTTTGATATGATGTGATGTCCTCTATGAGTTCACCTTCATGTGAGCTCAATTTGTGATTAACCTCCATTGGAGTACCTGCAATCTTACAATCTTGCATCTTGAATTTTGCCAACATGTCCTTAATGTACTTTCTTTGAGTGAGAAACAAACCATGATCTTTGTAGACAACTTCCAAACCTAGGAAGTAGGTAAGTGAACCCAAATCACTTATCTTGAACTCTTCTCTCATCTGATCTTTGATCTTCTTCATATCATCTGCATCATTTCCTGTCAATATAATATCATCTACATATACACATAGGTAGATGACCTCGGAATTACTCTTTTTAATAAAGAGTGAAGGATCTGCTTTGCTTGGTTGAAAGCCTTTGTCTTGCAAGAATGAAACAAGCCTGAAATTCCAAGCTCTTGGAGCTTGCTTGAGACCATACAATGCTTTGTTAAGTTTACACACATAATCAGGATAAACTTGATTCTCAAAACCAGGTGGTTGTGCCATATATACCTCTTCTGTTATCCAACCATTCAAAAATGCATTCTTTACATCTAGTTGAAGTATCTTCCAATTCTTGGAAGAGGCAATACTAAGCAAAAACCTAATAGTAGGCATCTTTGCCACAGGAGAGAAAGTCTCCTCATAATCAATTCCCTGAGTTTGTGCAAAGCCTTTTGCCACAAGCCTTGCCTTATACCTGTTAATTGAACCATCAGAATTTTTCTTGAGTTTATAGACCCATCTTGAGCCTATTACCTTCATGGATGAAGTCTTGGGCACCAAATCCCAAGTGTTGTTTTCCTCAAGTGCTTCAATCTCTTCCTTCATTGCATGCTTCCATTCTGTTTTTGCTTTGGCCTCTTCAAATGATGATGGCTCCTCTTGGTTTATGTCCTGTGCTATGTAGATAGAATGTTTAGTTACTAATGAGGTGTCAAACCCATACCTTTCTGGTTTTTTCTTTTCCCTCATAGATCTTCTTAGGCCATGATGTGATGATTCTGCCTCATGTCCAAGTTCCTGCAATTTTGCTTTACCTTTAGACTTCCATGCTTTGATCTTTTCCATCTGACATTCTTCATCATCCTCTGAGGTGTCTTGTTCTTCAATCTTTGATTGTTCTCTACCAAGCTTTGGAAAATCTTCTTCAAGATCATATGGTAAATTGACCTTCCTGCATGAATCTTCATACCATGAATTGTTCTCATCAAAAACTACATCTCTGCTTACCAAGAATCCTTTGTTGGTAGGGTTGTATAACCTGTAGCCCTTTTGATTGTTGTCATATCCAATAAGTACACACCTTTCTGCTTTTGGATCCATCTTGCCTCTAACCTGTGAAGGAACATGAGCAAAAGCAATACATCCAAAAATTTTACAATGATCTAAACTTGGTCTTCTTCCATTCCAAGCCTCATATGGAGTCATCCCATCAAGGGATTTTGAAGGCAACCTGTTAATCAAGTAAGTGGCTGTAGATACAGCCTCAGCCCATAAGTAATTAGGTAAATGCTTTTCATTTAACATAGACCTTGCAGCTTCAACAATTGTCCTATTCCTCCTTTCTGCCACTCCATTTTGCTCAGGAGTGTACCTTGTAGTTACCTCTCTTTTGATTCCTCTTTCTTGAAGAAAAGAATCAAACTCATGGGAGAAGTATTCTCCCCCTCCATCTGACCTTAGCCTTTTTAGTGATTTACCTGTTTGATTCTCCACAAGAGCCAAATATCTTTTGAAACATGAAAAAACTTCATCTTTGTGTTTCATAGAGAATAGGATAGTCCATCTGCTGCAATCATCAATAAAGGAAACATAATACCTTGATCCTGATATTGAAGCTTCCTTGCTTGGTCCCCATACATCTGTATGAACCAACTCCAAGAGATCTCCATGCATATAACCTTTCTTCATGAATGGTAACCTGTGAGACTTTCCAAATTGACATGCACTGCACTTATAAATCATATGTTGTTTTGACAAATTAGGAAGTCCAAGTACACTTTGGTCCCTGCAGATTTGCTTTAATGACCTTTCACCAATATGTGCTAACCTTTTGTGCCATACTTCCAATTCTGTGAGTGTCTGACTACCATAATTAAAGAGAGCAATGTTTCTAATGTCCTGTAATTCAAATGTGAACAATCTACCTGTCTTTTCACCTTTTGCAATTCTTCTGAATCCTTGACTTGGATCTTCAACAAATGCTCCTGCTTTTGTGAACCTGACTTGCAACCCTTTCTCTACTATCTGCCCAACACTTATCAAATTCTTTGTTATGGTAGGGACATAGAGTACCTTACTGAGTAGGTTGATGTTTCCATCAGGTGCTTTGACATTGCCTATTTTCTCCACAGGATGTTTTGTATCATCTCCTGTTTGTACCTCATGCTTATTCCTTGGATCTTCTAAATCTGATAGGAGTGCCACATTTCCTGCCACATGATTTGAACAACCTGAATCTATGTAGAAAACATGCTCATCAGATTTACCTTGTGGCATAGCCATGTTCATGATCAATAATGAATCCTCTTTGTTTGAGTCTTCTGTGTAGTTATTGTAGTCTCTCCTTCCTTTGTAGCCTCCTTGATAGTTTGAATGATTGTAGTTGTTGTAGTTGCCATGGTAGTTGTTGAACCTTCCTCTTGAGTAGCCATAACTTCCTCTATTGTATCCTCTGCCTCTTTGATTCCTGGAATTCCTAAAGCAATTTTCAGTTGTATGATTAGTTAATCCACAAATAGAACATGAGTTGGAGTCTTGGGATCTCCCCCTGCCTTGTCTACCTCCTCTTCCTCTACCTCTGCCATGTCTTCCTCTACCTGCATAGTTAGCTTGATATGTACCTGCTTCATCATCCACTTTCTTTGCCTTTCCTTTGTTATCTTTAGACTTGCTTTTATCCGTGTATAAAGCTGAAGATTGATTACCTTTAGAGCTTTCTCCATTTTTGATAAGCTTTGCCTCTTGAGTAAGTAATTGTCCAATGAGTGTGTTGAAATCAGGTACATGCATGTCCATGTACAAATCCATAGCTGTGGTGAATGCTTCCCACTTGTCATCTGCCTTCAAGCCATTGATGACCTGCCTTACAATTTGCTCTTCATCTATTACCTCTCCAATGCTTCCCAACTGATCTGCTATGTCCTTGAGCTTTGTGACAAAATCAGCCACATTTTGTTTGGGAGCCTTCTTGAGAGTTGTGAAATCCAGCCATAGTTGATGCTTCCTAGCTTTAGTACTTGAAGCAAAGAAAGCTTCAAGTGCATCCCACACTTCCTGAGATGTCTTACAACTTCTAATGTGAGGCAACAAAAAATCTGAGATAGAGTTGAGGAGATAAGACCTTGCAAGTGCATCCTTGGAGCACCATGTGCTCAATCTTTCTTGCTCTTCTTGTGTTGGTTGACTTTTGTTCCTGAAACTTGGCATAACTTCATCTCCAGCCACATAACCATATAAACTTCTACCTTGGAGATAAGCTTCCATTCTTAATGACCAAACTGAGTAGTTACCTCTGTCCAATTTGTCAATTGATGAAGGAAATCCATCTGCCATGTTGTCCAACCTTGCTCTGATACCACTGTGAAGAGATGGATAGGTATGTGTTGAAGATGAAGAGGTGTTGCAAAATCTTTGCTCTACACTAGCCAAATGAACTCCAGGAGTAGATGGTGGGCCCTTTTAGCTTGCCAATGGATGTACTAGACACCCTATGTACCTTGGAAGATCACTCTCAAAAAGATAGATCAAAACAGATAAGTTGGAGTTAGCTCAGAGGTGAAAACTTGCTATTCTTGGTTAATACACCTGTCCAGTGTTTTACATAATTCTCTGAGCACAGCAGCAATTAGATTAATTCCTCTTGGGAAAGGCTAGGTAGCTTAAAGAGCTAACTTTAGAGAGTAATATCATCAAAAATAACAAACCACACACTGAGAATGACTTTTAACAAGTGATGACATCATCCCGATTTTCACGGACTGCTACAGAAATAGACCAGTGAGTAGAAAAATTAACATAACTCAAGATGTAAGAATCCAATGATCATGAAAATTTGTATGCTTATACTAGACAGTAAGTTGAATTCAACAAGCTTAAAATCACTGAATTTGGATGAGTAAACACTGAGAAATGACTCTGACAAGATGACTGAAAAAGTCGGGTACCTGACAGAGAAGTGAAGATGAACATACCCTGTTGACTTCAAATGAACATAACTGAAGATTCCAACATCCAAATGACATGAAAATTTGTGAGCATATAGTAGCCTTATAGAGCTAACTTTACCAAGTTAAATCACTGAAAATGATGAACCAAGTGCAGAGAAACAATCTCTGCAAGCTGACTGAGAAAAACTGAAGTAATGGTAGTGAGTAGTACACATCACAAGAACATGGAAAGATGAACTCAAATAATCATGAAAATGAAAGTATATTGCTTGTACAATACAATGACTTACTGATACATATGTGTGCCTTGTAATCACACCTTGATATGGCATAAAGCTCAGCTCTTGGAGGTCTTCACATAGGTCTCTCTAACCACGACTAAAACTGCCATCTATTTATAGTTGAGTTTGGGAGGCTAACTTCCCTCAATCACTCTCCAATCAATCAATGATTGATTTGATTCTCTACCTACCACAAATCACGAATTCGTGGCTCCTCTTTCCATTCTTGATCAAGTGGACTCAACCACTTAAGATTCTCTTACTTTAACATTAAGTAAACTCTTCAAAAGTTACAAGAGGTAGTTCACAAGTGAACTTTACATAGTCTTCATTTTAAGGCTTTTTCTATGACTTTGTGGGACTCAAGCCAATACTTAGGCTTGTCATAGACTTGCTCCAACAGACCTACCCCTTCAATTTTCGGCAATTAACCGGCGCGTGATCAATGGGCGTGAAGATTCGGCAAGGCCCTCTTGGCCTATTGAGGCCTATAAAAACAAGGGATTGTGCTATTTGAGGGTACACGGTACACACATTTTGGTACATTTTTTTGGAGTTTCATTGACACGGGCATACGTGCAGAAGTCATCTCTTCCACTTGGTGGTTTCAAGCCTATTGTAGGAGCTACTCTGTAGTGTGGATATAGAGGGTAGGCTTCTCAGTTGAGGGCTATGAGCACTATAGTGTAAGAAAGTGCCTTGGATTTTCTTTCCTTTCCGTGAGTCAGTATTGGTGATTGAGCTCTATTCTCTTGAGAAAATCTTACCATTTGTATTGTTCTGAGTTAGACTGCATGTAATTAGCCCCTTAAGCTGATGAGAAGATTCTGTGCGTTGAGCTTATTTATTTCTAGGATGGCATGTTAGCCTTCTAAGCCTGCACTTTTGAGCATCTGACCAACCTTGTAATCATCTGAGTCAAATCAAGAAGTGATTGGTCTTCCTTGGTCATTTGTTGTCCATATTTTCTGAAGCATTTACCATTCTGTACAATTCTTGTTGTCTGCCTGCTCACAGAAATGTTAAAGGGTATACTTCCCTAAAGAGAACCCCCCTTGAGTAGGTGACGTACTGGACGTGTTTAATCTTCATTCTCTACTTTTGTTAAAAGCGGATACCCCAGTACCTCCTCTACAGTTTGGCACGCACGGTGGGACCTTTGCATTTCTGTGAGAGGTGTTTTGCCCTATTGCAATTGCGAATAGGTACATGACCCATACACGAGCAGATAAGGAATCTCTTCGTGTTCGAAGGAGCCTTAACAAGTTAGCAATAACCACGGCTAGTGAGTCTACCTCCCCTCTGACCTCCCTAAAGTTGTCTATTGATTTGGGTACGACACCATTGTCAAAAGAGAGGTATAGGAGAACTCTAGACTTCTCTTCAGATACGTCCGAAGAAACACCAGTACAAATGGAGGATCTCTCTCATTTGCTCTCCAGATTAAACATCAAATTCCCTACCTTCAAGGGACAAGCTTATGAGGATGCTGATGATCATGTGAGGAGATTCATCTCTTTATGCCGTGGAAGAGGTCTGCAAAATAGAGAGGATGCAATGCTGGCACTTTTTCCATCCACATTGGAGGGTCTTGCAGATAAATGGTATAGTCAATATGCAGATGGCCATTTCACTACATGGGAGGCTCTGAAGGCGGCATTCTCACAAACATTCCGACCAAGTGATTCCTCAGAAAGAGCTCTAGATCAGCTAGAGAATTTGAAGCTAAGATCAGGTGAATCTTTTCATGAACTTCACACTAGAACAAAAGCACTTGTTGCACGTCTGCCACATGCTCCAGGTGACTTTTTGGTTAAAAAATGGATAGAAAAAGCTCTGCCCAGGTCATCTTAGCAGAAGCTTCGTGAGTCTCTTAGATTGGATGCCAACCTCAACGATTTTGTTGCCGCGGCATCACGCATTGAAGAAGCAAGGCAACATTTTGAAGGGGATACACAACCAAAGTATGCTGCAGATCTGGATCCTATTGAGCAACTGAGAAGGGAATTGGAAGCATTGAAGATGCAACAAAATCAACAAGAAGAGAAGGTCTTGCCACCACTGCGTCACACTGATGATGAAGTAGCCCAACTTCGCCGAGAGTTAGAAGACTTGAAGACCACTCAAGATATAAGGAGACAAATCTGGTGTACAATCTGTAATAACAATGGACATTCCAATGCTAATTGCCCGATTAAGGTAAGCTGTCAATTTTGTGGAAAAGATGGTCATGAAGCAAGGGATTGTTACTACCTCAAGGGTACACAGCAGAGAGGTAACCCTCAAAATTTGGATTCATATTATGCGAGTACCTCAAATGCATGTAATAGAGAGGAGAATAGGCCTACAAAGCCTAGATATAATAGACCTTTGATGTGCTATCGTTGTGGTGAGTATGGCCACATGCAAAATAGGTGTTCTCTTCCAGAAGATGCACCTCCCTGTCAACATTGTCCAGAAGCCAAAGATCATTATACCAAGGATTGCCCAAGAGGTCGTCCTGCTCCGATCCACATGATTACGGTCTCTCCACATGAAGAAGGAAAAACCACTCAGACTTATGCTGTTTCATCCTCTGCAATGCCCATGATGACTAGAGCTAGGCAAGCAGCTGCAACCCAGAGAGATGAACAACAAGGATTTCAGGATAAAGAGGAAGAAAAGGAGTCTGGATGGAAGGACCAAGCACAAATTGAAGGAGCTTATAATAAGATGACTACTTCTCTAAAGGGCCAACCAACGAGTCTGCAAGAAAACACTCAGGAGGTAAACATTGAACAGATCTTGAAAGGTATTCATCACAAGATTAGTCTCTATGAACTTATAAGGATGGATTCACAAATAAGAAGTGATTTATTAAAGATTATACACTCTGCTCACTTGGTCCAATCACCTAGTATAGATGGTTTCATGGTTGATTTTCCCCCTGCACCCTTAGCAGACTACCAAAGCTCAAGATTATCTGTTTGTATAAAGGATGAAGCTCTCACAGGTGTGATCATAGATGGAGGTTCTGGTATCAACTTAATGCCAGATTTTACAATGAAGAGGTTGAAATTGATGCCCCACCAAGTTGGCACCATTCACGGTTACATTGGCAGATCAACATCGGGTTGTGCCACTGGGCATTATTGAGAAGGTACTGATGGTAGTACAAGGCTGCCATTTTGTTCTAGATTTTGTTGTTATTGCACTTCCTCAGGAGACTTCTTACCCTCTACTCCTGGGAAGACCTTGGTTGAGGCAAGCAAAAGCTTTGCAAGATTGGGGGAAAAATAAACTATGGATTTCAACAAGCACCAATAGCCAACTGCAACTACACTTGGAAGAAGGATTTGATTCAGGAAAAACCACTGGATATACTGTGGACACTCAGGTAATGCCCTCTCTACCCCAAGAAGAGGATACATTGTTAAATTGGATGATGGGAAGTGCAGAGTGTTGCACAGTGGAGATTAATGAAATTGAGGAAGAAGTTGCAGATAAGGTAATTACAGAAAAGGGCAATGAAGACCACAAGGTGTTGGAGGATGAGCAACTGAAGGAAAATACAAGCTTTGAGGAGGCAACCAATATAAAAGTAACAGAGGTGGAAGATTATGAACCTAAGAGCAGAGAAGATCTTCCTTTTGCAGATATACCTCAAGGATGGATGGAAGAACATGTTGCAGACTATGAATTAAAATCCACTCCTGCACATAGTGGAGATGATTTATCAAACAAGGCCAGTCCTGAAACATTGGTTCAAGAAGTAAATTTAGGGGATGAAGAGAACCCTCAAGTAGTCCATTTGGCATCCTGGTTATGGCATTATCCTAAATTACTACAGAAGGTAACTTCTTTGATTTTTACTTATAAAAATGTCTTCACATGGTCCTACAAAGATCTAACAGGGATACCAGAAGAGCTTGGGTTACATCGGATACCCTTAGTTGAGGGGGCCGCACCTGTAAGAAGTAGACCATATCGACTCAATCCGAAGTATGCAGAGGCAGTAAAAGCAGAGATTACAAAACTAGAAGAAGCGGGTATAATTGTTCCAGTAGAACATTCCAGGTGGCTTTCCTCTATGGTTATTGTGCCCAAGAAAAATAGTGGAAAAATAAGAGTATGTGTTGATTTCAGGGCTTTGAATAAAGTGACTATCCAAGATGGATTTCCTCAGCCCTTCACAAAGCAAGTGCTTGAGGAAGTAGCTGGTCACACTTTGTATAGTTTCTTGGACGGTTTTAGTGGCTACAACCAGATAGTAATTCACCCTGATGATAGGGACAAAACCGCCTTTGTTACTCCCTGGGGCACTTATGTCTATACTCGTATGGCTTTTGGTTTGAAGAATGCGCCAGCTTCATTTAATAGAGCGATGTATCTGATATTGGGCAAATGGTTAACAACCTTTCTACGCATTTTCATGGATGACTTTTCAGTATTTTCAGGTACAGATAGAAGGGCAGTAGTTCAAGATTTCCATGACCATTTGGAAAATCTAAAAGAAATTTTTGAGCAATGTCTCAAAACAGGTTTGAAATTGAATCCTGATAAATGTCACTTTTTGGTCACTAAGGGCACTCTTCTTGGTCACATAGTATCTGCTGAAGGCATAACTGTTGACCCTGCAAAGGTTACAGCTATTCTTTCCATGCAAATTCCACAAAGCCCAAAGGAAGTGCAAAGTTTCTTGGGCCATGCAGGTTATCACAGAAGATTCATTAGGATGTATTCAGAAATTGCTAAGCCCTTGTCAAGGCTTACCAGTAAAAAGATCCCTTTCTCATGGAGTGCTGAAGCTGAAAAAGCATTTTGTGAACTAAAGTTGAGGTTATGTATTGCTCCACTTTTAAGTGTTCCTAATTGGACATTAGAATTTCATGTGCATACAGATGCTAGTCTTCATGCTGTTGGTGCAGTTTTAGCTCAACCATCATCGCACAAAGTGGATAGACCTATCTCTTATGCCAGCAGATTACTCAACCAAGCTGAAAGGAATTACAGTACAACGGAAAGAGAAGGTTTGGCTATTGTATTTGCCCTTCAGAAGTTTCGACATTATCTCCTTGGTGTACATTTCATTGTTATTTCTGATCATCAGCCCTTGAAGTATTTGATAAACAAGCCTAGAGTAGCTGGAAGGATTTGGAGATGGTTGCTACTATTCCAAGAATTTAATTTTGATATTCATATTAAGCCAGGAAAAGAGCACTACATGGCAGATCAGGTGTCCAGGACCGCAATGAGCGAAAAGGCAACAGGTATTAATGATGAACTGGTGGATAGCAATCTTTTTCTAGTAGTAATTCGGACAGGTTGGTATGATGAAATTCTCCATGTTCTGACTACTGGAAAGATCCCAGAACACTTGACACCTGTAGAAAAGAGAAGATTGCTCCTGAAAACCAAAGCATATTCTCTTATAAATGGAAATTTATATAAATACTGTCAGGATGATATCTTGAGAAGGTGTGTCTATCCAGAGGAGGTAAATCTTTTACTAGAGGCAGCACACAGTGAAGGACACCTAAAGGGGGAAGAATTGGCTCATAGGATCATCCACAAAGGTTTATGGTGGCCTCATATTTTCAAGGATGCAATCAAGTTTGCAAAAGAATGCCACATCTGTCAGAGATGTGCTCCCACGCCAACCAGATTGAACTTCCAACCATTAGTCATATCTACTGGATGGCTTCCATTTGAACGATGGGGTCTTGATTTCATAGGGCCAATTAGCCCTACTGGGCAACCAGGAGGTAAAAAGTATATTTTGATGGCCACATGCTATGCCACTAAATGGATAGAGGCTAAAGCAACTGTGGACTGCACGGCTTTAACAATAGCTAAATTTATGTATAAACGTATTTTCTCAAGATTTGGTTGCCCACTGGAAATTACTAGTGACAGGGGCACACATTTCATAAATCAATTGCTCCAGTTTATATTTGACAGGTACAAAATCTTCCATAAAAAAATCTTGTGCCTATTACCCAAGGGCAAATGGCCAAGCAGAGAGTTCCAATAAGATTTTGATTGGACTACTTCGCAAATTATCTTTTGATCATCAAAGCTCTTGGCCACTAGCATTAATTGGTGCAATTTGGGCTTTCAGAACCACAAAGAGGGGAACCACAGGCGAGACTCCATTTCGCTTAGTTTATGGAAAAGAGGCATTGGCACCATTTGAGTTCATTATCAGAAAGGAAATAGGAATCAAAACCATTGGAATTGAACCCCCCATTCAGAGATTGGTGGCATTAGAAGAATACAGGGAAGGAGCAATGCAAAAACTTCAAGTAACACAAGAAGAGCGCAAGAGATTGCATGACAGGTATCTGAGATCCAATGAAGTTCAGGAAGGGTCTATGGTTTTAGTGCATCAGGTTCCACCAATTCAAACTAAATTGGCACCCAAGTGGATAGGACCTTATAAGGTAATCAAGGTATTGCCACATGGCGCAGTGCATCTGGAAGATCTGCAGGGTAAAAGGATTCCCCTGGTCAACATCTCCAGGGTGAAGAAGTATCTGAACTAGGTCAAAGTGGAAGCATTCTATCCCTTGTACATATCATGTTTCTTTTCAGTAATTGCAGTTAAATCTCATTAAATAAATTAAAATAAGGGAGAAATTGCACCAGGGACGGTGCAAAAGCTTGATGTGGGGGTCTGTAGATCTCTATCTTCTTCTCTCTCGTCATTTTAAACAATAAGGAAGGCCAAGGAATATCATCCAGCTCAAGTTGGAAGGGGTGGGGTTGTTTGAACTCTTTGGATACAACATGGACAGAGCTGGTCAGTGGTGCAACATCAAATCTTTGCCTCTGTCATTGCCGAGGGAGGATGGCCATGGTGATAGGAAGTGATACGCAAGCAGAGGTTATGGAGAGGCTTTGTAGCCTGTTGAAGAGAAGATGGCAATTGTAATGGTAATGAAGCCACTTTGGTTCTCTCCCGGATCAATGCCTCTCTCTGGGATGGCTTGTAGTCTGAATGTCTGCAATCTCACTCTTTTCTCTCTCTTTCTATCTCTATCTCTCTATCTTCTTCTCTCTCTCTCTCTCTCTCTCTCTCTCTCTCTCTCTCTCTCCTCCCCCTCCACTTCTCTCTCTCTCTCCTCCACCCTCCTCCACCCTCCTCCACTCTCCCTCCACCCTCCTCCACCCTCCTCCACCTTCCTCCGCACTCCTCCACTCTCCTCCACCCTCCTCCACCCTCCTCCACCCTCCTCCACCCTCCTCCGCACTCCTCCACCCTCCTCCACCCTCCTCCGCACTCCTCCACCCTCCTCCACCCTCCTCCACCCTCCTCCGCCCTCCTCCACCCTCCTCCACCCTCCTCCACCCTCCTCCGCCCTCCTCCACCACTTCCCCCAAGAGCCCCCCTCCACCTCCTCCCGCAAGAGCCCCCCTCCACCTCTTCCCCCAAGAGCCCCCTCCACCTCCTCCCGCAAGAGCCCTCCTCCATCCCCCTCTCCGCAAGCCCCCCCTCTGCACTCTCCCTCTTTTTCTCTCTCTCTCTCTCTCTCTCTCTCTCTCTCTCCTCCCCTCCACTTCTCTCTCTCTCTCTCCTCCCCCTCCACTCCGCCCCCCTCCGCCTCCTCCCCCTCATCCACTCCGCACCCCTCCTCCTCCCTCCCCCTCATCCACTCCGCCCCCCTCCGCCTCCTCCCCCTCATCCACTCCGCACCCCTCCGCCTCCCTCCCCCTCATCCACTCAGCCCCCCTCCGCCTCCTCCCCCTCATCCACTCCGCACCCCTCCGCCCCCCTCCCCCTCATCCACTCCGCACTTCCGCACCCTCCCCCTCCGTACACTCCTGCCCCCCCTCTCTCTCTCTCTCTCTCTCTCTCCCCCTCCACTTCTCTCTCTCTCTCCTCCCCCTCCACTCCGCCCCCCTCCGCCTCCTCCCCCTCATCCACTCCGCACCCCTCCTCCTCCCTCCCCCTCATCCACTCCGCCCCCCTCCGCCTCCTCCCCCTCATCCACTCCGCACCCCTCCGCCTCCCTCCCCCTCATCCACTCAGCCCCCCTCCGCCTCCTCCCCCTCATCCACTCCGCACCCCTCCGCCCCCCTCCCCCTCATCCACTCCCCACTTCCGCACCCTCCCCCTCCGTACACTCCTGCCCCCCCTCTCTCTCTCTCTCTCTCTCTCTCTCTCCGCGTGACCCGCAGCCCTCCCCCTCCGCGCAGTCCCTCTCTCTCCCTCTCTCCTTCTCTCTCTCTCTCTCTCTCTCTCTCTCTCTCTCTCTCTCTCTCTCTCTCTCTCTCTCTCTCTCTCTCTCTCTCTCTCTCTCTCTCTCTCTCTCTCTCTCTCTCTCTCTCTCTCTCTCTCTCCCGCCTAATTCCCCGCACCCCCCCCCCGCGCAGCCCCCCCCGCACAGCTCCCCTCCCCCTCCCCCGCCTAATACTCCGCAGCCCCCCCCACTATCCTCCGCAGGTCCCCCCGCTACCACCCGCCTACACCCCCCCGCTGCCCCACACTCCCGCGCCACCCCGCATCCCCCCACCCTCGCAGTTCCGCCCCCCGCCCCCCCCCCCTCACAATCCCGCACTCTCCCGCTGTCCCGCACCCCCTCACAGTCCTACCATCCCACTGCCCCCTCACAGTCCCGCACCCCCTGCTCTCTCCCGCACATCCCCGCCCCCTCACACTCACACACACACACACCCACACACTCACACACATATACACACACACATACCCTCACACACCCACACGCATACACACACACTCACACACACATATACATACACATACACTTACACACACACCCCCACACACACACATTCACACACACACCCACACGTGCGCACAAGCACACACACTCACACTCACATACATACACAACCACACACACAGGGTTCACAATCAGATGTCTCCAAAAATAGCATAACTGGCTTCTCTGGATCTGTTTTGGTATGTCAAGGGACATCTAATGGAGGTTCAGGATGCATAATCGGAGAGCATCCATATGGAGAACATCCTTCCGAGACACTTTTTTGTTAGAAATATCAACAGTAACGTGCAAGATGCTGAACTTCATGTTTTGTTTGAGCATTATGGTGCCATTCGTACCCTCTACACTGCCTGTAAGCATCGGGGTTTTGTTATGATCTCATATTATGACATCCGTTCTGCTCGGAATGACATGCGTGCTCTACAAAATAAACCATTGCGTCGAAAGAAATTGGACATACATTTTTCAATACCTAAGAACAATCCATCTGACAAGGATGTCAATCAGGGGACTGTTGTTGTTTTTAATCTGGATGCATCTGTTTCTAATGAAGATCTTCGTCAAATTTTTGGGCATTATGGAGAAGTGAAAGAAATTAGAGGAACACCACATAAGCGCCACCACAAGTTTATAGAGTTCTATGATGATAGAGCTGTTGAAGCTGCTCTGAAAGCTCTTAACAGAAGTGACATTGCCAAGCCTAGTCGACCAAGTGGTGCTCGAAGAAGTTTAAGGCAACAACATGGCCCAGAGTCGGAGCTAGATGATAACCCGTTCTATGGATTTGGTTCTCCTATGACAGTATCCCCTCCAGGGAATTTTCCTTCTCAGAATCAGTTTGAAAGTCCTCTTGAGAGAAGACCTGTGAGGAATTACAATTTGACAACTGGAAGTATAGGACTGAACATGGACGAACCAGTGGATGCTAGCATGGCCGTCATCAATCGTCAGAAAGGGAACTCCTAAACACAGCAAGCCTTGCATACACGTTGTGCAAATTTGGACTGGAAGCTCTTTGGTTGAGAAAAGGTAAAAAGGAAACTATTAAAAGTGAAAGTGGATAAACAAATGTGCCGCCAACTATTCACGACGACTACCTATTTTTGTGGATCTAATTCAAATCAAGTGGAATATTCGACCTACCCCTTCAATTTTGGGCAATTAACCGGCGCGTGATCAATGGACGTGAAGATTCGGCAAGGCCCTCTTGGCCTATTGAGGCCTATAAAAACAAGGGATTGTGCTATTTGAGGGTACACGGTACACACATTTTGGTACATTTTTTTGGAGTTTCATTGACGCGGGCATACGTGCAGAAGTCATCTCTTCCACTTGGTGGTTTCAAGCCTATTGTAGGAGCTACTCTGTAGTGTGGATACAGAGGGTAGGCTTCTCAGTTGAGGGCTATGAGCACTATAGTGTAAGAAAGTGCCTTGGATTTTCTTTCCTTTCCGTGAGTCAGTATTGGTGATTGAGCTCTATTCTCTTGAGCAAATCTTACCATTTGTATTGTTCTGAGTTAGACTACATGTAATTAGCCCCTTAAGCTGATGAGAAGATTCTGTGCATTGAGCTTATTTATTTCTAGGATGGCATGTTAGCCTTCTAAGCCTGCACTTTTGAGCATCTGACCAACCTTGTAATCATCTGAGTCAAATCAAGAAGTGATTGGTCTTCCTTGGTCATTTGTTGTCCATATTTTCTGAAGCATTTACCATTCTGTAATATTCTTGTTGTCTGCCTGCTCACAGAAATGTTAAAGGGTATATTTCCCTAAAGAGAACCCCCCTTGAGTAGGTGACGTACTGGACGTGTTTAATCTTCATTCTCTACTTTTGTTAAAAGCGGATACCCCAGTACCTCCTCTACACATAAGTTTAAGTAAAGTTGAGTAACTCTATTAGTTGCGAGTCAGAACCAGACTACTGCTCCGTTACCATAGCAGATTAGTCTGTAAGTTCGGCGTCCTAGTACTCAGAAACAGTTACTAGTCAATTAAAGCTAAGTACTAAGCTAAGACGCGATAGAGTATTTACGGTTGCGTAAGGATTTGGGAAAATAGTACAGGGCCTCTGTCTAACAGACCCCTACCACTCCCAAGAACCCACTTGATCTGATAACGCCTTTCGGTAATAGAAAGTTTAATACAGTTTACGATGAATCACTATTTTACGTTTAATATTTGTTCGGTAACGATTTCGGCTAGTCAGTAACACAGCGTCACTATTTTACACATAACACTTGGCACCGTCTGTGGGAAGGTGGCATCAAAATTGCCAGTCATCTGTCAGAATTAGATTATCATTCGATTGGCAGTAGCAACAGAACCAGATTGTTGCAGACTGTCCCGATTAATAATACTACGCGAATAGTACAAAAGATGATACATGTCGGTTACTCGATCCGGTGAAACGTATCCCAAGAACCATCAGTCTGGAGTACTAAAGCCAACTTTGGGAGGTAGAAGTACAACTAAGACTGACCCAGTTGTCAAGAAAGTTAAGAACGTTAAAACTGATTCCGGTCATAGTCCGGTGGAACCTGTTACGCCTCTGGTGGATTCCGGTACTATTTCGGCACAGTCTGTCAAAGATATAGTCATTCCAGAACCTACCAAGACGCAGTTGGAAACTAGTTTAACAATCTTGGAAAAAGATTTAGATTCATCTACGATTAGAAATGCTCTAGTTAAAGAAATCGGCGAAGGCGAAAAACACCGTATTCGGGCATAATTTCGGTGCCTTCCGGTGATATTTCGGTAAGAGAATCCCAGTTTTTCGGTGATGATTTAGCATTTTCTGCTGAATCTTCAGCCCATCTGCTGTGCTTGGAAGCAAGTTCCCATACACTGGACATCAAGGAGGAAGGAAGGCTGTTCGAAACAGAGATTCGAAGCATATTAAGCAAGATCATCGCATCGGAAAGCACGCCATCTGACGATACAGATTCCGGTAGTTCAGATATTCAGGCCCGAGATACAGAAGGAAGGTATAATACACTCACGATGAATGGACAACAACCACAACAACAGTTATGTCCACCCAGGCAGCCTCCAACAGGAGTGACGTACACGAAGTTTGGTGGATTCCTAGGAGATGATCCGGATGCTCACGTACGCACTTTCGAGATAAGCTACGCAGTTCTCAACCATCCATCGGACCCGGCGTATAAAGCCATTGTATTCCAATCTACACTTCTCAATGAAGCAGCCAGATGGCTTACAGAATATGATATTAATCATTTTGGCACCTACGAAGCAGTACGCGATGCTTTTCTGCAGCGATTCAGGCTAAAAAAGAATCCAGCCGAAATTTTTGACTATCTGCAGAATAACAGATAGAAGGCAAATCAAACCGTATAGGAGTATGCTACTCTCTTCAGAACACACTTAAGGCAGCTTCCGCCGGCCCATGCTAACTTACCAGATGACGTTATCACTCAGTGGTTCATTAATGGTTTAGTTCCACAACTTAAGCAGATCATGATCATAAGATGTGTCGGAGCCATGTCCCTCGATGCAGTCATTGCAATGACTCTGCAACTGGAACACAAAGTCGGTGGATTTACAGAAGATTTAGAATGGTTAAAAGCAAACAAGAATGTTGCAGAAGATATGACTAGATAGGTATACTGCAATATATGCAAAAATTCAAGACATACCAGTGCCAATTGCGCACTCAATCAGACATTCTGCGCTATCTGCAACATTGCTGGACACACCACAGAAAACTGCGTATACAACGCTAGAGTACAGGGAACAACGACGATCAATGCAATTATCCAGGAACAAAGGCAGCCAGCCAACCACTATGTGCCTCCACAAATGAGAAACAACCAGCAACTAGGATATCGAAATTACCGAGGACAAAGGAATAACAACTATAATGCAAACCGTTGGCAAAACGGACCACCACCGGAAAATCCCAATTTACCACCACCACACTGTCATTTTTGTGGTGAATTTGGACATATTAGGAGATTTTGCAAGGATGCAGCTGAGTATGATCAAAGGAGGAAAGAACGTCAAAATCCAATGGCCAACATGGTAAAAATCACACCGGTGGAGACACAGGCTGCTGCAGTCCAAACCCGTTCCGGTAAACAACTGCAACCGGCAGCAGAAATATTTGAACCAGGGATACGTGAACAACACAGAATGTACAACAAGGCTAGTCAATGGACCACAGCAGAACCACCAGTCTTCCCAGAGCCTATTCCGGTAACCCAGCCATCGTTAACAAAGGAAGGAACACAACAAAGGGAGTTAGCAGCAGGAACATCATCAGCAGCAGATACATTACCAACCGTAGACACCTCCACATCAGTAGAGGCATCAACTTCAACATCAGTAGAGCCTGTCAATCAATCTCAACAGGCCTGGGAAATCCTATCTAAGGCATCTATCACTCTGCCTCTGGGCCAACTACGGGCATTAGTACCTAGAATTCGCCAACAGTTCCAACAACAGTTCAGTCCGGTGCCTTCTTGTATTCCGGCGACAGCAGCAGTTCAACCGGAACCTGATTCTACGGTTGATCATTCAGTTCCCTTGATTACAGTATGGTATAAGAATCATAAGATTACGCAGGTATTAATTGATGGAGGCTCTGGTGTTAACATTGCGACTGCGGCATTATGCAAAAGGTTAGGATGGACCGAAATCGAACCAGTTCAATTTTTTGTCAGAATGGCAGATCAATCAAGAGTCCATCCCGTAGGACTTGTGCGGAATGTACCCATCACTTTGCAAGGTACGACCTTTAAAATGACCTTTGTGATACTAGATCTGTCGGAATCCACTTTGGATTACAACCTTCTTTTCGGCCGACCGTGGCTGAAGCATGCGAAGGTAATACAGGATTGCTCTGCACAAGAGCTTACATTTAAAGATGCCAATCATAGATATGTGGTAAAATTAGATGCTATACAACCTTGCGAGCTACACGCTAGACCGTATTTTGCTGAACCAGTCCATATGCTAGATGGATTGTCAGATGATGAAGAAGAAGAATTTATGAAGAATAACGCTGACTTAATTTCACTAGGAACTATTGATCTACAGTCCATTATAGATAACTAGAACACTTCAATCTGTATAGTAGTACCCATCACCGAAGAAGCTAAGAAGGAAGATACCGTCTCTATCCATGACGATGAATTACAGCCACTTTTCAAGTCAACAGACGATACAGAGAGACTTCAACAGTTTTATGTCCCCGAAGATCAGCTGACCACGTACAATCTAGGAGATGAAGATCATCCACGTTCTGTAAAGATAAAGCATAATTTACCGGAATTGTTCAAAGCGGATTTGATTCGACTACTTCGCGAATTCTCAGACGTCTTTGCATGGGATTACAAAGATATGAAAGGATTAGATCCACGCATCTATCAACATAGAGTCATGTTGAAGCCTGAAGCTAAACCGAACAAACAGCCCAGCTACTAGATGAATCCTAATTTGCATCACAGGTAAAAGCCAAACTTGATAGATTATTAAAAGTCGGATTCATCATACTAGTAGAACATGCTGAATGGATTTCACCAATTGTGATCGTGCCAAAGAAAAATAAGCAACTGCCAATCTGTGTAGAATACCGGAAATTAAACGCAGCAACAGTACCGGATCCTTTCCCGATCCTTTCCCGATCCCCTTTCTGGATACCATGCTTGATAAAGTAGCAGGTCACAAAATGTATTCATTCTTAGACGGATACAGCAGTTACAATCAGTTTAGAATGGCCGAAGAGGATATACCAAAAACTGCATTCATTACCAACTGGGGTGTCTTTGCCTGCACCGTGATGTGGTTCGGATTGAGAAATGCACCAAAAACATTTCAGCGATGTATGCAGGAGATTTTCTCTCCTTATCTCACTTCATTTATGCAAGTATATCTCAATGACTTCTCGATTTTTGGTAAGATGATGGCACATTTGCTTCATCTACGATGCTGTTTTCAAAAGTGCAGAGAGTATAGACTCTGCTTGAACCCAAACAAATCTGTGTTTGCGGTTTCATGTGGCAAGTTACTTGGCCACATTGTATCTGCATAAGGTATCCAAGTAGATCCAGATAAAATTTCGGTAGTATTAGAAGCTCCGGTGCCCGCTACTCCAAAAGAAGTTATGCGCTTTATGGGCCAAGTACGGTGGCATGGAAGGCACTTGCGTTGGCTTGCTCATCTGGCTATACCACTAAACAAGCTAATCAACAAAACACCTCGACAATTTGAATGGACCCAGGAATGCCAGATAGCATTTGATCGTTTAAAACATTTATTAACACAAGTTCCTATCTTACAACCGCCGGACTGGGATCACCCATTTCATGTATTTGTTGATGCTTCAGATATAGCAATAGGAAGTGTGCTGATGCAACAAATTGATAAATGGTTCAAACCAGTGTATTATGCAAGTCGAAGATTAGCTCCTGCTGAGAAGAGTTACTCTGTAACAGAAAGAGAATGTCTTGGGCTAGTATATTCGGTCAAGAAATTCAGACATTACTTGCTAGGTTGTAAATTCACATTTCATGTAGATCATGCTGCACTTGTCTATCTAGTTCGACAACAACATCTAGGTGGTCGATTAGCGCGATGGGTCTTACTTTTACAGGAATTCGACTACGAAGTCATTCACCGGCCAAGCAGTTCACATGCCTTAGCAGATTTTTTATCACGTTTAGATTCCGGTGAAGCTCCGGTGGGCATAGATGACACGACACCCGCGATTTATGTATCAAAACCAATTAATGAAGAATCTGCAGACCCACCTATCCCATTTTCATATTATGATCAGATCTTGACCTTTCTTACTGATGGTTGCCTTCCATCTCAGACTTCTAGAGCAGTACGCAGGAAAATTGAAGTCTTCAGCCGCCGATTTCGGTTGATTGCTGGAGAACTATATTATGTAGATCACATCGGAATCCTACTTCGATGTATTCCACCACATGAAGTTAACTCAGTTATCACTTTGGCTCACTCGATTCCTTTCGATGGCCACTTTGCTGCAGATCTAACTCACCGGAAGATTCTGCAGAGTGGTCTCTGGTGGCCAACAATGTACAGAGATATATTACAGTTTGTCAAACAATGTGATACTTGTCAAAGATCGGGTCAGCCTTTGCAACGTCATTTTTTTCCTTTGCAACCCATCTTACCAATAGAGCCTTTCCAGAAGTGGGGTCTAGATTTTATCGGTCCAATTACACCACCAGCAGTCTTCAGTAACAACTGTTACATACTGACCTGTACAGACTATGCAACCAGATGGGCAGAAGCCTGGGCTTTACGGTCTGCTACAGCAGTTATGGTAGCAAAGTGTCTGCTAACCGATGTCTTTCCACGTTTTGGCTTACCACTAGAAATTGTCTCAGATCAAGGCACTCATTTTATAAACTATTTAATGAAGGCACTTACACAGTCGTTCCAGGTTACACATAAATTTAGTTCTCCTTATTATCCTTGTGCCAATGGATTGGCCAAAAGTACAAACAAATCTCTGTTGAATATCCTTCGAAAATTGATCATGGAATCACCGAAAAGATGGGATCAACTGCTACCTGCAGTATTATGGGCATACCGGACTACCTACAAGGTAACAACAGGATTGACACCTTTCAAATTAGCTTATGGCCTAGAAGCAATCCAATGGAGCTAGTTATACCAAGTTTACGAGCAGCCATTACCCAGAAATTACTACCGGAAGACTCACTGTCATTTCGGATGGACACTCTCAGAGAGTTAGATGAGCATCGATGGCTCAGTTTCTTAACTATGCACGAAGTTCAACTAAGACAGGCAAGGACGCACGATCGAAACCTGAAAACTCCAGTGTTTTCGGTAGGATAGCTTGTACTTTTCTATAACGCAAAGTCAAATAGATCCGCAAGCAAATGCAAATTACGGTGGTTCGGCCCTTACAAGATCGCAGAGCAAATCGGTCCAACAACTTTTCGGTTGACTACGTTGACCGGAAATCCACTTCCAAAAGTAATCAACGGCTCGAACCTGCGGCCATATCGAAGCGCTACTAGTCCGCATTAAATCATCTGGCGGTGGACCGCATTTTTTAGCTTTTGTTTTTTACTTTTCATTCTGTTCTTTCTCTTCTTTTTTAATAGCCATGTTTAGTCATAAGCCACCCACCTTACCAATTACTCAAGTATGCATGCCAAATTAAAAGCAATATCATTCCAGCACCGCACAATGATAACCATCACTTCCTACCCCCCCCGCCGTAATATCTGTACTTAAGCACTTCGGTTGTGCCAAAAAACGCTATTGTGTTCTTGTGATTGTAATTGTGTGTTCTGTGTTCTATGTATCCGTGTGTTGTGTCCTGTGTATTCGTGTTCGCAATGGAAGCGTTGGCGAACTACATAGCCTTCTGTGATGGTATCCCTACCGAGGTAGGAGAATACCTGCGTATCCGAGGGTTGGCTAACTTCGCTGAGCTGCCTTGGCACTCAGTGGAAGCCCATCCCTTCTTCGCACAAATTATCCCAGCCATCGCCCAATCTCCCATCACCGAACGACAATGGCTCTTCCCCTCCTTACCATCTAGAACCGTCATAACCTTCCAGGCCTTTGCCGAAGCCTTCCGTCTCACCCCACAAGGCCGCAAAAATGGCCCAAGCATCCCCGTAGCTCGAATGGTAGAACTTTTTCCCCGATTTTCATCAAATGAATATGCCATTCTCTGCCGCCCTGAACTTGAAAAAACCGCATTGCAGTTCTTAGTTGCGATCCTTAACCTCCAAAAATGCACATACGGTATCTCTCGCCCATTCTATTCCGCCATCGACCTTGCCGCACGAGAACCTGTTAATTTCGCCTCATTTTTCTTTCACCGAATCCATAAGGAGTGCGTCGCCATAGTGAAACAAGTCAGCAAAAGAACCACCCCTCGATCCAGACTTCCCCACATCCTTTCTTTCCTCTTCCCAACCATACTCGCCGCTCAACCACCACCACGAGGACCAGTCTTAAGGCACGAAGAGTCAGCTCAACTACTAGAAGATGAGAAAGAAGAAGATGAAGAAGAACTCAACCAATTGTTCCGCCGGAAACGCATCAGAATTAGCTCCTCAGAAAGTGAAGCACAAGGCTCAGCCGGAAAGGAGAAAGATAACGATAAAGACGAAGAGAAGAACGAAGAAGAAACCTTCCATGATACAGCAACTTCAATGCACAATGAATCATCGGCAGAACAACAAGAACAACAAGATCAAGCAGAGACGGAAATAATTTCGACCGAAAAAGAATCAGAGCAACAGGAAAATGAGCAGCAATCTAATCAAGATGCACTAGACAAGCTACTGAAGGCAGTGGAATCCACAGAAGCACACAATGCA
Source organism: Ceratopteris richardii (assembly GCA_020310875.1). Classification (NCBI taxonomy): domain Eukaryota; kingdom Viridiplantae; phylum Streptophyta; class Polypodiopsida; order Polypodiales; family Pteridaceae; genus Ceratopteris; species Ceratopteris richardii. The sequence continues at coordinate 7,560,863 of CM035411.1, forward strand.
GAAACGGAACAAATAAACAAGGTAACAACTACTGACTCTGCCCTCCCAAAAACCCTGCCTGCTAACCCCATCTCCCCACCGGAACCACACCACAGCCCCATCAAGCCCAGCCACCACACCGGAACTTCTGAAGCCTCGACATCCTCCCTTAACTATTCACCTCCAAACTCACAACAACTCCTCGCCGGAACCTCGTCACAACCTCGTCCTCCCCTGCCATCCTACCCCATTCCAATTTTTTCGGAACTAGAAAATATGGGTCACCTTTTAATTAATCTATCCCAACAACTGCCGCAACACCTGAAGCACGCCACAGACAGTGCCTGAGAAGAATTCCAAAGGAAATTGGAAATAATGGAGGCGGATATCACCCCTCTTCAGGAAGAATTACAAGCAGCAAGAGCAGAAAATCATGCACTACAAGAGAAGATCAAGGAGCTACAGGCTACACTCCAAGTACAAGAAGAGAGCTCAAGCCAGAAAGATAAGGCAATGGCTGCAAAAGAAGAAATGCTGATAGCTGCCGACGCGGAAATAATACAGTTAAAACAAACACTCAAAGATACCGAAGATACAAGAATAGCACTAGGAAACCTACTGGAAGAAACAAGAGTCCAGTTGCAGGACACAATACAGAAATACCAAGAGCAGCAGAGAGAAGCAAAGCAGGCAGTAGAAGAGTTACAAAGAACAAAAGAATCCTTAGACGATGTCAACAACATGCTGAAACACCAACTAAACAGAGAATCTAAATATCAGAAGGATTTAGCAAATGCCCCCAGAGAACGGGATGCTTACTACCAAACCATAGAGTTCCAGAACCAACAGTTCGGAAGATTAGATAATTAGGTACGCAACCAGAAAGACAAAATCAACGAGATGCAGAAACAAGTAACAGACATGAAGACAGCAAGAGATGCGGCATTATCAAACGAATTTTATTTACAAGAGGTCTTTTTGCAAACACAGGCCGAAATTTTGCTCACCGAAGCCATTGCCCTCAGTTCCGTTAGAGTAGATGCGCAGATTTTAGAACCCGACACCCTTAAGCAATTATTAGAAACCCTTAAGAAAAAAATAGCCCGAACATTTAGATTAGCAAGGAATATGTATTTAGAAGGTATCATAGATGAACAATAGTTTTGTAATCAAAATCACTTGCGGGTTCGAGTCCATCGTGCGTGCCAGTGTTAGACGGCCGCCGGAGTAGGACAAATGTATGCCGGATGTAACGGAATTTTTGAAATTTGCGCGAAAAGTCGGTACGTGCATTCTGTAAACATCTTTTTAAAGCAATGGAAAAAGAGTGATCGAGACCCCGTTTTTCTCAAAAGTTGTTTGAGTACTATCTGAGTTTGTGTGGTGTCATCGGGAGATTGAGTCATATTTCTATATTGTTCTGTTCAGTCTGTTCGTCTATCCCTACTGTAGTGCAGAGTAATGAATTTGTAGTATCGAGTGTGAATCTGTTTGTTAACAGTTGTGTTCTGTATTCACTGTTGATTCCGATCACAGGGAAGGACTAATATCGGTAATAGTATGAACTGCGAGTTGGAGCACTGATAAGCTTGGTGATTAATTAAACTGTGATTAGTATGCCTGTTGATTGAGTTCTGTATACGGTAAGCCTGTACACCCTCTGGTATGGCCGTCTGTCTGACTACTGACCGGTATACCTGTCTGTCTTGAGGAAGTGTGTATTGAGTTGCATAAGTTTAAGTAAAGTTGAGTAACTCTATTAGTTGCAAGTCAGAACCAGACTACTGCTTTGTTACCATAGCAGATTAGTCTGTAAGTTCGGCGTCCTAGTACTCAGAAACAGTTACTAGTCAGTTAAAGCTAAGTACTAAGTTAAGACGCAATAGAGTATTTACGGTTGTGTAAGGATTTGGGAAAATAGTACAGGGCCTCTGTCTAACAGACCCCTACCACTCCCAAGAACCCACTTGATCTGATAACGCCTTTCGGTAATAGAAAGTTTACTACAGTTTACGATGAATCACTATTTTACATTTACTACACAAGCAGAAGGATATGAAGTGGGAGATGATAACAGAATTCAACATGGTGATAAACAAGAAAACAAAGCACCAGTGGAGGAGTACTCAGATGAATTAGAACCCCTCGCGGTAAATCAGTTCTCACTAGGCTTATCACGCCTGAGTGGGTCCCCCAAGATAACAAGTGCATAGATTTGCTTCTCAATCGAGAAACGGACGAAGCCTTTTGGAGATATAAACCGGATCACCCAACTGATATAGGAACAATCATGATCTATGAGTTTAAGGATCCGGATAGCCCAGGCAGAGTGACCTACTTAGATCATGCTTCAGAACGGATCTTTGTGGTGACAGAAAATGATAGGCATGCCTACACTTGGAAGGGCGAATTTATTTTCCCCCAACCAAGATCAAATGTATCCTATGGTCACCCTGGGGCTGGAACTTCCCAAGCTCATGGTACGCAAAGAGATAGAAGTAGGGATAAACCAGAAGTAAGTTTTGCCAACCCAGTGGGCAGAGAAAGAACGAGAACCGAGACGAATAGGGTAGAACCCGAGATGCATAGAGCCCACAGGAACCAAAGAAATGTAGATGGATTCCCTCTGCCGAGACCTAGAGAGCACACAAGAACTTTGAGACCCACCCAGCTAGTTAAGTCCATGAAGAATTACTTTGACGGCACAGGAGATCCCTATGATCATGTGGCAGAGTTCAAGCAAGTCTTGAGAGCTGAACAAGTGGAGGATCTGTTCACGCAGTACAATGCCTTCGGTCTAACCCTTAGGAACACAGCACTTACGTGGTTTCAGCCATTAGATGAACGCCAGTTCAGGAGCATAGATCAACTTCTAGAGGCATTCATTGTAGAGTTCTCTAAGAGCGGCATAAGACACAACACCTCCTCACTGATTCACAGCTTCAAGCAAACCCCTCAAGAGACTGTGAGACTTGCAGGAAGAAGATTTAGACAATATCTTGAAAGGTGCCCTATTTCGGAGCTACCCACATCTGCTAAACAAGTAGCCTTATTTCTTGACGGATTGCTGAGCCCAAAATTGAGATCCTATGTGTATCTGAAAGACCCTAGGACTATAGAAGAATGTGTACGTATGTGCATTGACATTGAAGATAACCTAGGAGAAGAGCTAGAGTTGTCCAAAATTTACAAAGATTCAGATAGTGCATCTAGCCACTCTTCCACGCAGTCCACATCAATTGAGGAACTTGCCGAAAAAGTAGCTCAGAAATTAGGTGTAACTAGCAAACAAATCCCAAGGTTTGCCCCAGTGAAAAGATGCTATACATGCGGTGGTGACCACATGGCGAATGTCTGCCCTATTATGGCTCAACCCCAAGTAAACCCTAGTAGCCAGTACTGCACCATAGAACGGAGATACACCAACCACACCGCACAAGATTGCCCATACAACAAGCAGGCTGTTAGGCAACCCTACCCTCAGCACTACCAACAAGGCAGATACCAGAACCAGTACCCTCCACAACCATATGGCAGGCCACAACAAAATTTCCAACCTCAATATCAAAACCAACAAAGGCCTCAGCCTGTGCTAGCACAACAAACCCCAGCCCCAGCTAATGTGATTCCGGTAAAGTATGCTGTTGCAGAAGAAAACCTGAATAGAGCTATAGTCCCTGTAACATCCTTGATCTCTGAAAATGACCCAAGTGATCATAGCTTTGATTCTACCCATGTGGATAGCCCCCAGGCTTACTACATGCAGTCTCCAGAACATGGTGAGTCCTACTATAGTGAAGAGCCGAACGAACCTAGTTGGGAATCAGATTACACGAACGTCATGTATACAAACCCCAATCCTAGGCCTCAATCTAGGCAAGTCAGACCTCCATTCCCAAGAGGGTCGTGCTACAGATGCCAAGGTGATCACCTCATTCGTGATTGTCCCTTACCTCCGCCTACACAACCCCAGTCAGTGACTATCCAAGGTTTCTGCCAAGATTGTGGAAAAGAACATCTCTTACGAGATTGCCCTAAGAACCCCAATAATATGCCAAAAATCACTCCTATCAATGTGATTGGTTTGGTTGTAGATTCCTCAGGAAGTGTCACTTCCACTGCACCAGTGCAGGTAGTCACTAGAGCTCAGGCATTGCAGCAAAACCAAGAGACAAGCCAGGAAAAGGGCCCAGAGGCTAGTGAAACCGAGAGCGTAACAAAGAAAAGGACTAGAGCATGGAAAGATAGTCGAGAAAGAATGAAACGACAATGGGCCAAAAAGATGAGTGAGCTTGAGGAAAGCATAAGAGAAACCAAAGCAAGGATAACTGAACTCACAGCTCAAACTCCCTCTCACATCACCCCGCCTCCACCACTCCCATCTCCATCCGACTCACCACCTTCCCCACCGCCTCATCAAATCCCACCACCCCCTAGAGTAGGATCAGTTCTAGCAGATCCCACTCCTGAAGACCTAAACATGATGCTTAAAGCATATCAGGCCAGAATCCAAGAAGGGCCAAACGTCACGGATCATGACAAGTGCTATCCTAGAGCTGACCTAGAGATAGAAAGAACCAAACTATGCGCGAAAATGGTCGCATTGGCTCAGACTATGTTTGAAGCCAGTCGCCTTTTCAATTACTCAGGCTCAGCCAAAACGCAATTACACTTGGATGGATTCCTAGAGAAGTTAGAGAGGATAATTGCAAGATCTGACAAGGAAGAAAAAAATCAAGACCAAGAAAAAGCAAGCAAAAACACGAATCATCCCCCATCGGAAGTTTATGTGGCCAATTCCACTAAACCTTACAACTTCCCCTCCTTAGAAAGAATAGAGAGGCCAATAGCACAGTCAGAGAAGGAACCTGCCCCTCAAAGAAAGGAAAGGACAAGAGAACGGGTAAGCCAGCCTCTTCAGGAAGCCCGTGGGTCTCCTCAAGAAGCTTATCTTCCCCCCCAAAAGGCAGATGAGCCTCCCTCGAAAGCTCAAGTACCTCCACAGGTTGCCTACATTCCTTCTCAGGGAGTGTATGAGCCTGTTCGGAAAAGTAATAGAATAAGTAATCCTCCCCAAGAAGCTTGTGCTCCAGTCATTTGCGAGAACGAGGAGAGAGCCAACAATAGAATCAGCCCTCCTTCACAGGTTGCTTACGCGCCCAATTCTACGGAGCCAGACACTTCTTCTTCTATGAATCGGTTTGCACCAGACTTCCTACGAGAGATTCAAGAAGACAAATGGGATAACGAAAGCGAGGTCGCCCCTCCTTTTGAACTTGTGGACGATGCACACGACCAATTCCCACAAGACATCCCATCTATTTACGGGGAGCATGAGAGTGTTCAGTCTCACGAGAGATTAGACTTTGAGTCGAATTCCATACAAGAGCTACCCCACTTCACAGGCCCATGGGAAGCAAAGTCCACATGTATGAGAGCACCCACAGTCATGGTAAGGAACGACGACTCAGTCATACCTAGGAACACAGAGGTAGTAAAGAACACTAACGTGCAGTGTAATCTCAAGTTAGAAGAGCTACTCAAGGTTAGACCTGAATTATGGAAACATGTAGCCAAACGAGTACCAGAGATAGCAAAACCTCGTTCCCAGGTAGGATCCCATAGGACAGTGCCAGAAATTCCCTTGGATAAGATAGGAGATATGTGTGAAGGCGAAGAAGGGAACACCTATCTTCCCATCACCTACCAAGAGTACACCACCAAGGCAATTTTGGACTCAGGTGCAGGAGTTGCAATTGCCACCACCTCCTTATGGAAGCGTTGGGGCAAGCCAGCACTCAGGCCAACGAGAATGAAATTGCAAATGGCAGATGGTCACATAGAGAGACCCCTAGGATTGCTAGAAGGAATAACTCTCACCACTTGTGGTGTCGAGTTTGAACATACCTTTGCCATATGTGACTTCAGCAAAAATCATGCCTATGAGATGATTTTGGGAAGACCATTCATGCGACAGTTGCAAGTGGTACAGGATTGGGGAACCAATTCTTTGTACCTACAACACTTAGGTGTTACAACCAAAGTCAATCTCAAGGATTATTCTCATAGAGATGTCCCTCCTATCCAATGGAATTCCATCCATAGAGCCAAAGATGATACAGAATCTGTGCATTCCATAGGATCAGGATCCTCCTGGATGCACGAAGACACTCACTTATGGATGTGCAAAGTAGCAGTGGAGGAAGAGAAGAGAGAAAAGGCTAGAGAAATAGGTGCAAACGAAACCCATAGACCCATTCAAGACCCAGCCTATGCACCTGTAGTTTTTCCAGACGAGGAATTTGAACCCCATGGCTGGGCAGAAATTTTAGCAACAATGGATGTAGCCATCAATGAAGAACAATGGACACCTCACTGTGATGAGGATGGCTATGATATTTCAGTCTTCTCCATAGAGCCAATCATGGGAGAGGCAGTTCTAGAAGAATGCGAACCTAGCCCTGATGCATTTGATGATGCAAGTGACTCCGATCTAGAATCAATCATTATGGACCCTCCATTTGCATCAGATGAAGAATACTTCCATGAGGTAGAATTTCAAACCCAGAGGCATGGAGAGCTGACAAATGACGTAAGATTAGCAACACATGTGACCCCTAAGGAAGAAGGAAAGAAACGAAAGAAGAGAGAAGCCTTACCAGAAGGGGAAGAATCTTTGTTTGAGGTCCCAGAAAATTTTAAGAAGTATGAGATAGATGACAGGAGAGTCATGATTAGAATGCCCAAACGAGAGGCACAATCAGGAGAGGCCTATGACAACAAAGAAACTACCAAGAAAATCGTAGTGGCCCTAGAAGAAGGAGCGGAGAGATGTACGTATATAGGCCATGACCTGACAGAAGAAGAAGAGTACGAATTGACTGCCTTGCTAAGAGAATACAGAGATGTATTCGCTTGGAGTTACAAGGATTTGAAAGGGGTTGACCCAGACATATGCTCACACACTATTCCCATGACCTCAGATGCTAAACCCTCGAAGCAAAAGCCTTATACATATAACGATAATTATGCGGCTAAGATCAAAGAAGAGATAGATAGACTGGTTGAAGCTGGATTTATCTACGAAATTGAGCACACTGAATGGGTGTCCCCCATCGTAGTGGTGCCCAAGAAGAATGGCAAGCTGCGTGTGTGCATTAACTTGAAAAAGGTTAATGCCGCCACGATTCGAGATAACTATCCGCTTCCCATCACAGAACATCTCTTAGAAAGAGTGGCAGGCAAGGAAGTGTACAGCTTCCTTGATGGATTTTCTGGCTACAATCAAGTAGCCATAGCTCCAGAGGATCAGCATAAGACAGCCTTTGCCACAGAATGGGGCATTTTTGCTTTTAGAGTAATGCCATTTGGGCTTACCAACGCACCAGCTACCTTCCAGAGACTGATGTGCCATGTGTTTAAGGAGTTCCTAAGGAAGAGTTTAGAAGTCTATGTTGATGATCTTTGTGCTCATTCCAACGTTAGACAAACCCATATTCCTGAACTCAGACAAATCTTTGACAAATGTAGAGAATATCAAGTCTGCCTAAACCCAGAAAAGTGTGTTTTTATGGTCAGGCAAGGCAAGATCCTAGGACATATAGTGTCAAAGAATGGCATATCTACTGACGAAGAAAAAGTGAGAGCCATAGCGGAGCTACCTAGGCCAAAGAATGTCAAGGAAGTACAAGCTTTCATGGGGCATTGCGGTTATTATCGACGATTTATACACATGTATGCTGTCATTGCAAAGCCCATGTACGGACTTCTGACTAACTTTGAGTGGACGGATGAATGTGAGAATTCCTTCCAGGAGCTTAAACGACGATTATGTTCAGCACCAATCTTGACCACACCAGATTGGAATAAGCCATTCCATGTTCATGTGGATGCATCCAATTATGCCATTGGATGTGTGCTTGCACAACCTACTGGTGAAGGTAATATGGATCTCCCAATTGCCTATGCCAGTAGACAGTTGAATGCAGCTGAACGAAATTACACCACTACGGAGAGAGAAGGTTTAGGCATGGTATATGCAGTTAAGAAATTTAGACACTATTTGCTTGCAAATAAGTTTAAATTTTTTACTGATCACCAAGCATTGTTATATCTCGTGAACAAGCCATGCAATACAGGAAGATTAGTAAGATGGTTTCTCTTGCTAATGGAATACGATTTTGAGGTCGTGGTAAGGAAAGGTAGGACTCATTTGAGAGCCGATCATCTCTCTAGGCTCACATCGGGAGAAGCCCCACAAGGAGTATCAGATGACCTTCCTGATGCTTACTTGTTTAATTTGGAAGTGGTGCCGCAGTGGGCCAAGCCAATGGTACCAGTATTGACCTACGGGCCTAACCATCCAGTGGTAAACACACGGAATAGAGAGGTTGTAAAAGCCCAAAAATACCACATCATGGCAGGAAGCATGTACAAGCATACAGATCAAGGGATCTTGGCTTGTTGCGTAGAAGAGGATGAGTACGCTAAATGGTTGCAATTAGCACATGTAGGTGCACTAGAGCAACACCATTCAAAACAACGAACTTTACAGACTCTAAAGAGATTCGGAGTGCACTGGCCAACCATGGAAGCGGATGTCCAAAAGTTGTGCAAGGAATGCCCAACCTGTTGCACTAAACCACCTGTGGAACATGCCACTCTCTATCAAATATCCATTGTGCCAGATTGGAGTGAACCTCTAGTAGCATCCTTAAGGACAAACACATTCCCCCCAGACATGACTCTAGCTAGGAAAAGGAGTTTAGAACAAGAAGCCCTGGATTATTCACTCATAGGTGATAATCTATATAAGCGCGGTAAAGATGGTTACCTGAGATTATGTGTCCATGAGAGTGAATACCTTAAGATCTTAGAAACTGCTCACCAAGGTGTAGCAGGAGGACACTTTGGACCAGATCGGGTGATCAAGGCAATATTGTTTGCGGGTTTTTGGTGGCCTACACTTCACATGGATGCACATACCTATGTGAAACGATGTGATGTCTGTCAGAGGACTCAGTATCCTATACGCAAAGATGAGATGCCACTGAAACCTATGATGGGTGGACGTGCATTCTCTAAGTGGGGAATAGACTTCGTAGGTCCTATTAATCCCCCAGCTAAGGGGTCTCATGCGGAATACATCATTGTGGCAACAGATTATCTCACCAAGTGGGTAGAGGTAAAAGCTACAACCAAGAACGATGCTCCAACAACTGCCAAATTCTTGTTTGAGAATGTATTCACGAGATATGGGCTACCTATAGAGCTTGTAAGCGATAGAGGCACTCATTTCTTGAACGAAGTGATTGAAAATCTGCTCCAAGAATTCTTGGTAATACACAAGAAGTCTGCCCCTTATCACCCTCAAGCTAATGGACAAGCTGAGAGCACTAATAAGATTTTATGCAATGTATTGACGAAACTAGTGAACACTAAACGCTCTGATTGGGACAAACAGCTACACCATGCTGTTTGGGCATACCGAGTTGCCTATAAAACGGTACTCCAAGCCACCCCCTTCCAGATGGTTTTCGGCCAAAACGCTGTGCTACCCTTGGACTTCCTGATCCCCACATTGAGAGTAGCACAAGAGTACGAATGGACAGGTCATGAGCTCTCCTCTAGGATCTTTGACCTTGAACGATTAGGAGAAACAAGACTGAGAGCCGCTGCAGGGATATATGCAGCCAAGAAGAGACAGAAGGCATACTTTGATGCCCACGTGAAGGATAAAGGCTTGAAAACGGGAGATCTAGTCTTAGTCTATACACTGAAACAACACGCAAGGAAGCTAGAAAAGAGAGGCTACGGACCTATGATCATCAATAGGATCTCCACAAGTGGAGCAGTACAATTGGCCACATTGGAGGGTGATGTTCTCCCTAACTATATTAGCGGATGCAGAGTCAAGTTGTACCAGGAACCCCTCACGGAGGAAATGCTCAGCCGACTCAACACTGCTAAGAAACGCAAAGAGGAAGAAAAGAGAATTAGAGAAGAAGCTCAAGCAGAGGCTTTAGAACGCATCAGAAGGATGAAATTACGAAGGCAAGGTAGAGATCAGCCTGGAGCGAATGACTATGCAGACCAAGGATTTCCCATAGCCATGTGTGAAGTTGCAGGAACAAGCTCGAATAGAATAATTGATAGACGTCCTTTCATAACCATAGACATAGGACAAGGAAAGAGTACAAGGACCGTAAGAGCCTTGATTGACTCAGGTGCAGCCACTAGTGCTGTTAAATTGTCTTACTGCCAAGAATTACAATTGACTGTCAATCCTGTGGAAGCATATCTCATAGGATTGGGAGGCGTGGAAACCCCTTGCATGGGCGAGGTGGAACTTCCCCTCTACATTCACGATGAGGCAATGACCGTTAAAGTACTAGTGTGTCAAGATGAGGATCTCACTGAACCTCTCGTCTTGGGTCAGGATTGGATCTATGACCAAGCAGTCAATCTAAACCTAAGAAGTGGACTTCTCCAGGTTTGGGTCAATCATAGCCGAGTTACAGTAGAATTAGACAATGGAGCACTCAAGGAACTAGGAAAGACACAGACTCCTGGTCCTTCCAGGGGTACACATGAAGATGACCATGCTGTTCTTGTCCAAAACTATGTGTTGCAGAGGAATGATAATTGCAAAAAAGGAGTCAGGAATGCAACGGAACTCCCTTCTTTTCCAAAGGCTAGAAGGAGGCAGCAACCCAAGGTGGACCAAAGGCAGAAGGAGCAAGGTACTACCTATGTCAGAGATCAAAAGTGCCTGCGCAGCAGAACAGCCCAGAAAATAGACCAGGTATGGGTGCGAAAAGGCGAACGACCAGTTGCACCACCGTCAACTACAGGGGCAAAGCCTCTTATTAGTGACCAACAACGCAACGCTAATAAGAAGTCCTTCAGAAATTCTTCTGCTAAAGTAAAATCTATTTGGGTGCCCAAGAAGTCGATGAAGGCAAGCCCACAATCAAGACAAATTTGGGTGCCTAAGGCTTGCTTGATGGCACAAGTAGCTACGCGGAGGCCACAACTTAAACAGCATAACGCAGCGACGCATGCTGCCAGATTTCACTCGTTCTCGACACTCATGTACACACCAAAACCCAAGAACGTGCATGTAATCAATTGTATATGGGTCCCAAAAAGGCCTCGTTTTCAAACCACGACACCGAGAAAGCTCTGTAGAGACTCTCCGAAACCGAAAGCAAAGCCCATTCACTGCATTTGGCAGCCTAGGGCCTGTAATAAACCCCCCGACCCCAATTTGTAAATTCATAACCCACTTACTAACTGCAATAGTTTCCTAGGACAACACAATCACTAACTACACACACTGTCTTCATGCACTTACTAACCACTAACTCACCATCTACCTTATGTTAATGTTGTAACGGGGACAACAACGGATTTATTTTGTCCATTACAATGTTAACACTTGGTTCTATATTCTCACAGAACCAATCAGCAAACAGGGCCATGGCAGAAGCAGGTACCAGCTCTCAAGCTGGATCTGGTCCCCAGATCGTGGACATAGAAACACTTCTCCTTGAGCCACATCTCACCGCAAGACCGCAAGAGCTTCAAGAAGTGCATGTGCTCCCCATCCAGGATCCTCCTCAAGGACACACTTCTCAAGTAGGTAAGCATGCGCATTGGTTCAGTGATGTTGCTGGACCACTGGGCGATGGAACCTACTTCTGGGAAGCAGAATTGGAGTTCAATGGCAAATGGGGTCGATACCACTTTTTCACACGCGAATTTGAAAGCTACCAAAATGCCGAAGTCATGAGATCAGTTTGGGTCAAAGCAGGTGTGGAAAGTTATTTCAGGACTCACTTACCAAAGCCGGATTTTTTACGATGCTCTTATCTGATCAGTACCATCACGCCAAGCAGAGCCAAGGGCGGCGACAGCACCTTTGTGTTGCCATCACTGCTGCCGGGTAATGAGCTCAAAAGATTCAAGTTGACCCTCAATGTGGTAAGAGAAGCGTTGGGTATGTATGGCATGCACATCCCAACAGAAAAGGAAACCATGGTTCCAGGTCGAATGAAGCACAAGGATCTTAATAAGCTCAAGGACATGGTGGCGATGACACCCACCATTGCGCTTCACCTGCGAACCATCATGCAACATTTTGCGTTCCCCGCCCAAGAACGATTCACAATGCCCCCGAAAAAAATATGGTTCAGTTTATATCTAGCAGAAACCGAAAGCCTGCCCATCAATGTACCGCACTGGATCATAGATCAGATCCACCTAGCGCATCAAAGGTGGAACAAAAAACAGAAGAATGTGCTCCACGGGTGTTGTGCTTTGACCAGAATAATCTATAGATGCTTGGCTTATGACGTGCCTGTTCAGCGGGCACTCGTATGGTCCCGAGTCCAAGAATTCCAAAGAAGACTATCAGCAGCAGGTCCCCCATCAAAGAAGATGAGGGGGGGAGTCCAACTACCCTGTGCCCAACCAAGGGGAGCTACCGCTACACCAGAAATCACTCCTCCCCAGACACGACGAGTTAGGCCGTTCACAATCCGGTTACCAAGACCAGGCACAGAGGGGCCTAATCTGGTGTTTCCACCCATTCCATCCGATTTGGAATTTCCACAGGGATTTACTCTTGAGGACCTCACGGATGAAGAAATTGCCAGATTAATCTATGACTCTAACCTCGAAGCCGAAGCAGCGCGAGCTCAGGAACCGCAACCCCAAACAACATCGGCCCCCACCCAACCACAAACTGTAGAAGTCGATGTAGATGAACAAGAGGCAGGAGGAGATGAAGAAGAAGCCGACGAAGAACAACATCAAGATTATGACGAACTCTCCGAGTTAGCAAGTGCCCCAGCATATTCGGCACAAATCAAGAGACTATATCGAACCATGCGACTGGTTCAGGATCAGCATAAGATGTCTCTAGAACAGGGCAAAAGACTCATGAACGACTTGCTAGCTGAGGAAGGTGTGGATGAGTTGTTCATTGAGTCCATGAACCTTCATGCCGACGCTGTAGGACTGGACGAGGCCATCCATGAGGCAATGGCCTACATCCACAGGTTTGAAAAAAGTGTTCCTACTCGTCCCAGGAGGTCCGGAAAGCAAATTCACATCAATACATCAGCACCAGGCGAGTCAGCGCAAGCAGAAGAATATCACGAAGCACCGTTGTCACCACCATCCCCACCTCACACTACACAATTCACTCCACCACAGGACACTAGCACTACCACATCCACTACCACTACCATTGTCATGGGCATCCCACTCTCTCCGGGAATCCAATACGGGGGTGTCACCATGCCCACCTTCACCACCCTGTTCACCGATGTCACATCCACTCCACCAACGATTCCCATCTACACCGTCACTCAAACAGTTGACACGATGGAAACATCACCTGCCACAGCACCGCTCCCTCCCCCCATGACACCTTCATCACCCATACCCCCTCCACCCACATCTCCACGTACATCCACATCATTCACCTCTCCCATTCCCGCCCCCGTTCCCCCTGCATCTTCACCCCTCCCAGCATTATTTAATGTAAATAACATATTTTTAGCATTAAACCAATGTGTATACCAGCTCCAGAATGAGTACAAAGCTCTGGACAACCGGTATCAGAATCTGGAAACGCACCATCAAAACTTACAAAGACAATTTCTCACTCTACAAACAGAAAATGCAGAACTGAATCAACGCTACACGACGCTTGAGCAGGCTCACCAAACCTTATTGGCGGCACCCCAACCATCGACAGAATCAGGTGCCAAACAACTAGAAGCTTTGCTCGAGGTATACCAAGCCGATAATCTCAAAGTCCGGCGTAACCTGGCACTTCTCAGAAAACACATGGCGGCCGCCCTTGAGGAAAACAAGAGACTGCAGCAGCAAAATGAAGCAAATCTAGAAGCAGCAATGGAAGGCTCTCCACACGAAATTGATCCAGAGCAGTTTAAAGCTGTGCCCTCAGAGACAATGAAGACCATCTTGGACAGCTATGCAGATCTATTAGAAGCTCATGATGACTTGGAAAGGGAACGTGATGCGCTGCGCCATCAACTCCAAGAGCAACAGACAGCACCCAAAGTCACGGAAACGACCACGGCTTCAGAGGAAGTCAAGGCATTGAAAGAGCAGGTGGCCGAATTACAGGCAAGATTACTCACACATGAAAGGCAACCCTCTCCAGTTGTCGAACCTGAACCCGAGGATTTGGTACCCATCGAGGTAGATGAGACGTATGAGGAACCTTACGTTCCTATGCCAATGCCAGGTGGTGAGCAAACCGCAGAAGGAATGGATACGTTAGAAATCGAAGTACCTGAGTGGCTCCAAACACTAGAGAAAACGGCATCAACTCATGAAGATCGAGTGGCAGTTCAGATCCAATCTATGGCAAAGATAGAGGACACTATTATTAAATCAGAATACTTCCGCAGCATGTCCCACCATAGATGGATCGGAACCAATGATGATCAATACGTGCCCTATTGCATACTCCTGGCGGACTACAATGCAGAAATCCAACATAGATGTGGCAAACCTCCAACGTTTGCTACACAATTTGGGCCAGATGATATCCCAGAGAGCGCCAAAAAAGGATCCATTCATCAACCCACTTGGAGGATCCGACTCCTCGAAACCTACCCGGAGATGGTTCGCACCTGGACGAATATGCCTCTTTTTATTAAATATAACCCTTGTTATGTTCCTGTACTCCGCAGACGCACATGGCCAGAGTTTACCATTGCAGTCAAGACTATCAAGGGATGCGCCAAATGGTTAAACTACGTCTATCTAGCACCCCCTCAAGGGCCTCCCACCGTCAATTACATGATTTCCACTATACGGCACTGGAGCATCCGATTAAGGAATACCCCTGATGTAATGGCCCAGATGTGCATGAAAATTTTTGAGTTAATGCTTATTACATTCAGGACATTCAAGAATATCAAGGACCCACACTTCTCAAGCGTCGGATTCCTTACAGGAAACCAAGATTTAGTTTATGACATGAGCACCACTCCTTCCATAGAGGTGATATACGCTTGGCACGCCAGAATAAAATACCTCCCAGCCTGCTTTAAACAAACATTCGAAGAGATGTTCATAACAGGGTTCTGGGAATACCACTCAGAAATATTTGTACCCAGACCCTCACATCTCCTCCATTTATTTGCTGTGGAGCGAACCATTCACTCAGAGCAGTTACGGGTGCCACATCCAGATGTCCCAGGGCCAGTCAATTGGGATGCATTGCTGACAGATCTAGCAAAGGGACTCAGGTTAGAAGAACACCACCTCGCCGCCGATGTTGTACAATACTACGTTCAAAAAGCAGCTAGACAAGGGTCTGTCAGGGGCGACAGACGCGAGAGTGGGGGGGGTGTTGGCAGTAGCCTTGGCACACCAGGACTTACAAGACGTGAAAGTCAAAGAAGGGAGTCAGAGCGAAGGGACAGCACAAGCAAACAAGGCAGTCAAAGAAGATCTGGCAAGTAGGCCAATAGTTTTTCAAGACATTAATGCAAATCAAGCGATGGACATGCAGGGAGGAAGAACAAGTAGGGAGCTCGAAGATATGTATGGCAGATCACTAGAAGAACCCCCTACAACAACAATGATTTTTATCACTAACAATCATTGTAAATATCATTTCACCTTTTTGTAGCTCCATTTTGTGCAAGCCAAGGAGTCCTTGAGCTTGAGGAGCCTTAGAAGTAGTTGCGTACCAATTTTCGTATTTTTTAGATCTCGTTTGAGCCCCCAAATAAGCCCTGGAACCTAATTTTTAACTAGGCCGGACACTAGGTCTGGACAGGGCCAAAAGCTAGTCAAAAACTACAAAAAGAGCTAGAGAGCTCATTTTAGAGGTTAGATTGTAACTGAAATGAACTTGTAAGAGCTCTTGAAAGTAATCTAAGAACTCCATTGCTACTCACTCTTTGTCTTATTGTGTGTGCGCGTGTGTGTGTATGTGTGTGCATGTTTGTGTGCTTCTCACTCACGCACTTGTGCCGCCACTTGCTCGAGGTCATCATACCATCCTCACGTCTTCCCGGATTGACATTAAAGGAGGTGCTACTCATCACTGAGCTACAGGTTTATTAATGGGTTAACTCCGTAGCTCAGACAGATTATGATCATCCGCTGTGTGGGAGCTATGACATTAGATGCGGTTATTGCAATGGCTTTGCAGCTCGAGAATAAGGTAGGAGGATTTACAGAAGACCTGGAATGGTTAAAAGCAAGTAAGAATGTTGCCGAAGATCGGACCAGACAGATGTACTGCACCACGTGCAAAAATTCAGGGCATACCAGTGCCACTTGTGCCCTTAATCAGTTGTTTTGCGCTATCTGCAATATGACCGGACATTCCACCAAAAACTGTGCATACAATGCCAAAGTGCAGAGAACAACAACAATAAATGCAATTATACAAGAACCAGGGCAGCCTGCCAATCATTATGTATCTCCTTAAATGAGAAACAACCAGCAGCAAGGCTACCAAAATTATCGAGGACAGAGAAATAATAACTACAATGCAAACCGCTGGCAGACAGGTCCACCACAAGAAGGTAATGCTTTGCCACCTCCTCGTTGTCATTTCTGTGGTGAATTAGGACACATTCAAAGATTTTGTAAAGATGCGGCCGAATATGATCAAAGGAAGAAGGAGCGCCAGAACCCAATGACAAATACGGTTCATATCACACCCATAGAAACACAACCTGTAGTAGTTCAGACTAAATCCGGCAAGCCATTGCAACCAGAAGCTGAAATATTTGAACCAGGCATCCGAGAACAACAAAGAATGTATGACAAAGCTAGTCAGTGGACCACCACAGAACCTCCAGTGTTCCCAGATCCTATTCCGGTGACACAAGTTCTGCTGTCAAAAGAAACTGCACAAGAGCAAGAGTCAATCCCAGTAACCAACGCATCGTCTTCAAAATCGGTGAAAAGTACAAATCAAGCAGATCAAGCATGGGAAATTTTATCTAAATCATCCATTACTCTCCCTCTTGGCCAGTTACTTGCATTAGTACCAGTAGTTCGGCAACAGTTTCAGCAATAGTTGAGTCCTGAGTCTGCCTGCATTCGAGCAACGGCAACAGTACAACCAAAAACTGACTCTACAGTGGATCACTCGGTTCCTTTAATTATGGTATGGTATAAAAATCATAAAATTACTCAAGTATTAATTGATGGTGGGTCCGGTGTAAACATAGCTACTACAACACTTTGTAAAAAGTTAGGATGGACCGAAATTGAACCTGTGCAGTTTTTTGTTAGAATGGCCGACCAATCCAGAGTCCATTCAGTAGGACTCGTACGGAATGTGCCAATCACTTTGCAGGGAACCACTTTTAAGATGACTTTCGTAGTTCTAGAACTACCGGAGTCTAGTCTTGATTATAACCTTCTTTTCGGCCGTCCTTGGCTGAAACAAGCTAAGGTTATACAGGATTGGTCTGCATAGGAACTCACTTTCAAAGACAATAACCAAAAATATGTTGTAAAATTAGATGCTATTCAGCCTTGTGAACTACATGCTAGACCTTATGTGGCAGAACCAGTTCACATGCTAGATGGTTTATCCGATGACGAAGAAGAAGAATTTTTGAAGAATAACATAGATTTAATTTCCTTAGGGACTGTTGATTTACAATCTGTTGTAGATCACTGGAATCCGGCAGTTTGTACGGTGATGCCTATGACCGAAGAAGTAGAAACAGAAAATACTACTGCTAAGGATGAAACTGCTATAAATAGCTTTTACAATCAGTCGATGATTCAGAAAAACCTCGTCAATTCTATGTTCCAGAAGATCAGTTGATCACATATAATTTAGGGGATGAAGTTAATCCACGACCTGTCAAAATAAAGGAAGGATTGTTTGAAGTATTCCAAGCAGATCTGATCCAGTTACTTCGTGAGTTCGTTGATGTTTTTGCATGGGATTACCGTGACATGAAGGGTCTGGATCCTCGCATATATCAGCATCGACTTGTACTTAAACCGGAAGCAAAACCAATTAAACAACCCAGCTACTGGATGAATCCTAACTACGCAGCACAGGTAAAGGCAGAGCTTGATAGGTTATTAAAAGTTGGATTCATTGTTCCAATAGAACATGCTGAGTGGATATCACACATTGTTATCGTCCCTAAGAAGAATAAGCAGCTACACATATGTGTGGATTACCGGAAACTGAATGCAGCTACGGTGCCAGATCCGTTTCCTCTTCCATTTCTTGATACAATGCTGGATAGAGTGGCTGGGCACGAAATGTATTCATTTCTGGATGGATATAGTGGGTATAATCAGGTCAAAATGGCTGAGGAAGATATACCAAAAATAGCGTTCATTACCAATTGGGGTGTTTTGCTTGTACTGTTATGTGGGTTGGGTTAAGAAAATGCCCCTAGTATTTTTCAGCGATGTATGCAGAAAATATTCTCCCCCTATCTTACTTCTTTCATGCAAGTATATCTAGATGATTTCTCTTTATTTGGTAAGATGGTAGCACACCTGTATCATTTACGGTGTTGCTTTGAGAAGTGTCGTGAATACAGACTCTGCCTGAACCCAAACAAGTCTGTGTTTGCGGTTTCATGTGGTAAGCTGCTTGGTCATATTGTGTCTGCACAAGGCATACAAGTCGATCTAGGTAAAATTGCAGCTGTGTTAGAAGCACCTGTGCCTACTACGCCGAAAGAAGTCATGCGATTCATGGGTCAAGTCAGGTGGCATGGTCGACATTTACGATGGCTCGCTCATCAGGCAATACCTCTCAATAGATTAATAACTAGTACTCCTCGACAGTTTGTTTGGACTCGGGAATGTCGAACAACATTTGATCGTCTCAAAAGCTTATTAACGCAGGTTCCAATTCTACAACCTCCTGATTGGGAACGCCCATTTCATGTTTTTGTAGACGCATCAGATATCGCCATCGGCAATGTTTTAATGCAACAAACTGATAAGTGGTTCCGGCTTGTTTACTATGCAAGTTGAAGGCTTGCTCCTGCTGAAAAGAATTACTCTGTAACTGAAAGAGAATGTCTGGGTTTAGTGTATTCTGTAAAGAAATTCAGGCACTATTTACTTGGCCGCAAATTTACTTTTCATGTAGATCATGCTGCACTTGTCTATCTGGTACAACAACAGCATTTAGGTGGTCGATTAGCGCGTTGGGTTCTACTTTTACAAGAGTTTGATTACGAAGTAATTCATCGGCCCGACAGTTCACATGCATTAGTAGATTTCCTTTCTCGCTTATATTCCGGTGAAGCTCCGGTCGGTGTAGATGACACCACACCCGCGATTTATGTTACTGAACCAACTAATGATGAATTTGCAGAACCCCCTATGCCATCTACATATTATGATCAGATATTAACTTTTCTTACTGATGGATGTCTTCCTGCTCAGATTTCTCCTACAATGCGTAAGAAAATTGCAGTTTACAGTCGCAAATTCCGATTGATTGCTGGAGAATTGTATTATATGGATCACACTAGAGTTTTACTTCGCTGTATTCCCCCACATGAAGTAAACTCAGTTATAGCTTTGGCACATTCAATACCTTCCGGTGGGCATTTTGCAGCAGATTTAACGTACCGAAAAATTCTGCAAAGTGGACTATGGTGGCCTACTATGTACAGTGATGTATCTCAGTTTGTCAAACACTATGACAACTGTCAGAGGTCTGGACAGCCGTTACAACACCATTTTTTCCCTCTACAACCTGTCTTACCTTTAGAACCTTTCTAGAAGTGGGGTCTTGACTTTATTGGGCCAATTACACCTTCAGCCATACTCAGTAATAATCGTTATATTATAACATGTACAAATTATGCTACCAGATGGGCAGAAGCTTGGGCTTTGAGGTCCGCCACAGCTGTTTCGGTGGCAAAGTGTCTAATGAAGGATGTTTTCCCGCGTTTTGGCTTACCTCTGGAGCTTGTGACAGATCAAGGCACGCATTTTGTTAATAATTTAATGAAAGTACTCACACATTCTTTTCAGATTATACATAAGTTCAGTTCACTGTATTATCCTTGTGCAAATGGCTTAGTTGAAAGTACAAACAAGACTTTGTTGAATATGCTTCGTAAATTGATTCTGGAATCACCGGAAAGATGGGATCAACTGTTACCTGCAGTATTATGGGCATACCAGACTTCATACAAGGTAGCAACATGACTAACCCCTTTCAAACTGGCTTACGGACTGGAAGCCATAGCTCCAATGGAAGTTGTTATTCCTAGTTTACGTGTGGCCATCACTCAGAGGTTGTTACCGGAAGAGTCCTTGCCATTTCGGTTGGACACACTCAGAGAACTAGATGAGCATCATTGGGAAAGTTTTCTGACTATTCAGGAAGTGCAGTTAAGGCAGGCTCGTACTCATGACCGGTATCTTAAAACTCTAGTTTTTAAGATAGGACAGCCTGTGTTATTTTATAATGCAAAATCAAATCTCTCTGATGGAAAATTCAAGTTACGATGGTTTGGTCCCTACTGTATTACTGAACAAGTAGGTCCAGCTACTTTTCAGTTGACTACTTTGACCGGAATTCCTCTTCCGAAAGTCATCGATGGTTCAAAGTTGCGGCCGTATCATCAAGCATCTGACTCTCGCTGATGTGTTCGGCATTTTTTCATGTTATTTATTTTCTTTTTAGTTTTGCGCGCTTAATAAAAATTATCTGTAAATATCCTCGTTTTGCTACCTAATTATGCTCAACAACCACCCTGCATTATCGTTCTGCTCATGCATGCACACCGCAGTTATGAAGTTATCATCTCAATATGGCGTGATGATTAACAAATTTAATTACTTCTCGGTATCAAGTATCTACTTACCTTTTTCGTTTCGCTGTTAATCGCTATTGTGTTTGCGTGATTTGTGTGCTTGTGCTCTCTGTATACCCTACACAGTTTTGTTATCGTGCTTGCTATTGTCTGAGCATCATGGAAGCTCTGGCAAACTTTGCTGCCTTCCGTGAAGGACTCCCTGCTGATGTAGGTGAGTTCCTGCGCGTCCGCGGGTTGGCCAATTTCGCTGAATTGCCTTGGCATTCAGTGGATTGCCACCCTTTCTATGCACAAATCATCGCCGCCATCGCTGCCACACCTGCTACACAGCAAAGTTGGCCTATCACTTCCCTGCCATCCCGTACCGTAATCACTCTCCAGACCTTCTCTGATGCATTCCGGCTCTCTCTGCAAGGTATGGAAAATGGCCCAAGTCTGCTGATTGCCACAATGAATCAATTATTCCCTAGGCACTCATCCAATGAATATGCAATACTCTATCACCCCGAGCCTGAAAGATCAGCACTCCAATTCTTAGTTGCCATCTTAAATCTGCAAAAGCGCACATATGGCATCTCTCGGCCTTTCTATTCGACAATAGATATGGCTGCGAGAGAGCCTGTAAATTTTGCATCATACTACTTCCACCGCATTCACAAAGAATGTGTTTCAATCATCAAACAGGTCAATAAGGGAGATATGCCAAGGTCGAGACTGCCGCACATCCTATCTTTTCTATTTCTGACCATTCTAGCAGCACAACCATCACCCCGAGGACCCGTTCTGCACCATGAAGAGTCTACACAAATATTGGATGATGATGAAGAGGATGACAAAGAGATTTTCCACCTCCTTCACCGGAAAAGAATTAGAATAAGTTCATCTGACAGTGAAGTACAAGGTTCTGCGGCAAATGATAAAGTAGATGACAAAGAAGAACAAGGACAGGAAGAAGAAACCTTCCATGACACTGCAACATCAATGCATCATGACTCATCAGTGCAGTCTTCTTCAGAAAAGCAACAACAACAGGATGCTACCACTGATTCTGAAACGAGCTCGTCAAAAGAAGAATCTAAACAACAATCTGAGCAGGAAAAGCAAGATGATGGAGAAGCTATCATTAAAGAAGTTTTCGAAGAACTGATTAGAGCAGTGGAATATACAGTTGCCGACCGTGAGGATACTACGTATCAAACCACTGAAAAGGTAGTTGAACCTAACTCTGTTCTTCTAACTTCTCCACCTGTTCCACCCATTGTCCCTGTCCCACCCATTGTCACTGAGGAACCTACCGCTTCTTCATCCTCATCACCAAATTACTCACCACCAAATTCCCATCAGCTCCTCACAACCTCTTCATCTCAGCCCTGTCCTCATATTCCGGTTCCGTCAATTCTGATATTTTCCGAGCTTGCATCCATGGGTCAAATGCTGATCCAGTTATCGCAACAACTACCTATACAAATGAAGGAAGTGGCAGATAACATCAGGGATGAATTACAACATAAGGTGGATGTTCTGGAAGCCGATATTAGCCCACTCCAGGAAGAACTCGTTGAAGTCAAAGCAGAAAATCATAATTTAACTGAACAGATTAAGGAGTTGCAAACCCGACTTGCCGACCAGGAGACAATTATAAATCAAAGAGATGTTGTCTTGGCCGAAGCCAGAACAAAGGAAGACTTATTGTGCGCTGCAGAGGCTGAAAATAGGCATTTGAAACAATTAGCCCAAGACAAGGAGGATGCACGTATAGCTTTAGGCAATGTGTTAGAAGAAACCAGACAACAGCTAAATGAAGCAGTACAGAAAGGATAAGAGATGGCAGATTTGCTTAAGAAGACTAATGAAGAACTCCAGAGAAACAAGTCTGATTTATTTAAAGTAAACAGTATTCTTAAACGCAAATTGATCGGGGAAGCGCAATTACAGAAAGACATCGCAAGTAGCCACCGAGAGCTCGACGCCTATTACAGGACAATCCAATTTCAGAATCAGGAGATAGAAAGAAGGGAGTATCAACTGGATGTACAGAAAGAAAGACTCTCCAAAATTGAAAAGCAGATTGCAGATATGAAGGTAACTCAAGATGCAGCTCTGTCAAACAACTTTTATCTACAAGAAGCTTTTCTGCAGACACAAGCAGAAGTTTTGATGACCCAAGTCATTTCCTTAAGTGCAGTACGCACAGATGCTCAGCTGGTGGAACCAGACAATTTGAAGCAGATGTTAGAATCAATTAAGAAGAAAATTGCCCGCACATTTAGATTAGCCAGAAAAATGTATTTAGAAGGGATAGTAGATGAGCCGTAAGTTTTTTTTTGTATACCTGCGGGTTCGAGTCCACCGTGCATGCCAGTGTTAGTCGGCTTCCAGATTGGCAATTATAAAGACTGAATCTTTTCATATTCCACACGAACGAAAGGTTTTTACAAAGATGTTGTGTAATCTTTATAAATCAATGAAAAAGAGACGCTTCGGTGACGATCAGTGGGATCACCAGACTGTCTGTCTGGGTGATTGATCTGTAACATTGCTGTGGTGTGCATTGAGTAATTCTGAGTATTCTGTTCTCATTGCTGTCTTGTTTGTTTATCGATACCTGTTCGGGTTGTGATTTACATAGACGACCAGAAGATTGCCACACTGTCTGTCTGAGCGAATTGTTCTGTGTAGTTTTCGTTGTGATTGTTTTGATAATGTTGCAACTGTTGTGTCTCTCTGTTTTGTTGATGTTCTGTAAGTTGTTTGATGAAGCCCATGCTCCAGTAATGACAATTCAGTACTGTGTGGCTGAGAATTTTGAATCATCCTATGTCTTCTGTTCTGGTGGATTATCTGCACCTGCACGGTGCAGATTGAGTTACTGTTATTGACTCTGTTGTGTACAGTAGTTTGTGTTGGATCAATTCTTTAAGCTAGACCAAAGTAATCTTGTACTACGGTACTGAACATTGCCTACGCTGTACGATGAGAGAGCCTTAACTGGAGTGTGTTCGGTAAGCCTTGGAAGAGTCCGATTATAGATAGTAAGATTGTGAAGCATAAACAGATTCTTGATAGAGTTCTTGAACATTAGTATATTGCTGTGTATGAAGTGGTTATTTTGGGAAAATCAAGCATAGGGCCTCTGTTTAACAGACCCCTTCCACTCCCAAGAACCCGAATAGGTGTTTAAACGCGCTTCTGACGGCAAGCGACGTTTAACACTACTAATCATACTATAAATATTTGGTTAACCATTTAATGTTGTGTGTTTCATCTTATCAAACTTTAAGTTTGACTTGATCTTTACCCTACTTGGGTCTTTTGGCTTTTCTTCTCTTCTTTTGCCAAAATAAGAGATAAGACTAGGTCTTTCTCCAATAGATCCCTTCATGTTCAATGCTTTACCCATGGGTTTTACTTGGGGATCTAGCTATTATGCTTCATACAAGAAGTCATATTCCTTAGATCTATATTACTGGAGTCCATAACATATGTTATGTCATCCCCATGAAGCATCAAGATACTTTTAGGATTATGCTTTATAAACCTACTTAGGATTCGTACAATCCTTATAATATGTAAAAGTGTTCTCTTGCATTGAGGTTCTTAGAGAATTCCCAAATCTTGAGAACTTTATCTAGGTTGGCAGACGTAATGAAAGAAGTATGAAGCACTAGCATATGAGGAAGTACTTCAGCTATATCTATTTCTTGCCGGTCTTTTACCTTGCAATACCCTAATTGGTCTTTTGAAGGCATAAGATACAAGTTCTTGGGGACTTTCTCCCCTCCTTAAGAGTTTTCGTCCTCGAAAACTATCTGAGAGTAAAAATTATGCTCTCTCAGAAGTATTTGGAAGAGTTTATTTTCAATCTTTAATTGTTTCCGCTGGTTAAGAGAACTATTTAGAGCTTTTTTGCTTTCTCTTCTACAAGCATATAGAACAAATGTCCCAAGGTTCAATTTTTGAATTACCTCTCAATTCGATGTGCCATACCACCGAATCAACTTCAGTGGTAATGTAAGCCTAGATGTCCCATACCATTCGACTTACACTTCTACTTAAGTAAAGGTAAATTTGGCTTGGATTTTTGGATCGAACCTTGTTTTGGTCTAATCAAGTAAGAGCTATTACTTCTTAGACTTGTAAGTTTCATTTCCATTGCGAAGCATAACCGTTGCTTATGTCACAATGAAATTTTAACTTAGCCAGTTTTTGTTGTAATGTCAACTTGATAAGACTAGTCTTAAAAAAATGACTTTTCAATTATTCTTGATTCAGATATACTCTACAAGATTCCTTTCATGTCATTTGATGATAGATTTAGTTTATATCTTAACTAGATATAATCTCTTTTGACATATTGAGTAATCTGAGAAAGAATAATTGACTTGCCAATCAAATCTCTATGTTGAAGTAGATGGTAATTCCATTTACTATATAGCCCTTTATTTTTAGGACATTAGAAAATGGTACTTAGGGTTTATTACAACCCTTGAGTTTTGCCTTCTCTTCATGCCTTGCATTTGTTTGGAAGAATAATGTAAAGCTCCAAATAGTTGTTTAGTTCTTTTAAACAAAGAACTTTCTTGAACAAAAGCACTAATACTTTCATCTTCCAAAACTAAGATTCTGTTATACCATATTTTTCCTTCGAGCATTGAGAACATAGTGCTCTAGGTTACCACCATTCTCTTGTGGTTAAGAAATATTTTGACCTATCACTTAAGTCCTTGGCCTTGCTGATCAGGCATGCCATGGGTTTTTTATGGAGTTTGATGTTCCATAAGAGGGACTTTAAGATTAAGGTATTTCAAGAAGTTAGGATTATGTGGCTTTTAATTACTAAGCCAAACATAAAGGAATTAAATGGTTTATAGTGGCCAATTGGCCTCATCACCATTCTTCCTAGAAACTAATAAAATCAAATCTTACATAAGCTTAACTTCAAGAACTTAATCTCCCTCTCTCTTCAAAAACCCATGTAATATGTTCCATGTGCATAGTGCTTGCCAAAAATTTACACCTTTATTGGAAAAGGTATAGCATGCATAAGGTTCAGAAGTTGAACCCCTCCTTAAAGCATGCAAACGTTCCAAATTGGAACTTTGTTCATTCAAAGGATGGTGCAAAATTTCCATGCAACTTTGGATATGCAAGTTGCAACAATGCATTTGATGCATTCTTCCTAATCATGACCATTTTTATGCACCTCTGATCTTTCTTTTCAAAGCAATGAACTTGATGCATAGTGCAAATCATATCTATGGCTTAATTGTATAGGTGATCCAACAAATAGGACCAGCTGAATCTATGCATCCACTTCATAGTCATGTTTATTATGACATGCACTGTATATTATTTAATTTGCTAGGAAAAGAAAGAGGTGCAAATACTTACCTGGAAATTAAGCTTCGTCCATCCCTTGACTTTATTTTAGTGGTCTCAAAGTGATGAAGTAGGCTTGGCCCTTCCCATCTCATCCAATATTAAAGTTGTCCTTGGGCATTTTGATACTTACTTGTGTGCCCATATGTGTGCATCTTAAAATCATGCATGGGATATCATGAAAACTAAAAAGAAACTTTAATGAAAGACTTACTCAAACCTCGTTGTTTCTTTCAATCTTGGTGAGGAGCTTTCCCAAACTTATGGTTGCCCCATAGTGCATTGATGTATGCATTCTATTTGAGCAACCTATAGCTAATGGATGTCACACATGTATCCCTTACTATTGGAAAAGAAAATTTTGCAAAATGTGCCATGCTTCTAAATAAGTATTGGCATTTTGCACAGAGGAGATTTCTGTATGAGGACAACACACATGGAAATACTTATCCTAACCACCACCATGTTCCTTGAGTGCTCCGTGGAATGAATATCTCTTGTTTTTGTGCTTTTCTCGTAGTGCATAGCTTATAAAATGGATGTCCTCTACCACAAGAACACTTGCCTTTAGTGTTATGAATGAAGAGAAAAATAAAAGATAGTCTCCCAATTTTCATTAGAAAAACTCTTCTAATCTTCCTTGATCTAATTATTTCCCTTCTTATTAAAAAATGCTCTCTATGTTCTCTAAGAGAGGTGTTACCAATTTATTCCTCCTCACAATACTTAAGGCTACATTAAATATATAGAAAAAACTTTACAAGTAAAAACTCTCAAAGTCGTAGGTTGATAATTGTGGAGAGCATCCACTTATCTTATAGAGAAAAATGAAGCCAGTTGAAACAACCTATAAGAAAAAGAAGAAAAAGGCTAAAGAAACATTGAATTCATCACGTAAGAAAAAACAAAAGCATCTTTATGACTTCCTTAGACAAAGCACTTGTCTAAACGAAGAGAAATCGTAGGCCCTTCCCATGAAAGCAAACTGGCATTGTAGATCATTCCGATAGCTCTGAACATACGAGAGCTCTCTAGCTCATCGCGTGTACAGTATCTCCCACATATGCATTATTAACTCAAAAAAGAACTCTATATATAAAGAGACGAATCTTTTAATTTTTTTCAACAGAAAACGAGGGAGACAGTGTGCCTCAACCCACTCTCGCGAGCGTGAGTTCGCTGTTGTCAATCCATATATGCCAGCCAAAATCAAGCGTGCGCAGTATATAAACAGAATTTACATTACTTGAGTATATAAACAGTATTTACATTACGTGAGAAGGGAAGAGTGCGCGATGGTGGCTCTCTCTCTCTCTCTATCTCACGTACCCGACCGGGGGGACCGCTATTCTCTGATAATGCTTACAGAGAGCCACCTTCCCGCCTTCACTACCCATTGGGTGGCTGGTGTGTCGGGTCTTGATTGAGACGGGGTCACCCGTTGGGTATTTAGCATCTCTTCAACAAGGATTTGAACTTCCATCGGCGGCAGCTCCTTACGTGAACCCGAAAAAAAGAGATTGAATTGTAGCTCAAGTAAAGTCTAGCTCGAGTAAAATCCAGAAGCAGCTTTGATACCACTTTTGTGTGAGAGCTTCATAGCCTCCACACAAATTAAGAATACTAACTAACAAAGTGAGAGCTTCATAGCCTCCACACAAATTAAGAATACTAACTAACAAGACTCACACTAGGAGAAAGAGAGATGTGTTTCCACCCAACCAACCCCTCCAATATATAGCTCCAAGTCCAAGGGGGTAAGTCCCTCTCAAGAGGACATGTGTACCTTCCATCACATGGGTCCTAAGGTATTCACATGGTTTCCAAGATTAGGAAATCACATGGCTTCTAAAAGAAGACTCTCCAAGCTTTCACGAGGACATGTGTACCTTCCATCACATGGGTCCTAAGGTATTCACATGGTTTCCAAGATTAGGAAATCACATGGCTTCTAAAGAAGACTCTCCAAGCTTTCACGTACAAACCAAGTGGCTAGGAGAAGCTTCCAATCAAGCCTAAGGCACTCAACCTTAGAGAATCAACCCTAAGGTTCAAGACCGATCTAAAAGGAGTAAGTAAACCATAAATCCAAAGGATTTCACACCTAGAAACCCAAGGGTTCTACCCCTTAGACCCATGTAATTCTACAACAATATGCTTGCACAAATCTAAAATGGTGTCCTCTCTGCCCAAACTTGAGGCACCTGGTAAACATGTCCATGAAGGTTGTATTTTGGAAAAAATGTTTCCTTCCTCGTTCCCAAAAGATGGTTCAGTTCGAGCTACTAAAAAATTATAGCTTGTTCATAGTGATGTTTGTGGTCCTATGCAGACACCCTCTTTTGGAAACTATCTTTACTTTGTGACTTTCATTGATGAGTTTTCTAGACATGCAAGGGTATATCCATTGAAAGCAAAGTCCCAAGTGTTTACGTGCTTCAAATAGTTTCTAGTTTTGGTTGAAAATATGTCAGCATGTAAAGTGGGCACCCTTCATTCTGATCAAGGGGGGGAATATATGTCTTTTGATTTTAATGCATTTCTAGTTGAACGTGGGATAAAACATCAGTGTACAATGTTGTATACACCTCAATAGAATGGAGTTGCGGAACAGAAGAACAGGTCATGCATCGAGATGGCGACGGGTATGGTCAAGAGTCAAGCTTTACCACAGTTTCTAGCTTGAGGTTGTTATGTATGAAACATATGTACTAACAGGTGTCCCACTAAAACATTGCAGTCTATCACTCCATATGAGGCTTTGCATGGTCGTAAGCCATCTGTTGCTCACCTGCGTGTTTTTGGTTGTCTAGCATATGTAGCCTGAACAACAACACAAAAAAATGGATGATAAAGCATTGAAACACATTTTTGTTGGGTATAGTTCTAAAAGCAAAGGCTATCGTCTGTATCATCCACAGATTAAACACATTTTGGTTAGTCATGATGTTATTTTTGTGGAAGATGATATTCAACCATTACTTTCATGTACTAAGGAGACATTAGTTAGCTCCAAAGACATTGTCACTCTAGCACAATGGCAAGTACCAATGTGAGGAGATCCACCTCATAATTGTCAATCCGTGGAGACATGAGGACTAGTATGAAGACTATGAGCAAGTGATGGCACAAGTGTGTGAGTGAGAAGCACACAAACATGCACACACATACACACACGCGCACACAAGGCAAGAACAAGGAGAGGAACAATGGAGTCCTTTGCATTGGTGAAAAAGTATCTTACATAAGCTCAAATCACTAACAATCTAACCTCAAAAATGAGCTCTATAGCTCTTTTTATAGTTTTTTGACTAGCTTTGGTCCTGTCCAGACCTAGTGTTCGGCCTAGTTAAAAAATAGGTTCTAGAGCTTATTTGAGGGCTCAAACGAAATCTAAATATTACGAAAATTGGTATGTAGCTAATTCTAATACTCCTCAAGCTCGAGGACTCCTCAGCTTGAACAAAATGGAGTCTATTCTACCAAAAACGGAATTTACAATGTTTGTGTAGTGATGAAAATCACTTGAGTTGGAAATAGTTCATGGAAAAAATGATTAGGCTTTGTTACCGGATTGTGCATGACTGTTCCTTTGTGTTGGTATGCTCTTCTTTTAGCTTGTATTCCAACACTCCACCCTCCCCAGCGTCTGTCGCCCCTAACAGACCTCTGTTCTGTAGGGTGTCAATATAGTATTGGAGAACTTGGTGGCCAGCTCATGTTCTCCTATCCGTAATCCTCTTGCCACATCAGCTTGCAATGCATCCCTATTTATTGCAACTAGGACATCTGGTTGCGGTGTCATGTAGTACTCGGAGTACATGGCTTGTTCACATACAAAGAGATGAAGCAGGTGTGTGGGCTTAGGTTCAAAGACCTTCAAGTGATATTCCTAGAAACTTGATCTGAACATATCTTCGAATGTATGTTTATAACATGTGGGGAGGTACTTGATGCGTGCATGCCAAGCATAAGCCACACGAACGTTGGGGGTGGTGCTCATGTCATACACCAAATCATAATTTCCATTGGTAAATCCCGGTAGACATACTTGTGGTGCTTCTGCATTTCTAAAAGTTTTGAGCACCATTTGCATCATATCCAAATTTTTAAGCATCATTTGGGCTGCAACATCTGGCGTGGGCTTGAGTCGAGGCATCAAATGTCAAATTGTTGCCATCGTGTAAGTTGTTGATGGTGGTCCCTGTGGTGGCACTATGTATGGACAGTTTAGCAATTCCTTGCATTGTGTGTTGTTCTGCACTTTTATGTTGAATGCCTTCCATGATCTGCGTCATGGAACTGGGCTATAGCATGGATTGTAGATTAGATGTAGGGGTGCATGGTTCCATGTGTGCAACATTTCAGGGTATGTCTCTAAAAGTTTTTGCTGCCATATCGATTGATATATCTTGCCTTTCTATGCCTCTGGAGGAAGGTCTTCGGGTTGAAACTGGGTAGCGAAGGAAGGAATCTTTCTTGTGACTCTCTGTATTTGTGCAGTGTAATATGCCAGAATGACATAATAAGGTCGGTATTGGAGTTTTGATGATATGATGAGATGTCTGGATGACAAGTTCTTGAAGTAACTGGATTGTAATACTGTTTCTTCTATGACTCTCATGGCTTGATTTTGCACCACCGTGTGCTCTTCATGAGAACTCCCAATTTCTTCCACCTATTTTAACCATGGAGGTCGTGGCGTTTCGAAAGTATCCAGACCTTCTTCTTTCCAGAGGAATTTGTAATGTTTCTTCATCTGTGGGAGCCTCGGGTGGGGAAGGTGGTCTTTCATATTGTAGTAGGCGTACCTGTAATTCTGTGACTTGTTTTTGGAGAGCTTGTAGGGCCTCTGAGTTAGTGAGAAGTGAAGCAGTGGAGGCGATGGTTTGAGGGGCCGCTATCGTGTCTTTCTGTCATTTCTGCTTCAGTTGATCCAGTTCCTTTGATAATTGGTCATGTGCCTCAAGTAGAGTAGCGTAGTCTTCAAGGATTATCTTTATGTTCTCCGAGGTCATAGCTTGTAATTTTGAGGGACTGATCGATGCCCTTGGTGTGCTTTTGATGGCTTCCTCTAAGTTCTCCTGGTTTTGTAGCTATAGCCGTCGATTTTCCTCTTGAGCTGCTGCAAGGTGCCACTTGAGTAGTGTCATATTGTGCTGGAGTTTTGAGTTGCACTCCAGTTGTATTTGTAGATGGCTTCCAGCACTTGGATTGCTTCTTGATCTACGTTCTGTAACTTTGCTCCAACATGCAATGAGCCTCTTTTAATGTTTCAAATTGAGTTTGGAGACTGGCATTGTCCTCTTCTAGTGTCGCGAGTCATTGTTGTAGTGCTTCTGAGTGCTCTTGTAACCTTTGGTTATGTGTCCGTAATTGTGACATACATGCCAACATGGTGTCAAATGCATTACCTATAGATGAAGGTGTGGTTTGTACAGTGGAAGATGCAAGAGAAGGGAATTGGGGGATGGGAAGTGTGAATGTGGGGGGAGGGGAAGGTGCCATCGGTGGTGAAATGTCCATGCTTTCAGCTGTAGGGGTGAAGGTGGTGTCTACCATATATATAGGAATGGTAGGATAGTGGTGAATAAGTGTTATGTGGATGGTGGGAATAGGCTTGATGAGAGGGGTTGGGTGGTGGCTTGAAACATTCTACAAAGTAGTCATGGGCGGGTTGAAGAATTGGTGGTATGGGGGGTGGCAAGTGAGAACCTGGAGGCGGGAAGCCCATGAATGGGGGCGTGGTGGTAGGGAATCCAAACAATATGGATCTAGTATCAGGATGGCCTATGACCGAGGGCGTGGGGGCTGGTTGTCGTATGGTAGGCTCTATGAAGGATTCTGTTATGACGGTGGTGGTATTATATATAGGGTTTTCAAAGGAGGAAAACAAGGTGGAACTGGAGGTGGGACTACAGAAAATGAAGGCTTGCTCTATGGGGTGAGTGGTCGAGGTGATCTCCATGGCTTCTGTTCGAGGAGGTGATGGTGGGGGGGTTGGTGGTAGTGGCTCAGTGGACTCTTCATGGGTGACTGTATGTTCTTGACTAGGAGTTTTTGCTGCTTGGGAGGTTGTCTCGATTGGTTCAGATGTAATAATAGGTTCTTCCACCGTAGTAATGGGAATCTGAATGTTTTTACCAAACCGTGGTCGTGTTCGGAATCTCCACGGATCATATTGAACAGGAGGCCCCTATAATGCTGATCGAACTGTTTCCACTACACCATAAGTTTCTGCCATCAATAGGAGACCTTCATTGTATTCAGAGTCGACTCCAGCTTCTTCTAAGAGCTATGCCATGAGCATTCTACTGTTCTGTTCATTGAGCAATTGTTGTGCCCTCACTCGCTTCATGATCTGATATAGTCTCCGGAGTATCGATGTATATGCTGGGTTTTCAGTGGTTTCTTCTGCTTCTGTTTCTTCTCCCTCTTCTTCTCCTTCTCTGCATTCTAGTTGTTGAGATAAAGTTCTCTGCCGATCATCATCCCAATGTACATGGAAGCTGTCTGTGGATTTCCTCCATCTTTGCGAAGAGGTGCCCTGTTCTTCTGTGTTCAAAAAGAATTCTACATCAGAGAGTTGGGTATTCTGTAAGAATGATTTGAGGTCGAAGGTGCTCATCCCTTCAACGTCTCCGGTGGTAGAAAATTCAAATTCCGCTAGAACGGGAGGAGTAGATGGGGCAGCCTGTGATGTGTCTTTAGATCCAGACTTGGGTATTCTAATTGTAAAGGGAGGTACAGTGGAATCCCCTCATGGCGAGACTTTCGGAGTCGTAAGAACTTCGCGTGTCTGGACACAAGGAATTGGGCTTTGCATGCACTTGGATTGATGTGAGGCAATTTTGTGTCTTTTAAACATTTGGAACTGTGAGCAGGTTAAAGCGCATTCAAGGGGTACATCATATGCTAAGCACTTGTAGATGATGCGCGTGATTGCACAACAACCATTCACCATTAGCTTCCTAGATGAACTTTTATTTGCTTCATATAGCTGCTCCACAATCCATACAGGCAGCTTAATGGGTAGTGCACCTGTCTCCGCCAAGTAAAGAGCGAACCATATTCGTTTGTGGGGTTGAGTGAATCGATCTTGACCAAGAAATGCAAAATGTTGCATGCACATATGGAGAGGGATGGACACGTTTGGTGTGAGTGCCACCATATCTTTCCTTTTGTAGCTTCCGGTTCTTCATGTTAGTGGGATTGAGAGCATCCTTCTCAGAGGGCACATGCGTGCCGTGCATGTTCAAAGCAGAGCTCACCAATTCCAACATAAGTTTGAACCTTTTCAACTCATTGTTGCCCAATAAAGAAGGAAGAACAAATGTTCCTCGTTTGTCCTTTTCCTCATTAGCCTGTAATGTTGAGACCAAATAGTAACATCGTAAGACATCTGGTTTGGGTAAGGGTGCCTCAAAGTACTCCGCTAGCCCTGCACATTGCCATATGGTTTGAAGATCTTGTGTGTTCTGGAGAGTCTCAAACTCCATACTCACACTTGGACTCCCAGATATACTTAGCCTCTCCCAGGGGCCCTGGCATGCCATTGAACCAGTGAGAGTTTGCATGGACTCTCTCGATTATTCCTGTGGGAGGGTCTTGTATGGGTATTTGCTGGAGATGTTGCAACTCTATCGGTCGTTTAGTTGGTGGTGCATTATTGGGTAGACTCTCCACATTAATATCCACAGTACTTACTACTGCCTGGGTGCTCGGTCCAGCTGCTTCTGCCATGAGACTGCTTGTAGTTGTTGATGCTTATCTTCTAGAAGAAGAGAGGCACATTAGCATTGCATAGGAAACATGATGTTATGGTGTTCCCTCCACAATACTAACATGACATTCCAAGTGGTTAGGGATTAGTGGGTTAAGTGTTCGTGATGTGTGTGAATGCTGGTTAGTAGGTTCGTATTCACCCTAGATGCATACTTTTGGACGTGCAATGTACTCAGAATGCATCTACGTCAGAGTGGACTGATTTACAAAATTGGGTTAGGGGGTTTGATCCGGGGTTTCAGTCTCCAAACTTTGATCATGGGATTGTAGCTTTTAGTGGTGATGACATGTAAAGATTTGTGGACTGGGTTGTGTTGGATTTGGGAATTTTTGGGTACCCATTTCCTAATGTTCCTAAGTGTGAGCGGAGATGTAGTGTTGTGGAGTGTAGATCTTTGCCTTGGGATTTGTGCCAAAAGTGCCTGTGAATGTTGACTCAATCTTGTGAATGGAGGTGAAGCTACTTGAGATCGTAAGCAGGTCTTGGGCACCCATATTTGTTTAGCATTTAGGATAGCCTTCATTGCATGCTTTGGGACCCAAATAGAAATGGTATGTCTAGAGTGTTGCCTAGGGTACCCCTTGTAATCATCAACAGTGTAGCTCATTTGGTGCATCGTTGAGAACCTGTCTCTAGAGCCGTGGGTTTTCCACCCTTGCGTATCCATATCTGCTTCATGCCAAGAGGTACTTTATATGGCACAGATTGGTGCTCATGCTTCTTGATCATCCACATCCTCTGTGTCGTGTGTTGCCCGGCTTGCTTTCCTGGAATCCTCTTTGGAAAAGAAGGGAACTCCTCATTGACTTCTGCACCTTCGTCAAGAGTGAAAATCTTCTGCACCATAGAACTTTGGACAAGAATAGCATCGTTATCTTCATGTGGGTTCCTGGAGGGACGAGGATTTGGTGCCTTCTCCAGTGGCGTGAGTGCTTGGTTCCATAATTCAATAGTGATGCTGTTTGTTGTCACCCTTTGGAGTTTTCCTCTCCAATCATTTTAGCATAAAGAATATCAACAATACATTTTACATTTGTCAATCCGGGAAGTATACAAAGGCCACAACCCCTTCTAGTTAATGGAATCCAAGAATAAGAGGAAACTGATTGGATTTCTGAGAAATGATGAAGATGAAGAGAAATTTCTAGGATTTTGATTATCTTGAGCTAAACAACAGTATTTTCAATCATCTTGGTGCCTAAAGTGTGTTATTTTCTCAGCAAAACACAATTATGAAGTCAAATCTCAAAAATGATACCTGTAACCCTCAGACGAGAAAATCGCGATTCTGTGAAAACTGACAATTTCCATCTCCAGCTTTATTCTTCAGCACTTCCTTACTCAATACTCTAAGAATCACCTCTCTTCATACACATTAATCATAAATACACAACTCAAGCTCAGAAACTCCATGGATCACACATAGAATAGACTCAACAAATCAAAGAAAATCACATGAAAGGAAGAATCACGATTTGTTGCAAGAAACTCTTCTCATTACTTGGATAGCACAAAATACAATTAACCAATCCTCTCAAAATAGAGGAAATTATCTTTTATACATTTTTAAGTGTCCCTTTTCACACTTGAATTTTGGTCCTTTTCCCTTCTAATCTAAAAATATGCTATCAAAAGAGTTTCCAAAATTTCTAGAAAAAATACATATGATTCTAATTTACATGAGGAAGACTCTTCTTCATTTTTACATCATTTGCATAAATATTTCTACAATTTTTGTCATTTTACAAATATTTCTCTTCCAAAAAAATACTTCTTCCAACATTCTTCCCCTCCTAGACCTTTTGGCTCTTGACAAAAGATATTCCTGCTGATATATAATGAGTGCTTCCTTCACTTCTTCTTTCTTTGATATACCTGTGACAATAGGTCATGACTTTTTCTTTCTGTGATGTTCAAGTTATTCACCATATCAAATAATGCTTTTCTCCATTGCACACCAGCCTCCGGTTTATCTATTACATCTTTCTTCAGGTATTTCGTGATTGTTATGCTATAATAGGCCATTAAACAGATCCTGTCTGGGGTTTCACTGAGATCAAATAATAAAGCATTAGATGGTGAATTAAAACCAATGTAATTGAGAGTTGTGACATCTGTATCTGTAAAAGTCTCTATACATGCCAATATGAGTCTCATTAATCTGATCAATAGAATACAAGCGGAGTCATTGACATCTTTATATGTAAATATAACAAACTCTGCTGTGTTAACCATATATTTCTTTGTTGGCCATGTTCCTGCCTTCGGTCCTGCTATCTTTGGGAAATTCTGCCATTTTGATGGAATCTGTCCTGCATTCCTTCTTTCCCAAAAGACTATCCAATCCCTTCTCCTTGCTACCGGACAATAAGCTGGATTGATTTTTAACTGAATTGGTGCCTCTTTCCAAATCTTTCTGCATTCCTTGTTAGAATCTAACCACCTGTTTCTCCATTTAGGATTGGCTTTTTCAAATAATTCCTTTGTTACATTGATATCCTCTTCATATTCCAGATACTTGTTTGATGACAATCCTACCCTTGCAAGCTGATAATTTTTAATGCTTTCAATAATCATGCAAAAAGGTATACCTAGGCCATCTGCAGCCCAATGGTGTTGGTATGGATTTATCCCTTTACTAAGAGCAAAATTAACAATCTGTTCCTCATATTCATTATGCATTTTTCTGATAAATTCCATTCTAGATTCTCTGTCTGTTAACATCTTCTGAACAAATTCATCTGAGTACTCCTCCACTGGTGCTTTGTTTTCTTGTTTATTACCATGTTGAATTCTGTTATCATCTCCCACTTCATATTCTTCTGCTTGTGTAGTCTCTACCTGTTCTTCAATGGTCTGAACTGTTCTATATTGCTCATAATAACTTTGCAGACATATCTTATATCCTTGGGTATCCTTTCCAACCTAGCTTCTAATTCCATTTGTCTTACTTCTATCTGCTTTTCTTCTTTGCAGTCATTCTCTTGTTCATCTTCTTCCTCATATTCTATGACCTGGTTCTTTTGTTCTTCATAGCACTTTTCTGCTTTCATTTCTTCTTTATCTGCAACATCTTCCTCATACACTAATGTCTGATCCTCCTTTTTCTCATGTCCTGATGTTTCTTTAATTATCTCCATTTCTTCTGCCTTCTTTTTCTCCATTCCTTGTTGTTCCTCTTCAAGGATATGTCCTTCCTTTTCTTGTACTTCCTTATCCTGAGTTAGGGTTGAATCAATCTCCACAGAGAGCTTTATTGGATCATTGATTATCTGCTCCTTTTGTCCTTCCTCTTGCTCATCTATATCCATGAGATCCAAGTCTTCTTCTTTTCCCTGATCTTCTGTAGTTGTGAACTCCTCATTATGATTCAAATCACAAAGTATGTCTTCTATAATTTGGTTTATTTCTTTTTCTGTATTTCCTTTTTTGACCTCTTGAAAATTCTTCTTTCCCACTACTTCCTCTGTTTCCTTAGTTATTTCTATATTTTCTTGATTGTGTACTGCTCTGCATTCCTGAGCTTCTTTTGCTGTTTCTAGCTTTTCCTCATTAATTTTGAAGTAGGTCTGATGTGAAGGTTTTGTCCATACTGTCTTCAACCCTGAGTCCACCAATCCACCACTGTACTCCTTCCTCACTTCAACCTCTTCCTCCATCATTACTGCTTTACCTTTTAGTAACCTTTTCTCTTCTCCAGGACTAACCTATTTTGCTGCTTCTTCTTGGACCTGTTTTCCTTGTGGCTTTTCACCCAAATCATCTGGTGTTTTATTTTTTTCAGAGGCTTGCACTATCACAGTTGGTGTACTAGGCACTGATAAATTCAAGCTTTTCAACAGAAAATTTTCAATGTCACTTTTTGAATATGAAGATAACTGTGAAGAACCTGCTATTCCTGATTTGTCCATTCTTGGTTCTTCTATAACAATGGATTCCCCCTGTTTCTTTTCTTCTACTGACAATTTTCCTATCTCCATCCTTTGTACAGGTTCTATTGCTTTTCCTTTATTTTTCTTGGTCAACTTCCTTTTCTGCACAGGTTTCTTCTGAGCCTTCTTCTTCACTACTACGTTGGTCCTAGTTTCAGGAGGACCTTGTAACTCCTTGAAATAAGCCAATAGTTCTACTTCCTTTTTAACAAAAACTTCTTCATTCTCTGCTACCATCATCTGATCATGCAACTCTTCATAGTGTTCCACTTCTTCTTGTATCCAGTCAGTTGCTTTGCATGAATAGTCTTCCAACATTTTTTGATATTGGGCTTCATATACTGCCTTTTATTGTTTCCTTGAGTCAAATAAGTATACAATTGCTCTTTGCTTGTCTAAGGTGGATGAGGTTCAATTGAAGACTGAACTTCCTTTTGAGCAGCTTCATGCTCTTTCTTAGTTGCTTCCACCTGTTCCAATTCTACCCTTCTGGGATCCAATCTTCTTTTCTTTAGAGGAATGACTTCTTTTGAGATTCCCTTTCTTTTCCTTTCTGCTCCCCTCATGCTTGGTTGAGCTTCTGCTTCTCTTATAGACATAATCCTAGAGGGACTTTTGATTCCTATCATCAAACTTCTGAACTATTGAGCTTCTGGAGCCAATTTCAATTGATCCTCCATTCCTAGAACATGATATATAATTCTTGTTAAGAATTGAGCCCCATTCATGAACTTCCTTTGCTCCCAATGTTTGGCTGCTTCCTTTAATTGATCATGTATATATGGAGTTACATCCATTATTCCAAAAGGTTTGGTTCTGTCCTTATTATTGAACATGATCAATGTCACTGGTTTGTGTGGCATGGTGTATCTAGGTAGTTTTGGAAAACAGAAATATTGAAGGAACATTCTGATGGCATACTCTTCATTCTCTTTTCCTTTGAAATCAGGGAATTTGGAATATCCTGCATAGGTTGCTTTATTCTTCTTGACAAAACTGTTGTCCAACTTAGTTCCCATGGTATAAAACTGGAGGGCTGCCCTGATATGCTCTGCTTTTATAGTAATGTTTACTTCCTTCTTTTCTTTATCCTTGACAGAGCACCTGAAATATGCATCACTGTCC
This sequence comes from Ceratopteris richardii, assembly GCA_020310875.1. NCBI lineage: Eukaryota > Viridiplantae > Streptophyta > Polypodiopsida > Polypodiales > Pteridaceae > Ceratopteris > Ceratopteris richardii. The sequence continues at coordinate 7,599,901 of CM035411.1, forward strand.
CTTCCAACCTCTAGCAGACTATTCATCACCTGTGCTACTCTTTCAAAGTCTATGAAGAATAAGGGTTCATCCAACAGCCTGTGTAATCCTACTGCTTTCCATCTTTTGTAGTTGACTGCAATTTTTTGGAATTTATAAAATTCCTGGCACAACATTGTGTACTTGTAATCTCCGACTGCCACAATAAAAATATGCTGACCAATGATACCAAAGGTTTCTTTGAGTTCTTTGACTACCTTCTCTGCTTCTGGAATTTCTTGCTCTTCTTCAGACTCCAGCTCTACCTGTTCTACTGTTGCTTCACTGTCTAAGAACCAATGTCCTCTAGACAAAGTTACTGAGTCTGCTTTGAAATCATGGATTGGTAGTTCCTTTGGATTCACCATTCTGGAGAAAATATAGCATCACACAAAAGAAAACTCCACCCACATGAGTCTCAAGAAGCATAAATAAGATCACATTGGTCTTGAGATGTAATGAAAAAGAATGAAAACAAAACTTAGAGAATTCTTGACTTTCCTATTTGTATCACAGATAAGAACTCAATTGAAGTGATCATTACATGTGTAGCAAGATGTCTAGTGCTCTCTTCTCTTCTGACAACTCTTATAAAGAAAGAAAATATTTGGAAAAAGAAGAAATTGAAAAAAAATTGAATGAAAAAATAGAAACCTGCTACATTACCACCTATATCTTGCTTGTGTTATATAACTTATATAATTAAAAGAATTATAAAAGAAAAATGGATAATTTTTCTCTCTTGTTTTTTTCTTCTTTTCTCTTTCTATTTTTTTATTTTTTTATTTTTTTTCATAATAATAATAATTTCCTCCACTTCCTTTCTTCCCCTCCTATATCTCTTCTTAGAAAAAGGATGAGGTAGAACAAATTGAAATAATTTCCAAGATGTCATAATTTCTTCTCTGTAAAACTATGAATTTCTTATCAAGAATCCTAAGTGTATATCAGATAATCATGTTATTTTTCCCATTGAATCAAATCTGATTTTTTTACCCAATAATATTTGATTCCTGTTGACTTTGTTTTAGGAATAAAACCTTCTTCTTTTGATAAACTGTTCTTAGAAGTTTTTGGCTTCCATATCCATTTAATTCTAGGATATTGTTTTGATGAGCAGTGCTTGTATGTACTTTGTTTCCACAGTCTTCCTGTATTGATGCTTAAATGCTTCTGGCCATTCCATACTTGCCACCTTTCTTCTGTCTTTGCAACACTTTTTGTTTCTTCAATTTTCTCCTGTTTTTGATTGAAGTAAATTTGATCATCAAGAAGTTTTGATTGTGCCTCCTTTGTAACCTTTAGTGAAAAAGTAAATCCCTTCAAATCTGGGTCATGAATATCTTGTTGATCCTCCTGTTCTTCATTACTCAAAAAAAACATTAAAAACCTTTTGTCATTTATTGTCAGTTTAAGCTTTATATTTTCAAAATCCAAAATTACCTTACCTTGCCTGAGCCATGGTTGTCGCAAAATCAATTTCTCAGTCACCATATGATCTGGCCATTCTTCACAATCTATTTTCATACATTCTTCATTGAACTTAACTTTAATAGATGGTGAAGACATGCTTTGTATTATCTGTCCTTCTAAGGTTTTGATAAATGTATTACTTTCAGTCCTTTTTAAGTTAAACTTATCCAACAAAGCTGAATTGATCAAATTTACCTGTGCTCCTGAATCTATCAAGACTTTGATTTTCTCATCATGAAAATTCATTGTTATAATAGGCAAATGTTCTTTCAATCTAAAAGGTGTTGCACATAAAAGAACGTCTCTAAGCTCCTTTATTTTTCTTATCCTTTCCTTTGCTTCCTGTTGAGCCTCATGCCTAATTCTTTCCTCTTCTTTTTTCCTGTTTTGATCTTGATGCAATCTTCTCCATTCAGAAACAGTTAATGGAAGATCATACCTTTTTACCCTACATCCACTTATAAAGTTTGGCATGATTTCTCCATCTATATTAGCTAATTGAATAGCTCCTTCCTTTATTTTAGCCGAGTATTTATCATTGAATGTGTAGTGTCTTTGTTTGCTAGGTTTTGCATCAGGTGTAATAGGAATCTTATGTTCAAAGATTTTGGGGTCAATTCCTTTCAAATCCTTGTAACTGTAAGCAAACACATCCCTATAATTTCTGGCCGAATTCCTTAATGCTTCCTCCTCTTGATTTGTCATGTCATCAGCTATTACAATATGACTTTCTTCGCCTTCTTCCTGGGTGATCATTACCTTCTTAGTTTGTTCTTCATTGTCATATGCCTCTCCTTTTTTCTTTTCTCTCTTTGGTTTCACTTTGAGAAGTAGTCTGTCTTCTACTTCATAGGTCTTAAAATTTGAAGGTACCTCAAACTGTTGATCTTTGTTTGTTATTTTCTCATTTTTTTCTATTTCTTGATTTTTTTCTATTTCCTTGTGTTTGTTTTTTCTATATTTGCCTGAAATTTTGTCTTTTATTGCATCTGTAGCTTCTACTTCTTCCAAATATTATGTTTTACCATTTTTCAATATTATTCCTTCCTCCTGGTCCTCTTATGATTTTGACACTTTCATCATTTGTATTCCTATGTGAAAAATATCATATCCTTCTTCATTTTGGAATTTAACTCCCACATACTCATCATTAGCTAGATCCATGGTGGTCAAAATCTAACTCCAACCATAAGGTTCAAATTCTTCATCTTTGAATTTTTGTGGTATATAGCTCTCATCTTGTGATTTCCTTTCTTCTACACAATCTTCTTTTCTTAACCTTCTTTTTCTATCTGTGAGGTTCTTTATCACATTACATTTCCATATTGATGATTCTGTTTCATTCTTGTCTTCAACCTCTGATTCTTCACTTAATTCCTGATTTTGATGTATTTTGAACCATTCTTGAGGGGACATGTCACAATATTGACCAGTTCTTAAATTCACTCTGGTTATCCTTCCTTTACTTTGAAGATATAGGCAATCATTACCCCAATCTTGCACAATTTGCATTTGTCTCATAAATGGTCTTCCTAGGATGATTTCATATGAAGTGGATTGTGGAAATTCAACTATGGCAAAGGTATGCTCTATTTCTATTCCACATATTTCCACAATTACCTTTTCCCATATTCCTAGGGGTTTTTCTATGTGTCCATTTGCAAGTTGTAATCTCATTTTAGTGGGTACTAATTCATTTTTTCCCCATCTTTCCGAAGTTTGTTTAGTCATGATAGCCACACCTGATCCACTATCCAATATAGCTTTGGCATGATTTTTACCAAATTGTATTCTCAGAGTTGAGTTCCCTTCTTCTCCTTCACAATATCCTCTTATTTTATCAATAGGAATGTACCACAACTCCTCCAATTCTTGTTGCTGTGGATCAAAATTCTCTGGTATTGCTTCCCACTTTTTCATATTGTGTTGCAAGTGAGGATTTTGTTTTACCAATTCTTCCATTGTGGTGTGGTATAGTATTGTACATTGCTTGTCTATATTGATTTGGAAGGTTATTTGTACATTATCTTCCAGATTAATAGTTTTCCTTGTTTCTGTTGCATTTGCTTCCCCAACTGTTGTTGGAGAATTGTTAGGTTCCCTCACTTAAGTTGTGTTTCTTGTATGATTTGTTTGCATCTTTGCATTCTTTCATGCTCTAAATCTGGCATAGGGTAAGCCATTACATGGTCTGTAGGATTCGGTCCCTTCCCTTGTATGCTCTTATCAAAGTTTCCAAACTTTGTGAATTTTTTGCCTCTTGTCGAGTTGGTTTCTTCTAAGGTTGACTATTGTTTGACTGTTCTATAATCTCTTCTTCCAAATTTTTTCCCATTCTCATTTTTTTCTCCCATCTCCCTTTTTGTCTGTTTTTCTTTTCCTTTGGAAATGAATTCTCCTTTTGTTCCTTAGTTGTTTCCTGTTGTTTAGCTTGTGCTCTTGTTATAGCATTTAAATTTACTTGATCATGGTCACTCAATTCTTCTTGCTCCATTATGTTGACTGTTTTTAATGGTATGTTATTAGATGTGTTTTGTTGTTTTTGAGGATTTCTTGGACAATCCTTTATTAAATGTTCCCTGCCACAATCCTTGCAATAAGCTCCTTCTACTCTTAGTGTAGGAGGTTGTGGGCAGTCTCTAATGAAATGTTCTCCCCCACATCTATAACAAGTTATCTTTTGACTCCCTTTGTACTGAGGTTTCTGATTGGACATGTAATTATTGGTTATGTACATTGTCACTCTAGCACAATGGTGAGTACCAACGTGAGAAGATTCACCTCATAATTGTCAATCCGTGGAGACGTGAGGACTAGTATGAAGACTATGAGCAAGTGAAGGCACAAGTGCGTGAGTGAGAAGCACACAAGCATGCACACACATACACACACACGCACACACAAGGCAAGAACAAGGAGAGGAACAATGGAGTTCTTTGCATTAGTCAAAAAGTCTCTTACATAAGCTCAACTCACAAACAATCTAACCCCAAAAATGAGCTCTCTAGCTCTTTTTATAGTTTTCTAGCTAGCTTTGGTCTTGTCCAGACCTAGTGTCCGGCCTAGTTAAAAATTAGGTTCTAGAGCCTATTTGGGGGCTCAAACAGAGTCTAAAAATTATGAAAATTGGTATGTAGCTAGTTCTAATACTCCTCAAGCTCGAGGACTCCTCGGCTTGCACAAAATAGAGTCTATTCTACCAAAAACGGAATTTACAATGTGTGTGTAGTGATTAAAATCACTTGAGTTGTGAATGGTCCATGGGAAAAAATGATTGGGCCTTGTTGCCGTATTGTGCATGACTCCTCCGTTGCGCTAATATGCTCTTCATCTGACTTGTATGCCAACACTCCCCCCTTCCTAGCGTCTGTCGCCCCTGACAGACCTTTGTTCTCTCGGATGGTCGATATAGTATTGGATGACATTGGTGGCCAGTTCATGTTCTCCTATCCTTAAGCCTCTTGCTAGATCAGCTTCCAATGCATCCCAATTTATTGCACCAGGGACCTCTGGTTGCGGGCTGGTGTAGTACTCAGAGTACATTGCTTGTTCACAAGCAAAAAGTTGGAGCAGATGTGTTGGCTTCGGTGCGAAAATCTCCGAGTGATACTCCCAGAAACCTGATCTGAACATTTCTTCAAAGGTCTGTTTGTAACAGGCAGGGAGGTATTTGATGCGCGCATGCCAGGCGTAAGCCACACGAATACTGGGGGTGGTGCTCATGTCATACACCAAGTCATAATTTCCATTGCTGAACCCCGGGAGACGTACCTGTGGTGCGGCTGCATTTCTAAAAGTTTTCAGGACTACCTGCATCATATCTAAGATTTTAAGCATCATTTGCGCTGCTACATCTTGCATGGGTTTCAAGCGCGGCATCCAGTGGCGAATGGTTCCCATCATATATGCTACCGACGGTGGTCCTTGTGGTGGCGCAATGTACGGGTAGTTCAGCCATTCCTTGCATTGCGCGTTGTTCTGTACCTTGATATTGAATGCCTTCCAAGACCTGCGGCGTGGGACCGGACCGTAGCATGGATTATATAGGAGGTGTAAAGGTGCGTTGTTCCATGTGCGTAGCATTTCTGGATATGTCTCTAGAAGTTTCTGCCGCCAGGTGGGTTGACGAATTTTGCTTTTTTGCACCTCTGGAGGAAGGTCTTCGGGTTGAAATTGGGTCGCAAAGGTAGGAATCTGACCCGTGACTCTTTGTATTTCTGCATTATAATCAGCCAAGATAATATAATACGGCCTGTATTGGAGTTCAGATGAGAGGATCAGGTGTCTCGATGACAGGTTCTTGAAGTAAGCCGATTGTAGCACAGTTTCCTCTATGACCCTCATGGCCTGATTTTGCACTACTGTGCGCTCTTCGTGCGAACTCCCGATTTCCTCCACTTGACGTAGCCATGGGGGCCGTGGTGCCTCGAATGTGTCCTGAGCTTCTTCTGTTTGTTGACCTCCTGGGAATGGTTGTGGATCGTATTCTTCGTCAAACGTTTGTTCCACAGGAATTTGCACAACTTCTTCGTCCGTGGGAGCCTCTGGAGGGGAAGGTGGTCTCTCATATTGTAGTAGACGTGTTTGCAATTCAGTGACCTGTTTCTGGAGATCTTTTATGGCCTCTGCGTCTGTGAGAAGTGAAGCCGCGGAAGGGGTGGTTGGGGAGGCTGCTGTTTGTCCTTTTTGGTGTTCTTGCTTCAATTGTCCCAGTTCCTCTGATAGCTTATCATGTGCTTCAAGCAGCATGGCATAGTCTTCCAATATGATCTTGATATTATCGGGGGTCACTGCTTGAAACTTGGATGGGCTGATGGGTGCCCCCGGTGTGCTCTCAATAGCTGCCTCCAGGTTCTCTTGATTTTGTACTTGCAGTCGTCGATTCTCTTCCTGAGCAGCCGCGAGATGGCGTTTGAGTAGAGCCATATTTCGCTGGAGCTTTGAGTTGCGTTCCAGCTGTGTCCGTAGGTGACCTTCTACCACCTGTATCGCTTCCTGATTTGTGTTCTGTAGCTGTACCTCCAATATGCCATGAGCTTCTTGGAGAGTTTGGAACTGTGTGTGGAGGCGAGCATTTTCCTCTTCTAGTGCCGCGAGGCGGTGCTGTAGTGTTTCTGAGTGCTCGTGCAGACGTTCATTCTGTTGCTAGAGCTGAATGTAATCTGTCCTTAAGTTTGATATACAAGCAAGCATGGTGTCCAATGCACTTCCTATAGATGAGTGAGTGGTGTTTACAGTGGGAGATGCATGGGAAGGGAATTGGGGATGGGGGAGAGTGAATGATGTGTCTATTGAAGTCGTATGTGTGAGTGAAATTGGTGGAGGGGGAATGGGAGGAGGTGGAATCGTGGGGGGAGGTGCCGTGGGTGGTGAAATGTCCATACCTTCAGGAGTGGGTGTGAGTGTGGGATCTGCCATATACATTGGGATGGTAGGTGGTGTGCGTGTGGAAGTGGTGAATAGATGCGAAGTGGGGTGGGGAGCTGAAAAGGAAGGAAATGGTTGAGACCTTGTTTGAAAAGTTCTAGCAAGGAGGTCATGGAGGGATTGTAGAAATGGAGAGATGGAGGTCGGGGGTTGAGGTGGTAGATTTGAGGAGGGCATGAAGGGTTGCGAGGTAGCAGGAAAACCCATGAATGTGGATCTAGGGTCAGGATGACCTATGGCTGAGGGCATGGGGGATGGTTGTCCTAGGGCAGGCTCTATGAGCGGTTCGGTGGATTGTGTCGTGATGGGGGTTGCTTCAAAGATTGGGTTATCAGAAGTAGAGAATAGGGTTGAAATAGAGATGGGAGTACGGAAGATGAAGGTTGGTTCGGTGGGTTGAGTGGTCGAGGTGACTGCCACTGTTTCTGCTCTAGGAGGCGATGGTGGGGGTGTGGGTGGTAGTGGCTCGGTGGATTCCTCATGGGTGACTGAGTGCTCTTGGCTAGCCGTTTCGGTTGCTTGGGCGGTTGTCCTGATGGGTTCAGATGTAATAGTTGGCTCTTCTGCAGTTGTAATGGGAATCTGGATATTCTTACCTGAGCGTGGTCGTGTCTGGATCCTTCGTGGATCATATTGAACTGGGGACCTCCGAATGGCAGTGCACACTGCTTCCACTACCCCATATGTTTCTGCCATCAGTAAGAGACCTTCCCTATACTCTGAGTCAACTCCTGCTTCTTCCAACAACTGAGTCATGAGTACTCTGCTACTCTGTTCGGTGAGTAGTTGTTGCGATCGCACTCTTTCCATAATCTGATACAGCCTTCGGAGTTCTGCTGTATAGGCTGGTGCTTCAGTGGTCTCCTCTTCATAAGCTCCTTCTTCCTCTAGGTGTCCTTGTTGTTGACCTGGCTGATCGTCGCTCCAATGTACATGTCGGCCGTCTGTAGATTTTCTTCTTCTTCGTGAAGATGTGCCTTGTTCCTCTGTATCTGAATAAAACTCCACATCAGAGAATTGTGTACTTTGTAAGAATGCTTCGAAGTCCTGGGGGTCCATTCCTTCAGCATCTCCAGTTGCAGCAAATTCAAATTCAGGTGGAGCAGGAGGAGCTGAAGGGGTAGCTTGTGTCGTAGTTTCAGATCCCGACCTGGGTATCCTAATGGTAAAGGGAGGTACAATGGCCTCCCTTCGTGGCGATACCTCAGGAGTAGTCAGAACTTCCCTTGTCTGGACACAAGGGATCGCACCCCTCATGCGCTTGGATTGGTGTGTGGACGTCTTGAGCTTCTTAAACATTTGTAATTGTGCCCAAGTTAAGGCACGTTCAATGGGAACATCGTATGCTAGGCACCGGTAAATAATGCGTGTGATTGCACAGCATCCGTTCACCACTAATTTCCTAGAAGATCGTTTGTTTGCTTCATACAATTGATCTATAATCCATACCGGTAGCTTAATGGGTAACGCACCTGCTTCCGCTAAGTAGAGAGCGAACCAGATTCTCTTGTGTGGTTGTGTGAAGCGGTCTTGGCCGGGAAAGGCGAAATGTTGCATGCACATGCGGAGAGGGATGGACACGTTTGGTGTGAGTGCTGCCATGTCTTTAAGCTTCAATAGTTTCCTATCCTTCATGTTAGTGGGAACAAGAGCATCCTTTTCAGAGGGTACATGTGTGCCGTGCATATTCAAAGCGTCGCTTACCAACTCCACAGTAAGTTCAAACCTCTTTAACTCGTTGTTGCCCAGCAAGGAGGGAAGAACAAATGATCCGGGTTTGTCCTTTTCTTCATTAGCTTGTAATGTGGAGACCAAATAGTAACATCGGAGGAGATCTGGTTTAGGTAGTGGGGCTTCAAAGTATTCGGCCAGCCCTGCTCGTTGCCATATGGTCTGGAGGTCCTCGGTGTTCTGTAAAGTCTCGAACTCCTTGGAGAAAAATTGGAATCAAACCCATGATCTGTCATACTCGCACTTAGACTCCCATATATACTTGGCCTCTCCTAATGGACCTGGCATGCCATTGAACCAATGAGAATTGGCATGGACTCTTTCTGTGATCCCTGTGGGTGGATCCGGCACCGGGATTTGCTGAAGGTGCCTCAGCTCCCCTGGTCGTTCAGTTGGTGGAACATCCACAGGTAGACTATCCACATCAATTCCTGCAGTGAGTATCCCTATTTGTGAGCCCGAACCTGTCGCTTCTGCCATTTTACTTCTTGCCTTCTGATTCTGTGAGAATATAGAATCATGCGTTAACATCGTAATGGACAGAATAAATCCGTAGTTGTCCCCGTCACAACATTAACATGAGGTAGATGGTGAGTTAGTGGTTAGTAAGTGCACGAAGACAGTGTGTGTAGTTAATGCTTGGGTATTCCTAGGAGACTAACGCAGTTAGTAAGTGGGGGTGAATTTACAAATTGGGGTCGGGGGGTTTATTACAGGTCTTAAGCTGCCAAATGCAGTGGATGGGTTTTTCTCTTGGTTTCGTAGAGACGCTAGAGAACATTATAGGTGTATCAGCTTGAACATGAGGCCTTTTATGGACCGATTTACAAATGATTCTGTTCGTGCTCATGGGCCTTGGTGTGTTCGTGAGTGTTGAAGACGAGTGGATGCCGATTGTGCGAGTGAATGGGTTACGCTGTATAGGTTGTGGCTTCGGCGTAGCTATTTGCGCCCGCAAGCAAGTCTTAGGCACCCAAATTTGTCTTGATTGTGGCCTAGCCTTCATCGACTTCTTGGGCACCCAAATAGATTTCACGTTAGCAGAAGAATTTCCGAAAGACTTCTTATTAGTGTCGTGTTGTTGGTGACTAATAAGAGGTTTTGCCCGTGTGGTTGGCTGGAGTGCAATCGGGTGTTCGCCTTTCCGCACCCACACTTGTTTCACTTGCTGGGACATTTTGCTACGCAGGTACTCTGGATCCCGGACATAGGTAGTACTCTGCTTCTTCTGCCTTGGATCCACCTTTGGTTGTTGCCTCCTTCTAGCCTTTGGAAAAGAAGGGAGTTCCTTTGCATCCCTGACTCCTTTTTTGCGAGTATCATTCCTCTGCATCACATAGCCTTGGACAAGAACAGCATGATCAACTTCATGTGCATCCCTGGAGGGACCAGGAGTCCGTGTCTTTTCTAGTTCCTTGAGTGCTCCATTATTTAACTCAATTGTAATTCTAGTTTGATTCACCCATATCTGAAGAAGTCCACTTCTTAGGTTTAAGTTGACTGCTTGGTCATAGATCCAGTCTTGACCCAAGACAAGAGGTTCAGTGAGATCCTCATCTTGACACACTAGTACTTTAACTGTCATTGCCTCATCCTGAATATAGAGGGGAAGTTCCACCTCGCCTATGCAAGGGGTTTCCACGCCTCCCAATCCTATGAGATATGCTTCCACCGGATTGACAGTTAATTGCAACTCTTGACAGTAAGACAATTTAACAGCACTAGTGGCTGCACCTGAGTCAATCAAGGCTCTTACAGTCCTTGCACTCTCTTCTTGTCCTATGTCTAAGGTTATGAAAGGACGTCGGTCAGTTATTCTCTGTGAGCTAACACCTGAAACTTCACACATAGCCACGTCATATCCTTGATCTGCATATGCATCTTGCCTAGGGTGCTCTCTACCTTGTCTTCTTAATTTCATTCTCCGGATGCGCTCTAGGGCTTCTACTTGAGCTTCTTCTCGAATTCGCTTTTCTTCCTCTTTGCGTTTCTTAGCAGTATTGAGTCGTCTTAGCATTTCCTCCGTGAGGGGTTCCTGATACAACTTGACTCTGCATCCGCTAATATAGTTAGGGAGAACATTACCCTCTAAAGTGGCTAGTTGTACTGCTCCACTCGTGGAGATCCTATTGATGATCATAGGTCCGTAGCCTCTTTTTTCTAGCTTCCTTGCGTGTTGTTTCAATGTGTAGACTAAAACTAGATCTCCTGCTTTCAAGCCCTTATCCTTCACATGGGCATCGAAATATGCCTTCTGTCTCTTCTTGGCTGCATATATTCCGGCAGCGGCTCTCAATCTTGTTTCTCCTAATCGTTCAAGGTCAAAGATCCTAGAGGAGAGCTCATGACCTGTCCATTCGTGCTCTTGTGCTATTTTCAATGTAGGTATCAAAAAGTCTAAAGGTAGCACCGCATTTTGACCAAACACCATTTGAAAGGGCGTGGCTTGGAGTACTGTTTTGTAGGCCACTCGGTATGCCCAAATAGCATGGTGTAGCTGTTTGTCCCAATCAGAGCATTTATTATTCACTAATTTCGTCAATACATTGCATAAGATCTTGTTGGTGCTCTCAGCTTGGCCATTTGCTTGAGGGTGATAGGGGGAAGACTTCTTATGTATTACCAAGAATTCTTGGAGCAGATTTTCAATAACTTCGTTCAAGAAGTGAGTGCCTCTATCGCTTACAAGCTCTATGGGTAGTCCGTATCTAGTGAACACATTCTCAAATAAAAACTTAGCAGTTGTTTGAGCATCGTTCTTCGTTGTGGCTTTCACCTCCACCCACTTTGTTAGATAGTCTGTTGCAACAATGATATATTCTGCATGGGAACCCTTAGCTGGGGGATTAATAGGACCTACGAAGTCTATTCCCCACTTGGAGAAAGCACGTCCACCCATCATAGGTTTCAGTGGCATCTCATCTTTACGTATGGGATACTAGGTTCGCTGACAGACATCACACCGCTTCACATAGGTATGTGCGTCCATGTGAAGGGTAGGCCACCAGAAGCCCGCAAATAGTATTGCCTTGATCACCCGATCTGGTCCAAAGTGTCCTCTTGCTACACCTTGGTGAGCAGTGTCCAAGATCTTGAGATACTCACTCTCATGGACACATAGTCTCAGGTAACCGTCTTTACCACGCTTGTATAGATTATCACCAATGAGTGAATAATCCTGGGCTTCTTGTTCTAAACTCTTTTGCCTAGCCAGAGTCATGTCTGGAGGGAATGTTCTCGTCCTTAAGAAGGATACTAGCGGTTCACTCCAATCTGGCACAATGGATACTTGATAAAGAGTGGAGTGTTCCACAGGTGGTTTAGTGCAACAGATTGGGCATTCCTTGCACAACTTTTGGACATCAGCTTCCATAGTTGGCCAATGTACTCCGAGTCTCCTTAGGGTCTGTAGAGTTCGTTGCTTTGAGTAATGTTGCTCTAATGCACCTACATGTGCTAATTGCAACCATTTAGCGTACTCGTCCTCTTCTACGCAACAAGCCAAGATCCCTTGATCTGTGTGCTTGTACATACTTCCTGCCATGATGTGGTACTTTTGGGCTCTCACAACCTCCCTATTCCGTGTGTTCACCACTGGATGATTAGGCCCGTACGTCAATACTGGTACTAATGGCTTAGCCCACTGCGGTACAACTTCCAAATTAAACAGGTAAGCATCAGGAAGATCATCTGATACTCCTTGTGGGGCTTCTCCAGATGTGAGCCTAGAGAGATGATTTGCTCTTAAATGAGTCCTACCTTTCCTTACCACAACCTCAAAGTCATACTCCATGAGCAAGAGAAACCACCTCACTAATCTTCCTGTATTGCATGGTTTGTTTACGAGGTATAGCAAAGCCTGATGATCAGTAAAAAATTTAAACTTATTTGCAAGCAAATAGTGTCTAAATTTCTTAACTGCATATACCATGCCTAAACCTTCTCTCTCCGTAGTGGTGTAATTTCGTTCAGCTGCATTCAACTGTCTACTGGCATAGGCAATTGGAAGATCCATATTACCTTCACCAGTAGGTTGTGCAAGCACACATCCAATGGCATAATTGGATGCATCCACATGAACATGGAATGGCTTATTCCAATCTGGTGTGGTCAAGATTGGTGCTGAACATAATCTTCGTTTAAGCTCCTGGAAGGAATTCTCACATTCATCTGTCCACTCAAAGTTGGTCAAAAGTCCATACAGAGGCTTTGCTATGATGGCATACATGTGTATAAACCGACGGTAGTAGCCACAATGTCCCATGAAAGCTTGTACTTCCTTGACATTCCTTGGTCTAGGTAGCTCTGCTATAGCTCTCACTTTCTCTTCGTCAGTAGATATGCCATTCTTTGACACTATGTGTCCTAGAATCTTGCCTTGCCTGACCATAAAAATGCACTTTTCTGGGTTCAGGCAGACTTGATATTCTCTACATTTGTCAAAGATTTGTCTGAGTTCAGGAATATGGGTTTGTCTAATGTTGGAATGAGCACAAAGATCATCAACATAGACTTCTAAGTTCTTTCTCAGGAACTCCTTAAATACATGGCACATCAGCCTTTGGAAGGTTGCTGGTGCATTGGTAAGCCCAAATGGCATTACACGAAAGGCAAATATGCCCCACTCTGTGGCAAAGGCTGTCTTATGCTGATCCTCTGGAGCTATGGCTACTTGATTGTAGCCCGAAAATCCATCAAGGAAGCTGTACACTTCCTTGCCTGCCACTCTTTCTAAGAGATGTTCTGTGATGGGAAGCGGATAGTTATCTCGAATCGTGGCTGCATTAACCTTTTTCAAGTTAATGCACACACGCAGTTTGCCATTCTTCTTGGGCACCACTACGATGGGGGATACCCATTCAGTGTGCTCAATTTCATAGATAAATCCAGCTTCAACCAGTCTATCTATCTCTTCTTTGATCTTAGCAGCGTAATTATCGTTATATGTGTAGGGCTTTTGCTTAGAGGGTTTAGCATCTGAGGTCATGGGGATGGTGTGTGAGCATATGTCAGGGTCAACACCTTTCAAATCCTTGTAACTCCAAGCGAACACATCTCTGTATTCTCTTAACAAGGCAATTAACTCCTGTTCTTCCTCTTCTGTCAGGTCATGGCCTATGTACGTGCATCTCTCCTCTCCTTCCTCTAGGGCCACAACTATTTTCTTGGTGGTTTCTTTGTTATCATAGGCCTCTCCTGATTGTGCCTCTCGCTTAGGCATTCTGATCATGACCCTCCTGTCGTCTATCTCATACTTCTTAAAATTTTCTGGGACCTCAAACAAAGATTCTTCCTCTTCTGGTGAGGCTTCTCTCTTCTTTCGTTTCTTTCCTTCTTCCTTTGGGGTCACATGTGTTGCTAATCTTACATCATTTGTAACCTCTCCATGCCTCTGGGGTTGAAATTCTACTTCATGGAAGTATTCTTCATCTGATGCAAATGGTGGGTCCATAATGATTGACTCTAGATCCGAGTCACTTGCATCCTCAAATGCATCAGGGCTAGGTTCGCATTCTTCTAGAACTGCCTCTCCCATGATTGGCTCTATGGAGAAGACTGAAATGTCATAGCCATCCTCATCACAGTGAGGTGTCCATTGTTCTTCATTGATGGCTACGTCCATTGTTGCTAAAATTTCTGCCCAACCGTGAGGTTCAAATTCTTCGTCTGGAAAAACTACAGGTGCATAGGCTGGGTCTTGGATTGATCTATGGGTTTCTTTCGCACCTACCTCTCTGGCTTTCTCTCTATTCTCTTCTTCTACTGCTACTTTGCACATCCATAAGTGGGTGTCTTCATGCATCCATGAGGATCCTGATCCCATGGAATGCACAGATTCCGTATCATCCTTGGCTCTGTGGATGGGATTCCATTGGATAGGGGGAACATCTCTATGAGAGTAATCTTTGAGATTCACTTTGGTCGTAACACCCAAGTGTTGCAGGTACAAAGAATTGGTTCCCCAATCCTGTACCACTTGCAACTGTCGCATGAATGGTCGTCCCAAAATCATCTCATAGGCATGATTTTTGCTGAAGTCACATATAGCAAAGGTATGTTCAAACTCGACACCACAAGTGGTGAGAGTTATTCCTTCTAGCAATCCTAGGGGTCTCTCTATGTGACCGTCGGCCATCTGCAATTTCATTCTCGTTGGCCTGAGTGCCGGCTTGCCCCAACGCTTCCATAGGGAAGTAGTGGCAATTGCAACTCCTGCACCTGAGTCCAAAATTGCCTTGGTGGTGTGCTCCTGGTAGGTGATGGGAAGATAGGTGTTCCCTTCTTCACCTTCACACATATCTCCTATCTTATCCAAGGGAATTTCTGGCACTGTCCTATGGGATTCTGCCTGGGAACGAGGTTTTGCTATCTCTGGTACTTGTTTGGCTACATGTTTCCATAATTCAGGTCTAACCTTGAGTAGCTCTTCTAACTTGAGATTACACTGCACGTTAGTGTTCTTCACTACCTCTGTGTTCCTAGGTATGACTGAATCTTCGTTTCTTACCATGACTGTAGGTGTTCTCATACAGGTGGACTTTGCTTCCCATGGTCCTGTGAAGTGGGGTAACTCTTGTATGGAATTAGATTCAAAGTCCAATCTCTCGTGAGATTGAGTACTCTCATGTTCCCCGTAAATAGATGGGATGTCTTGTGGGAATTGGTCGTGTGCATCATCCACAAGTTCAAAGGGAGGGGCGACTTCACTTTCGTTATCCCATTTGTCTTCTTGAATCTCTCGTAGGAAGTCTGGTGCAAACCGATTCATAGAAGAGGAAGTGTTTGGCTCCGTAGAATTAGGCACATAAGCAACCTGGGAAGGAGGGCTTATTCTATCGTTGGCTCTCTCCTCGTTCTCATAGATGGCTGGAGCACAAGCTTCCTGGGGAGGATTACTTATTCTATTGCTTTTCCGAACAGGCTCATATGCTCCCTGAGAAGGAATGTAGGCAACCTGTGGAGGTACATGAGCTTTCGAGGGAGGCTCATCTGCCTTTTGGGGGGAAAGATAAGCTTCTTGAGGAGGCACATGGGCTTCCTGAAGAGGCTGGCTTATCCGTTCTCTTCCCCTTTCCTTTCTTTGAGGGGAAGGTTCCTTTTCTGAGTGTGCCATTAGATTCTCCATTCTTCCCAGAGAAGGGGGGTTGTTTGGTTCAGTGGAATTGAGTACATAAGCTTCCGGTGGGGGATGGGTCATGTTTTTGCTTGCTTTATCTCTTTCTTGATTTTTTTCTTCCTTGGCAGATCTTGCAATTATGCCCTCTAACTTCTCTAGAAGTCCATCCAGGTGTAGTTGCGTCTTGGCTGAGCCCGAGTAATTGAATAGGCGACTAGCTTCAAACATAGTCTGAGCCAATGCGACCATTTTAGCGCAGAGCTTGGTTCTTTCTATCTCTAGGTCAGCTCTCGGGTAGCACTTGTCATGATCCGTTACATTTGGCCCTTCTTGGATTCTGGCCTGATATGCTTTGAGCATCATGTCTATGTCTTCAGGAGTGGGATCAGCTAATACTGATCCTGCTCGGGGTGGTGGGTGGGTTACGTGGGGTGTGTTAGAGGGTGGAGGGATGGAGGGTGATGGGGATGGTAGCGGTGGAAATGTGTGAGAGGGCGGTTGAGATGTGATCTCTATGATTTTGGCCTTGGTTTCTCGTAGGCTTTCCTCTAGTTCACTCATCTTCTTTGCCCATTGCCTTTTCATTCTTTCACGACTATCTCTCCAAGCTCTAGTTCTTTTCTTTGTCATGCTCTCGGTTTCACTAACCTCTGGGCTCTTTTCCTGGCCTACAGTTTGGTTTTGCTGCAAAGCTTGAGCTCTTGTGACCACTTGCACTGGCGTAGTGGAGGTCACACTCCCCGTGGAGTCTACAACCAACCCAATAACATTTATAGGAGTGATTTTTGGCATATTATTAGGATTTTTAGGGCAATCTCGTAAGAGATGCTCTTTCCCACACTCTTGGCAATAACCTTGGATCGTTACTGACTGGGGTTGTGTAGGTGGAGGCAAGGGACAGTCACGAATGAGATGATCACCTTGACATCGGTAGCATGGTCCTCTAGGGAATGGGGGTCTTATCTGCCTAGGTTGGGGTCTGGGGTTGGGGTTTGCATACATGACATTTGTGTAATCTGATTCCCAACTAGGTTCATTTGGCTCTTCACTATAGTAAGACTCACCATGTTCAGGAGACTGCATGTAGTATGCCTGGGGACTATCAACATGTGTAGAATCAAAGCTATGGTCACTGGGGTCACTTTCTGAAAGCAATGGTGTTACGGGGACTATAGCTCTATTCAGGTTTTCTTCTGCAGCTGTATACTTTACCGGGATCACGTTGGATGGAGCTGGAGGTTGTTGGACTAACACGGGCTGAGGCCTTTGTTGGTTTTGGTATGGTTGCTGATAAGGTTGCTGTGGTCTGCCATATGGTTGTGGAGGGTACTGGTTCTGGTATCTTCCCTGCGGTGGATAGGGTTGAGGGTAAGTTTGCCTGACTGTTTGCTTATTGTAGGGGCAATCTTGTGCGGTGTGATTGGTGTACCTCCGTTCTATGGTGCAGTACTGGCTACTAGGATTTACTTGGGGTTGAGCCATAATGGGACATACATTCGCCATGTGGTCGCCACCACAAGTGTAGCATCTCTTCACAGAGGCAAACCTTGGGATCTGTTTACCAGTGACACCTAATTTCTGAGCTACTTTCTCTGCCAGTTCCTCAATTGATGTGGACTGCGTGGAAGAGAGGCTAGAGACACTATCTGAATCTTTGTATATCTTGGAAAGCTCTAATTCCTCCCCTAGGTTATCCTCGATGTCAATGCACATGCGTACACACTCTTCTATGGTCCTAGGGTCCTTTAAGTACACATAGGATCTTAACTTTGTACTCAGCAATCCATCTAAGAATAAAGCCACTTGCTTAGCTGGTGTGGGGAGCTCCGTAATAGGGCATCTTTCAAGATATTGCCTAAATCTTCGTCCTGCAAGTCTCACAGTCTCTTGAGGGGTTTGCTTGAAGCTGTGAATCAATGAGGAGGTATTATGTCTTATGCCACTCTTAGAGAATTCAATAACGAAAGCCTCCAGGAGTTGGTCTATGCTCCTAAATTGTCTCTCATTCAATGGTTGGAACCACGTAAGGGCTGTGTTCCTAAGGGTTAGACCAAAGGCATTATATTGTGTGAATAGATCCTCCACTTGTTCTGCTCTCAAGACTTGCCTAAACTCTGCCACATGATCGTATGGGTCTCCTGTGCCATCAAAGTAATTTTTCATGGACTTAACTAGCTGAGTTGGTCTCAAAGTCCTGGTGTGCTCTCTAGGTCGTGGTAGAGGGAACTCATCCGCATTTCTTTGATTCCTGTGAGCTCTATGTATCTCCGGTTCTACTCTATTCGTTTATGTCCTCGTTCTTTCTCTGCCCCCTGAGTTGGCAAAACTTACTTCTGGCCTATCTCTATTTCTGTCTCTTTGAGTTCCATGAGCTTGGGATGTTCCCGCTCCAGGGTGACCGTAGGACACATGTGATCTTGGTTGGGGGAAAATGATTTCACCTTTCCAAGTGTAAGCATGCCTGTCATTTTCTGTCACCACGAAGATCCTTTCTGAGGTGTGATCTAAGTAGGTCACTCTGCCTGGGCTATCCGGATCCTTAAGCTCATAGATCATGATTGTTCCTACATCAAATGGCCGACCAGATTTATATCTCCAAAAGGCTTCTTCAGTTTCTCGGTTCAGAAGGAGATCTATGTTCTTATTATCTTGGGGAATCCACTCTGGTGTGATTATTCTCGTAAGAACAGATTTGCCTCGGGGTGTTCTAGGTTCTACTCCCATGTTTCCTTGTTCCAAATCACCTAAATCCGCTTCTGAGATTACATTTCCAAATTCATCTGTCCTATCTGGTTGACTGGTGACAACGTATATGGTTCCTTCTTTGTCCAGGTATGCACCGTTTTCAAACTTGACAGCTGGATGCTCTAGTCCTATGGATTGGTCAGGGTTTTTAATCTGGACCACGGATCTTCCTAGGCCATCCTCATAGATGCTAGCACCTAATCGGTTGTTCCTAAGGTATTTCAACTGTGTTTTGTAAGGGCCTTCTACCCTGTACAAGTATGGCACACCAGAACTCCCCGTAGGTCTGTCCATGCCTTGAGACATCTCTGACTCACTGGTCTCGGAGCTAGGGTAGTACGAGTAGTGGCTCAACTGCTGGGCCCAAGACCTAGCAGTGTGGTTAACACTAGCCTCTGAAGATCTAAGGCTTTTTCTCTCCCTTACTAGATGTCGTCCTGATCTAAGGTTCATATGTCTATCTAAGTAGCCCAATTCTTTGCCCAGAGTACAACCTCGTTGCTGATTACTGTAGATTAGTCGCTTGGTTCTTTTTAGTTATTTTATCGTGTTTAAGGTCTTGTCTGATATCACATCATCAGGAATATTTGAATGTTGTTTCGCACTTACAGTTGATCGTTCCACGTTAAGTTCTTTTCCTTTAAAATTCTCGACAGTACAAGGATTATGCCCTTAGCTTGAACTTGAAAGTTTAGGTATGCTTCAACTTGATAGTTGCCTATCGTTGCCCTAACTTACTCCTACTTCTGATCGTTCTTAGCCTAAGCTAGGAATTGACGAAGAGGAGATGAGAGTGTTCCGACCTTTCTTGCTGAACCTTGCTCTTTAGTGCTCGAGAAGTTGATTCTCAAGCTTGCGCAAAACCCTTGCTTGGACGCTCTCAATTGCTTCTCAATAGACCTGCATCAATCCCAAGATTAGCTCCCAGTCGACCTTTCAATTGACAGACAATTTATTTCAGACACTTTCTTAATGACCCTTGTTCCCCCTTTTGTATTGCTAGAAATTTCCTCTAGAGCTCCCTTGGTGTTTCTACCCCTCTGTGTGTCACCTTCCAAATATCCTATCTGAAACTCCACGCGTTATTCTTATAAAAAACAGTTGAGGGCGTGTAGTATATGCCAAGAGCTTTCCGACAAGCCCTAGAGCTCAAAAAATGGATTTCGTATGAAAAAGTTATGACCGTTCAGGGTTTAGGGGGTTAACTAGACAAACAGAACCTTTCAGGGGTTTTAATGCATTTTTCTAAGGCCTTTGTAAGTGTAGGAGTATTTGAGAGTGCAAATATGCCCAAAATTTAGCCTAAATTTCCAAAAATTTACCCCTTAATTTTTGCCGAAAATGTCTGTCTGTCGCGATAGACGGTGTCTGTCGTGATAGACGGTGTCTGTCGCGATAGATGGGTCTGTCGCGATAGACGGTGTCTGTCGCGATAGACGGTGTCTGTCGCGATAGACGGTGTCTATCGTGGAATTTCGGTCTCTCGCGATAGACGGTGTCTGTCGCGATAGAGGGGTCTGTCGCGATAGACGGTGTCTGTCGCGATAGATGGGTCTGTCGCGATAGACGGTGTCTGTCGTGGAATTTCTGTCTGTCGCGATAGACGGTGTCTGTCGCGATAGATGGGTCTGTCGCGATAGACGGTGTCTGTCGCGATAGACGGTGTCTGTCGCGATAGATGGGTCTGTCGCGATAGACGGTGTCTATCGTGGAATTTCGGTCTGTCGCGATAGACGGTGTCTGTCGCGATAGAGGGGTCTGTCGCGATAGACGGTGTCTGTCGCGATAGATGGGTCTGTCGTGATAGACGGTGTCTATCGTGGAATTTCGGTCTGTCGCGATAGACGGTGTCTGTCGCGATAGAGGGGTCTGTCGCGATAGACGGTGTCTGTCGCGATAGACGCTGTCTGTCGTCTGTCGTGATTTGGTCTGTCGCGATAGACGGTGTCTGTCGTGATAGAGGGGTCTGTCGCGATAGACGGTGTCTGTCGCGATAGACGGTGTCTGTCGCGATAGACGGTGTCTGTCGCGATAGACTGAAAAAACGCAAATTTTTGAGAAACTTTTAGTGATTTAGAGTGCCCCTATGGTGTAGGTTACCGTGACAAACACGCATTCACAAAATGTTAAGTTTTTCTGTCTGTCGCGATAGACAGAGGTCGTCGTCTCGGGACTTGTGCAGAGTCTGTCGTACCTGCGCACACTGCTGGAGAAGGTGGTACAGCTAGTTCCTGCAACAAAAGCTCAAAAACACGCCAAAAACAGATAGCATGCAAGTTCTCTCTCGCTCTCTCTCACAATGAAATGAGGGAAATGAGGTGGGGAGTGTAATATGACCAAAAAAAACTGAAATTTTGGTGGAGATGGAGATGGAGGTGAGAGATGGTGGGGATGATGATGGTGATGATGGTGATGCGAAAGTAAGGAAAAAATGAAGAAAAATAAAGAGAAATAAGGATATTACCTATAACTCCAATGTCTCAACTCGACGTCTTATCATCACACGCTCGTCCTCGAAGCTCTCTCCCCGGCAACGGCGCCAAATTTGGTGTCACTCTAGCACAATGGTGAGTACCAACGTGAGAAGATTCACCTCATAATTGTCAATCCGTGGAGACGTGAGGACTAGTATGAAGACTATGAGCAAGTGAAGGCACAAGTGCGTGAGTGAGAAGCACACAAGCATGCACACACATACACACACACGCGCACACAAGGCAAGAACAAGGAGAGGAACAATGGAGTTCTTTGCATTAGTCAAAAAGTCTCTTACATAAGCTCAACTCACAAACAATCTAACCCCAAAAATGAGCTCTCTAGCTCTTTTTATAGTTTTCTAGCTAGCTTTGGTCTTGTCCAGACCTAGTGTCCGGCCTAGTTAAAAATTAGGTTCTAGAGCCTATTTGGGGGCTCAAACAGAGTCTAAAAATTATGAAAATTGGTATGTAGCTAGTTCTAATACTCCTCAAGCTCGAGGACTCCTCGGCTTGCACAAAATGGAGTCTATTCTACCAAAAACGGAATTTACAATGTGTGTGTAGTGATTAAAATCACTTGAGTTGTGAATGGTCCATGGGAAAAAATGATTGGGCCTTGTTGCCGTATTGTGCATGACTCCTCCGTTGCGCCAATATGCTCTTCATCTGACTTGTATGCCAACATACATGAATGTGGTTGTATCCATTTCAATTCTCCCATTTCCCAAATCTAGGGCTTGCAGTTCTGGTTCTCTCAGCTCATATCCTTCCCACTCTTCCTGATATCCTTCATTCCAATGATAATCTTCTGTGTACGATGATCTTAGTCTTGAGCTTTCTTCTTCTATTGGTGTGTATTTGACTAGTACCACATTTGTTGGTAATGGTGGTTGTTGCCCAAGTACAGGTCTTGGTTGCCCAAAAAATCCAGATTCTCTTTATGAATTATGTTGATTCGCATATTCTCTTTCCTTAATGGGTTGTTTATTGTAGAAGCATTCTTCTCTGGTATGGTTTGCCCATTTTCTTTCTAGTGTACAATATTTGAGTGTTTTTCTATCTTGCAAATGTTGTGGTTTTTGATATGGACATTGTTGTACCAAATGATTTTCTCCACAATTATAACATTTTTTATTTGTTGCTATCCTGGTGTTTATCAAATTTGTTTTGGTACTAACTTCTAGGGCTTTAGCAATGGCTTGTGCCAATTCATCTGCTGGTGGGATTTTATCTTCATTAGTTCTAGGTTGATCAAATGCTAACAGATCTTGTCCTCTGTTATCCTCCAAATCTATTGCCTCTTTCACAATGCTCCTAGGTCAGGGCATCTCCTATAATATACCAGGGTTCTTAATTGGGCACTTCTCAGTCCTTCTATGAATAGAGATACTTGCCTTGCCATGGATGGTACCTCCTCTCTGGGGCATCTGTCAATATATTGCTTGAATCTCCTTGCTGTTTCTCTGACATTTTCAACTTTTTGCTGTTTAAAGCTATGTATCAAGGTAGCTGTACTATGTTTTATTCCAGTTTTTGAGAATTCCCCTATGAAAGCTTCAAGGAAGGATTCAATATCTGGATACATCTCCTTTCTCAAGGGAATGAACCAAGATAGTGCAGGTCCAGTTAGGGTTAAACCAAATGCTTCAAATTGTACTTTGTAATCCTTTACTTCTTCTGCCATAATTAATTGTCTAAATTCTACAGCATGAGCATGAGGATCAGAATATCCTTCATATTGGTTCTTCATGCATTTAGCTACTTGATAAGGCTTGAGCATTCTTCCCTGATTTTGCCACTGATGTCTCCTTCTAACTGGAAATTCATTAAGTCCTTCCACATTCCTTTCAAAAGGATTTGGGTAAGTATGTATTCTCCTACCTTGTTGTTGTTCAATATTATTGAGAGTTTCATTTGTCTTGGCAATTTTGGTTGCCCTAGGTTTTGTTCCCAAGGTCTATTGTCTGCACACTGCCCTAAATCATTAGAGTTTTCTGGATCCTGAGAGAAGATGTATATACATCCCTGTCTATCCTCATATCTTCCATCCTTAAATTGTGCTATTGGTGTTATATTTAGGGGAACTTCTAAGTTTCTCAACCTAATGAGGAACTTATACATCACATCCTGATACACATAGGTTCCAAACCTATTTGTATACATATATTTGAGAATATTTCTATAATCACGAGTTTTAGATGGCTCATTAGTTTCATTTAGATTTTCCATGTTATTTTCCTGCCCTAAATCTTTTTCTTGTATTTCTTCTATTACTGGCTCTATTTCCTTCCTTTTTAGATCTTGTTTAGAAGGTGTGATCAATTTATTACCAGATCTCAAAATCATCCAACTTACTCACAATCTTGTGGAGAGAATCGTGTTTTCCACGATTCTGTGGAGAGAATCATAATTTTCACGATTCTGTGGAGAGAATCGTGTTTTTCACGATTTTGTGGAGAGAATCGTGTTTTTCACGATTCTGTGGAGAGAATCATGTTTTTCACGATTCTGAGGAGAGAATCACAATTTTGTGGAGAGAATCGTGTTTTTCACGATTTTGAGAAGAGAATCGTGTTTTTCACGATTCTGTGGAGAGAATCGTGATTTTCACGATTCTGTGGAGAGAATCGTGATTTTCACGATTTTGAGGAGAGAATCCTGTTTTTCACGATTCTGAGGAGAGAATCGTGATTTTCACGATTCTGTGGAGAGAATCGTGATTTTCAAAATTCTGAGGAGAGAATCGTGTTTTTCATGATTCTGTGGAGAGAATCATGATTTTCACGATTCTGAGGAGAGAATCGTGTTTTTCACGATTCTGTGGATAGAATCGTGTTTTTCACGATTCTAAGGAGAGAATCGTGTTTTTCACGATTCTGTTCCCAGACAATCGTGATTGCTCACAATTGTTAAAAACATGATTTTCTTATGAAAATCGTGTTCTAGGAATCATGTTTTTGTGTTTAATTCAGAGAATCGTGATTTTGTGTTTGACTACAAAATCGCGATTCTGTGCAGATTTTTAAAGATTTTTGAGGTTCTTGATTTTTAAGTTTTTGTTTCTCCAATAGAATTGCCTTATTAAAATTTTAACATGCAATAAAAGAATTTAAACAAAATTATTATTTTTTCTCACTAAAACTCAAAAAATCTAAAAATTGTGATTTTGTGTTTTTTACTATTTTCTGTGTTTTTGTGCTGTAATCATCATATGAGACTTGAAGTAATGCAAAAAAATTATTTTAAGATTATTACCTTGCTTGCTTGATCAAGAAAAATCCCAAAAAATTTGTATTTGCTGACAATCGCGATTCTGTCCAATTTCCTCTAGTTCTCTCACTCTCTCTCACTTCAAATGAGCAATTTTCAGAACTTACATGCTTTTATAGCTTTCAGACAATCACAATTTTGTGTAAATTTCTCCAAATTTTCACTTTTCACTTTAGGACCCTTATTCCTTAACAATTGTGTGGTTTTTGATTCATAATTCTCATCTTTTCAATAAAATTTACTCCCTTTATCCTACAGATGAAAATCGCGATTCTGTACCCAATTCTCAGTTTAATCTCTTGATGCTCAATTCTCATTGATATTCTGAAATTTGATTTTCTCTACTTCCTTAACTTTATTAAACCTCTTACCATCAATCTCAATACCCAAAAAGTGCAAAATAACTCAAACTTTTTTTCTTACAGAAAATCACGATCCTGTGAAAAGAATCGTGTTTTTTCTGAATTTCCAATTTTTGCAGTTTTT
This sequence comes from Ceratopteris richardii, assembly GCA_020310875.1. NCBI lineage: Eukaryota > Viridiplantae > Streptophyta > Polypodiopsida > Polypodiales > Pteridaceae > Ceratopteris > Ceratopteris richardii. Next base: position 7,624,645 of record CM035411.1, read on the forward strand.
GGCTTTTCTTTCCTCTTGGTCCCCTTCAATGTTCTTTACCACTCCAAATCACTTGTCATCTGCAATTATACACCATCAAACTCATTTTTAAAAGTTTTTTTTTTTGAAAAATTGAAACAACAACTTCCAATCTAGCTATTTTTTATTTTCTCTCAATTTTCAGAATTCTTTTCCACTTTTTCTCCTCCACTTTTATCAACAATACTGTAGTCCTACTTTTGGAACAAAAACAAAATTTGTTTGAATTTCTTACTAGATGTTATGAATTTTTTTAGTATTTTGCCCTAAATCAAGGTGAACACTCCACTTAGGGTTTCCTTGTTTCAAGATCCATTGATCTTTTGTTCATGATTGGCTATACTCTTTTATGCTTGCAATGTAATCAGTTTATGAGCAAAGCTTCCCAAAAAAAAATGTGCTAAGAAGTGCAATTTATCAATTCATGCAAAGATAAACTCAAACATTTTTCTTTTCAAGATGCAAATAAATCTTTTCTCAAGATTGTTGCTTTGCCTTGGCTAAACAAATGGATCTTATCTACTTGCACATAGCTACTTTACTTGACTTTCCTCAATGCAATCATGTCATCTTTCCCAAGATCAACAATTTTGCTTGCTACTTGGTCAAAAAGCACTCTACAAATGTGTAGCTCAAGCGTAAGCACCACCTCCTTTACTTGTCAATCCGCGGAGACGTGAGGACCGGTATGAAGACCACGAGCAAGTGAAAGCACAAGTGCGTGAGTGAAAGCACACAAACATGCACACACATACACACACACGCGCATAAGGTGAGATCAAAGAGAGGAACAATGGAAAGCTTAGATTGCAAAAGAGTTCTCTTACAAAAGCTCTATTCTCTAAACAATCTAACCCCAAAAATGAGCTCTCTAGCTCTTTTTATAGTTTTTTGACTAGTTTTGGCCCTGTCCAGACCTAGTGTCCGGCCTAGTTAAAAATTAGGTTCCAGGGCTTATTTGAGGGCTCAAATGAAGTCTAAAAATTATGAAAATTGGTACGATGGTACTTCTAATATTCCTCAAGCTTGAGGACTCCTTGGCTTGAACAAAATGGAGTTATAAAAATAGATAATGGTATTTACAATGGTTTTTAGTGATGAAAATCACTATTTTTGTAGGGGATTCTTCTGAAAATTTGACATACACTTCTTGGAGCTCCCTACTTGCTCCCTCTTCTTCTATGTCCACTTCTTTGATGTGCTTCCATGTTTTATGCTTGACCTTGAGTTCCAACACTCCCCCCCTTGTCGAGTCTGTCGTCCCTGACAGACCCTTGTTGTAAGGGTTGTTCCATGTAGTGCTTTGAGAGGTAGTGTCCATCCTTTGTATCAGCTTGTTCCTTGGATTCCAACAAGAATATGTCATTGTGAGCTTTCAAAACTGCGAGTTGCTCAAAAGAGGTTGTCAAGATTGATTTGGAGCAACTGCAGGCTTCAATTTGCTTCCGAGGTATGGATGTTGTTCCCATGATGTCCGCTAGCTCTTCCAACGATGATGTTCAGAGCAATCATGCCAACTACTCATAACCCATAATGAATGATGGGTAAGTGTGTTCGTGCATAGGTGGAGGAAAATCTGTGCCTTGTGCACGGCCTTGTAATGTAGCCCTATGCATGCTTACTTGGAAAATGCATTGGAAGAAGTGTGGTGCAAAAATTGGGGGTCTTGAGCTAAGTGCTCAAGGGTGTGCTGATGAAGAGGTTCCCTAAACTGTCATGGTTATGATGTTTCTAAAGTAAAGATACTTACCATGGAGAAGGGCGATCGATGTTCATCTCTTCGTGCTGTACACTCGGCCTTTGGGATGGAACATTGTTGATGAATGTCCGTCTTGATGGTCCACTGATGAGATCTTTTTGAATGACTGATCATGTCTCCTCTTTTCAAAGCATCATTTGCCAAATACAGAGAATTGAATTTCTTTATATTCCTTGACCAACAACATTCGATAACTACACCAAGCTTAGTTTCACATATTCTCTCTAGCTCACCATAAGCAGGAGTCTTCTCATCCAGTATACATACAAAGATTTGCAGGGTACCAGAGCTACCCCGTGCAGATATCTCCCTAGATGCTCTCGTACATGCAATAGTTATGCATCACTCAAGTTGCAGACCTTCAAGTTCTTCACTCCTACCATAGTAAGAGGAAACCATAGTTGTGGATGCCATGCTCATGCCAAGTTCTTGACATCTATGAAATAAGACAGCAATTAAAGCATTTGCTAGCCAAGACACACTTCTATCCAAACTGATAAATGCCCAGTAATCAACAGCTCCACCTTTAACCAAGCATGACTCATTCATGTTGCATGAGCCAAACCTGGGAACAAGTGCTTCCTCTTTTTTTTTTTTTTTTGCAAGGAACAATGTCACCAAACAAGAAGATAGATGTTAATGTTGGATGTGATGGCTGGATGCACTCAGGAGATCAAGCTGGTGCTGCAAAACCTGCTTCACACCTGCCCTCCTTTCTCTTCAAATATACTTAGTAGACTCCTTGAGCTTCCAAATGACATCAAAATATGCTATATGTACTTTGGAAAAGGTTTGAGTAATGACTTGATCAAAACAGACTATTTTGCAAATCACAAGACTTGAAAACTTTCTATTTTGGTCTAGATACCTGCTCAGTGTTATGCTCAGTGTGACCAGTGTAGTTACAATTAGCAAAATTCCTTCTAGAGATATTCTATTAGCCTAGTAAGCTTCCATTTGCAAGTGGAATGAAAGGAAATGACCAACTACACTCTGAGAAATCAATTTAGGAAACTTATGGACACCCCCGACATTTTAGGAACTGTACAATGAAATACCAGAGATCACTTCGAGCGCAATTTCTCCCAGATGATAGCTCCAATGACCTTCAAATTTTGTAGGCATATAGTATGCTTCAAGTTTGTTTCAATGTGCTTTGAATCATCCAATTTGGTTCTGTAGATCTTGAGATATGCTCCTTTGAAGTTGACAGAGTTGAAGGTAGTCACACAGAGAAAACAGAGACTATGAATATATGTATATTGATTGAATCTAATGATTGTACATTCCCATTGGCATGTAATATGATGCTCAATGGTACTCAGAGGTGTAGGCTATGGTGTAGCTCTCACACACTCAAGGATTGACTCAGAATTGCCTCGGGAGGAGTTAAGATACCCGCGACTTTTTCCTTGTATATTTTATAGAAGTTGAATGAGATTTTGAATTTCAAATCCAAGTTAATCTCCTAGAATCATGTACCTAAAAGTGAATGAGTTATTCTCTCAATCATCCATCTACTTTTCCACGACTCTAGTCTAGTAGGTGTGATTACATGATTGATAAAGTCATATAGACTTTTACATTGGATAAAAAAGTAATAACCAATTAAGCATTGGTTCCTATGGTTCAAAGTTCATGTAAATACATCCTCCAAGGGTTCAAACTTTATCCTTCCAAGATTCCAATGTTCCAAGCCAATGTGTGTAGGCTTGTTTTGCACCAACAGCTCCCCCTCAAGCCAAACACTTTGGCTCAAGTCTTCTTCTCTAGTCTTCAATTATTTCCTGCAATCCAATCATGGATTTAAATCTGCATAGCTTGCTTCCATCCAGAGCTTTAGTAAGCAAATCTGCACATTGTATATTAGTAGACACATATGACAATTGAATTTCTTTGCTAAGTAACTTCTCCCTCACATAGTGGTAATGAACCTCTATGTGTTTTGTCCTTGCATGATAAATTGGATTAGCTGCTAGGTGAAGAGAACTTGTGTTATCACCAAATATAATTGGTGGCCTTGTGTATAGGCCCAATTCTGAATATAAAAGCTTTAACCATATGGCTTCTTGAGTGGCATTGGCTAGCCCTCTATATTCTGCCTCAGTAGATGACAAGGCTACTGTGGGTTGTTTCTTGGATGACCAAGAAATTGGTTTATCACCTGCAAAGCATATGTAACCAGATGTACTCCTCCTGTCATCCTTGCAACCTGCCCAATCTGCATCTGAGTATACCTTGATATCAATGTCTGATGAATATGGAAAATACAAACCATGATTTTGTGTTCCCTTTAGGTACTTTACTATCTTCTTGGCTGCCTCCAAATGTGGTACTCTTGGTTTATGCATAAATTGGCTAAGTACACTAACACCATAAGATATATCAATCCTGGTTAAGGTAGCATAATTTAGACTACCTACCAAAATTTGGTAACCTGTAATATCTTTGAGTTCTTCTCCTTCATGTGCACTGAGTTTGTGATTGACCTCCATAGGAATGTTTGAGACTTTAGCTTCCTGCAAATTAAACTTCTTGACCATGTCCTGAATGTACTTCTTCTGAGTAATAAAGATACCTGAATTTGTATAGATCAATTCAAGTCCTAGGAAGTACTTCAATAATCCAAGATCATTGATCTTGAATTCCTTCATCATCTGTCCTTTGATGTGTCTTATTCCCTGAACATCATTTCCTATAATAATGATGTCATCAACATAGACACACAAATATATTACCTCTGAATTGTTTCTTTTGATAAACAATGAAGTATCTGCTTTACTTATCATAAATCCTTGATCTAGGAGATAGGTTGTCAATCTGTAATTCCATGCTCTAGGTGCCTGCTTCAATCCATACAGAGCCTTCTTCAATTTAAAAACATGATTTACCTTATTGGGATCTTCATAGCCAGGTGGTTATGACATGTAGACTTCTTCAGATATCCATCCATTCAAGAATGCATTCTTCACATCCGATTGGTACATGTTCCAATTCTTGGATGCAGCTACACTCACCATAACTCTGATAGTTGGCATCTTGGCCACAGGAGAAAATGTCTCCTCATAATCAATGCCTTGGGTTTGTGCAAAACCCTTGGCTACCAACCTAGCTTTATATCTGTTTATTGAACCATCTGAATTCCTTTTGAGTTTGTAGATCCATCTGGATCCTATCACTTTCATGGAGTCCTTCTTGGGTACCAAGTCCCAAGTATCACTCTCCTTGAGAGCCTCCATTTCTTCATCCATTGCTTCCTTCCATTCTGGTTTAGTAATTGCTTCTTCAAATGTACCTGGTTCTTCATTCAAGATATCCTTTGCAAGATATACAGAGTGCTTGGTTACAAGTGAAGTATCATACCCATACCTAATAGGTTTCTTCTTTTCTCTTTGAGATCTCCTCATAGCTTGAGTTGAGGATTCTGGATTGTCTTCTAGTTGCTTCATCTTCATCTTCCCTTTGGATTTCCAAGCCTTGAACTCTTCAATGTTGATGGTGTCTTCATCATCTGAGCTTGTGTCCTCTTTCTGAATTGGTTCTTGCCTGATAAGCTTGGGAAAGTCTTCTTCCATGTCATAAGGTAGGCTAACTTTCCTGCACTCATTTTCATACCATGAATCATTCTCATCAAATATGACATCTCTGCTTACCTTGAAGCCTTTGTTTGAGGGGTTGTAAAATCTGTATCCCTTTTGGTTCAAATCATAACCAATGAAGATACATTTTTCAGCTTTAGGGTCTAGCTTTCCCCTTACCTGTGAGGGAATATGCACATATGCAACACACCCAAAGATTTTACAATGATCCAGAGATGGTCTCTTACCATGCCAAGCCTTATAGGGTGTCATTCCATCAAGTGTCTTTGATGGCAACCTGTTGATTAAGTATGTGGTAGTAGATACACTCTCTGCCCAAAGATAATTTGGCAATTTCTTTTCATTTAGCATAGATCTAGCTGTCTCTACAATGAGTCTATTCCTTCTTTCAGCTACCCCATTTTGTTCAGGTGAGTACCTTGTAGTAATCTCCCTCTTGATGCCTCTTTCCTGCAAGAAATCTTCAAAGTCATTGGAGAAGTATTCTCCACCACCATCTGACCTTAGCTTCTTCAAATGTCTACCTGTTTGATTTTCAACTAATGCAAGATACCTTTTGAAACAATTAAATAGTTCATCTTTATGTTTCATGAAGTATAGAACAGTCCACCTGCTATAGTCATCAATAAAGGACACATAGTACCTTGATCCAGATATGGATGGCTCCTTGCTAGGTCCCCAAACATCTGTATGCACCAATTCCAGATAATCTTCATGCATAAAACCTTTCTTGGTATAGGGCAATCTGTGTGACTTACCAAATTGACAAGCCCCACACTTGTATATCATGTGTTGCTTGGATACATTAGGTATCCCAAGCACACATTGATCCCTACTCATTTGTTTTATGGTCCTCTCTCCAATGTGACCTAATCTCTTGTGCCAAATCTCCAATTCTGATAGGGTTTGATCTTTATAGTTGTACAAAGCAATACTCTTAGTGTCTTCAAGTTCAAAGGTAAACAATCTACCTGATTTTTCTCCCTTGGCTATCCTTCTGAATCCATGTCTTGGATCCTCCACATATGCACCATGTTGAGTGAACCTGACCTGTAGACCTTTTTCTACAATCTGACCTACACTCATCAGATTCTTGGTGATTGTTGGAACATACAACACTCTGCTTAGTAAATTCTGATTACCATCACTTGTTTTGACATTGCCTACTTTAACAACTGAATGTTTAGTGTCATCACCTGTCTGCACTTGGTGCTTGCCTTTGGGTTCTTCCAAATCAGAGAGTAAGGCAACATTTCCAGCTACATGGTTAGAGCAACCTGAATCAATATAGAACAAATGATCATCATTGATACCTGACTTAGATGTCATGTTCATGATCAACAGGGAATCATCTTGCTCCTCTGCATAATTGTTGTAGTCTTTCCTATTCCTGTATCCACCTTGATAATTGCCATTGTGATTGTAGTTGTTGTTGTAATTATTGTTGTAGCCATGGTAGCCTTGAGATTGGTTGAATCTACCTCTGCCTTGAGAGTATCCTCCTCTTTGGTGACCTCTTCCTCTTTGGTTCTTGTAGTTTTTGTAGCATTCATCTGTAGTATGGTTAGACAAGCCACAAATATTGCATGGAGATTGATTGTAGGGTCTCCCCCTACCTGACTTACCTCCTCTGCCCCTTCCTCTAGATGATCTACCTCTCCCTGCATAGTTTGCTTGGGAGGTAGAGCCTTCTTCATCAACCTTTTTGTTTTTACCCTTGTCTTTAGTCTTCTTATCAGTATATAGGGCAGAGGGATTGTTACCTTTTGATTGCTCTCCATTCTTTGTGATCTTTGCTTCATGTGTAAAGAGTTGTCCAATCAGAGTTGTTAGATCAGGTGCTTGGATGTCCATGTATAAGTCCATTGCTGTGGTAAAGCTCTCCCACTTGTCATCTGCCTTCAGTCCATTGATCACTTGTCTGACTATTTGCTCTTCCTCAATTTCTTCTCCAACACTTGCAAGTTGATCTGCAATGTCTTTGACCTTGGTGACAAAGTCTGAGACACATTGTTTTGATTGCTTTCTAAGAGTTGTAAACTCAACCCATAGCTGATTCTTTCTGGCTCTTGTGCTTGATGAAAAATAAGTTGACAAGGTTTCCCAAGTCTCTTGGGAAGTCTTGCAATTCCTTACATGAGGTAGAAGGAAATCAGAAATAGAGTTTAGAAGATATGACCTTGCCAAGGCATCTTTTGCACACCATTGGTTGAGCCTCTCATGTTCATCCTTTGTAGGTAGGCCTCTGGTCTTGAATGAGGGCAACTCCTCATCTCCTGAAATGTATCCATACAAGCTTCTCCCTTGTAGATAGGTCTTCATTCTCAATGACCAAGCCTGGTAATTATTTCTGTCCAATTTGTCAATGAAGGAAGGGAAACCATCACCCATGATTACCTTATTTGCTCTGATACCACTGTTGGATGTGATGGCTGGATGCACTCAGGAGATCAAGCTGGTGCTGCAAAACCTGCTTCACACCTGCCCTCCTTTCTCTTCAAATATACTTAGTAGACTCCTTGAGCTTCCAAATGACATCAAAATATGCTATATGTACTTTGGAAAAGGTTTGAGTAATGACTTGATCAAAACAGACTATTTTGCAATTCACAAGACTTGAAAACTTTCTATTTTGGTCTAGATACCTGCTCAGTGTTATGCTCAGTGTGACCAGTGTAGTTACAATTAGCAAAATTCCTTCTAGAGATATTCTATTAGCCTAGTAAGCTTCCATTTGCAAGTGGAATGAAAGGAAATGACCAACTACACTCTGAGAAATCAATTTAGGAAACTTATGGACACCCCCGACATTTTAGGAACTGTACAATGAAATACCAGAGATCACTTCGAGCGTAATTTCTCCCAGATGATAGCTCCAATGACCTTCAAATTTTGTAGGCATATAGTATGCTTCAAGTTTGTTCCAATGTGCTTTGAATCATCCAATTTGGTTCTGTAGATCTTGAGATATGCTCCTTTGAAGTTGACAGAGTTGAAGGTAGTCACACAGAGAAAACAGAGACTATGAATATATGTATATTGATTGAATCTAATGATTGTACATTCCCATTGGCATGTAATATGATGCTCAATGGTACTCAGAGGTGTAGGCTATGGTGTAGCTCTCACACACTCAAGGATTGACTCAGAATTGCCTCGGGAGGAGTTAAGATACCCGCGACTTTTTCCTTGTATATTTTATAGAAGTTGAATGAGATTTTGAATTTCAAATCCAAGTTAATCTCCTAGAATCATGTACCTAAAAGTGAATGAGTTATTCTCTCAATCATCCATCTACTTTTCCACGACTCTAGTCTAGTAGGTGTGATTACATGATTGATAAAGTCATATAGACTTTTACATTGGATAAAAAAGTAATAACCAATTAAGCATTGGTTCCTATGGTTCAAAGTTCATGTAAATACATCCTCCAAGGGTTCAAACTTTATCCTTCCAAGATTCCAATGTTCCAAGCCAATGTGTGTAGGCTTGTTTTGCACCAACAGTTAATATCAGAAAAAATAGTTGACATATGTCAATGTGCTCTTGTGCATGGGACTCTCCAATGTGTCTATGCACGGCCCTGTAATGTGGCCCTATATTAATGCATACTTTGGAAATGCATAACTTGAATGGTGCAAAAGACTGGGTTGTGCATGGAGCACATGGTTTTCGCTTGTCGAGGCTTTTCGATGTTATTTGCGGATGTTAATGCCATCTATCGTGGAGGTATCCATTGGATCTTGAGATGACAACTGATCCTTCCTCCTTATAGGGATCCATTTTAGAACAACATTTGGCACTGTAGAGATTACTTCAGACGTCTTCCTCTTTGGATGCATTCTGAACTGTGGTATCCAGTGTGGTTGGCGCTTTGGTTCGATGGAGGCTACTTGTACTTTTGGCTTCCAAACCCATATCCTTTTTTCACGTCTTCCTACTATTGTTGAAGAGCTGATTTGATCTTCTTTCAGTCTCTGTACGTGGTTCTTACCCTCTTCTCTCTTTGGCTTCTTTGTTGAGACCTTTCGCATGTGGGAGAACATAGGTTGTTGTAGATGTAAGAGCTTCTTAGGTACCCACAGCTGTAATCGCCCTTGTTGAGCTGCAACTAATTTCTTAGGCACCCAAACTTGTTGGATATCTCGTGATTGAGCTTGTCCGAGCTGCTTCCTTCATCTTCTGACCTGGTTGGCTTGCCTGGATGGGATTTGTGGGGGCAAGGCTGGTGGTTTCTCTCCTTTGCGTACCCAGATCTGCATCATGCTCGGAACTGCTTTCTTATCGAATGGTGTCTTTCTATTTGATGTAGCAATTGTCGTGATCGGTTGTGTTTGCCTCTGTGGTGGACTTACTAGTGTGGCTACTTGATTCTTTGGAGAAGAAGAAAGATCCACCTGCCTTCGAACCTGTTCTTCCACAATTGACTCCTTCTGCATCATAGAGCTTTTGACACATACAACATCTTCTTCCATATGATTAGTCTTAGAAGAGCTAAGAGAGTGTGTGGTACCATGATCCGGGAGCATGCAGTTCTCTAATTCTAATGTAATGCATTGTTCATGTACCCAAACTTGAAGAATTTGACTTCTTAGGTTTAAGTTGATTGCATTGTCATAAATCCAATCTTGTCCTAAGACAAGTGGTTCTGTAAGGTTCTCATCTTGACACACTAGCACTTTGACTTTCATTGGAACATCTTGCAGGTAGATGGGAAGTTCCACCTCGCCCAAACAAGGGGTTTCCATACCTCCCAATCCTATGAGATAAGCTTCTATGGGATTGATGTTCAACTGCAAGTCTTGGCAGTAGGAAAGTCTAACTGCACTACTTGCTGCACCTGAGTCAATCAATGCCTTTACCGTCCTTGCACCCTTCCCTTGTCCTATATCTATGGTCACAAAGGGTCTTCGGTCAATGACTTGAGAAGTCGCTATGCCTGACTTTTGACACATATCCATGTGATATTTTGGGGCTTTTGAGTTGACATCTAGGCCTAATCGCCTTAACTTATTTCGCCTAATACGCTCTCTGGCCTTTGCCTGTGCTTCTTCTCTCACTCTTAACTCTTCTTCTTTTCGTTTCTTAGCAGTGTTGAGTCTCATTAGCATGTCCTCTATAAGAGGTTCTTGATATAACTTGACTCTACAACCACTAATATAGTTTGGCAAGATATCACCTTCTAAAGTAGCCAATTGAACCGTGCCGCTAGTGGAAATTCTGTTAATGATCATGGGTCCATATCCTCGTTTTTCCAACTTACGGGCATGTTGTTTTAGTGTGTAAACCAACACTAGATCTCCCTCTTTCAGTCCCTTATCCTTAATGTGTGCATCGAAGTATGCCTTTTGCCTTTTCTTTGCAGCATAGATGCCTGCAGCCGCTCGTAGCCTTGTCTCACCTAAGCGTTCTAGATCAAAGATCCTAGAGGACAATTCATGTCCATTCCACTCATACTCTTGTGCTACTTTTAAGGCAGGGATTAAGAAATCTAATGGTAGCACAACATTCTGTCCGAAGACCATCTGAAATGGGGTGGCGTTGAGTACCATTTTGTAGGCAACTCGATAAGCCCAAACAGCATGATGAAGTTGTTTGTCCCAATCAGAGCGTTTATTATTTACCAGTTTTGTCAATACGTTACAGAGGATCTTATTGGTGCTCTCGGCTTGTCCATTAGCTTGTGGGTGATAGGGGGCACACTTCTTATGTATCACCAAGAATTCTTGGAGAAGATTTTCAATGACCTCATTCAAGAAGTGTGTGCCTCTATCGCTCACTAAATCTATTGGTAGCCCATATCTCGTGAACACATTCTCGAATAAGAACTTAACCGTAGTCTGAGCATCATTCTTTGTTGTGGCTTTGACTTCTACCCACTTTGTAAGGTAATCTGTGGCTATAATAATATACTCTGCATGGGAGTTTCTAGTTGGGGGGTTAATAGGACCTATGAAGTCTATGCCCCACTTGGAAAATGCACGCCCTCCCATCATTGGCCTCAAGGGCATCTCGTCTTTTCTAACTGGATATTGTGCACGTTGGCATGTGTCACATTTCTTCACATAGGTATGTGCATCCTTATGAAGAGTGGGCCACCAAAGTCCTGAGAATAGAATGGTCTTGATCACTCGGTCAGGACCAAAATGTCCACCTACAACACCATTGTGTGCAGTTTCTAAGACCTTTAAATAGTCTGATTCATGAACGCACAGTCTTAAGTAACCATCTTTGCCTCTTCGGTATAGGTTCTCTCCTACTAAGGCATAGCCTTGAGCCTCTTGCTCCATGTTTTGTCTTCTTGCTAGACTAGCCTCTTTGGGTAATCTTCCCAACCTCATAAATTCTACCAATGGAGCACTCCAATCTGGAATTAATGACACTTGATAAAGGGTCGCATGCTCCACTGGGGGTCTCTCTCTGCACATTGGACAATTCTTAATCCACTCATGTATTTCTTTGTCCATGCTAGGCCAATACACTCCTAGATGCTTCAGATTCTGCAATGTTCGTTGTTTAGAATAGTGATTTCCTAGCAATCCTTCATGAGCTTGCTGCAACCAACTACTATGTTCATCATCCTCGACACAACAAGCTAATACACCCTCAGTATCTTCTTCCTACCAATATGTGATATTTTTGTGATCTTACAATTTCTTCTTGTGATGTTTTCACATTCTTATTTGCAGGGCCGAAGGTTAGGACTAGTACCAACTTATTTTCCCATTTAGGAACAACTTCTAAATTGAACAAATAAGCATCAGGCAACTCATCAGGCACTCCTTGCGGTGACTCACCTGAAGTTATGCGAGAAAGGTGATCCGCCCTAAGGTGGGTTCTACCCTTCCTGACAACAACTTCAAAGTCATATTCCATTAGTAAGAGAAACCATCTTACTAATTGTCCTGTATTGCAAGGTTTATTGACCAAATATAACAATGCTTGATGATCAGTGAAAAACTTGAACTTGTTGGCCAATAAATAGTGTCTAAACTTCTTCACAGCATATACCATGCCTAACCCTTCTCGCTCGGTTGTGGTATAATTTCTTTCGGCTGGGTTTAGTATTCTACTAGCATATGCTATGGGCAAATCTAAATTCCCTTCACCTGTGGGTTGTGCTAGCACACATCCTATGGCATGATTGGATGCATCCACATGGACATGGAATGGTTTATTCCAATCAGGAGTGGTCAGTATTGGTGCTGTGCACAAACGTTTCTTCAGTTCATTGAAAGAATTCTCGCATTCGTCGTTCCACTCAAAATTAGACAAGGCATAAAGGGGTCTAGCTATGATCGCGTACATGTGGATAAACCTACGGTAATATCCACAATGGCCCATAAAGGCTTGTACCTCTTTAACATTCCTTGGCCTTGGTAGCTCCGCTATGGCTCGTACCTTATCTTCATCTGTTGAGATTCCATTCTTAGAAACAATATGACCTAAGATTTTACCTTGACGCACCATGAACACACACTTTTCTGGGTTCAGACACGCTCGATATTCTCTACACTTGTTGAAGATTTGTCTGAGCTCAGGGATGTGGAACCTTCTTTCTTGGGAATGAGCACATAAATCATCCACATACACTTCTAGGCTCTTTCGCAAGAAATCTTTGAAGACATGACACATAAGCCTTTGGAATGTTGCAGGTGCATTGGTGAGCCCAAATGGCATCACACGAAATGCAAAGATTCCCCACTCTGTAGCAAAAGCTGTTTTGTGTTGATCTTCTGGGGCAATGGCTACTTGATTGTAACCTGAAAACCCATCAAGGAAGCTATAAACTTCCTTGCCTGCAACACGATCCAATAGGTGTTTTGTGATTGGAAGTGGATAACTATCTCTGATCGTAGCGGCATTAACTTTTTTAAGGTTAATACACACTCGCAACTTTCCGTTCTTCTTGGGCACCACTACAATGGGGGACACCCATTCAGTATGCTCAATCTCATAGATGAATCCAGCTTCAATCAGCCTATCAATTTCTTCTTTTATTTTGGCTACATAAGTGTCATTATATGTGTAAGGCTTCTGTTTGGTGGGCTTGGCATCAGCAGTCATGGGGATAGTATGAGAGCAAATTCTTGGATCTACCCCTTTCAAGTCTCTATAGTGCCACGCAAACACATCCCTATATTCCCTTAATAGAGTTACGAGCTCTATTTCTTCTCTTGCACTTAGGTCATCTCCTATATATGTGCATCTCTCTTCGTTCTCTTCGATGGTCTTCTTGGTCTTTTCTTTATTATCATATGATTCTCCTATGATGGCCTCTCTCTTAGGCATTCGTACCAAAATTTTGCGGTCGTCAACTTCATATTTCTTGAAGTTTTCGGGTACTTCAAACAATGATTCCTCCTCTTCTTGTTTCACTGCTTTTCTTTTCTTTTTCTTTTGACTGCTCTCACTTCCATCCTTTGAATTTATCGTTTTAATACTTGTGAGAGGTTCTTCTTCTTTCTGGGTGAACACTCCTATATCTTCTAGATAGTGCTGCTCTGAGTTAAAGCAACTATCCATCACAATGGACTCTATATCATCGTCATTCTCTTCTTCTTCTATGATATCACTAGGGTCACATTCTTCTAGCAAGGGCTGACACATGAACACTGAGATATCATACCCCTCCTCATCACAATGAGGCGTCCATTGTTCTTCATTGACTGCAATGTCCATGGTAGCTAAGATTTTTGTCCAGCCATGAGGCTCAAATTCCTCATCTGGAAAGATCATCGGTGTGTAGGCTGGGTCTCTAACTGGTCTATCTCCTGGCGAAGTTCCTTCTTCTCTTGCCTTTAAACGTTTTTCCTCTTCCTCTACGACCTTGCACATCCACAAATGAGTATCTTCATGCAGCCATGATGGATCTGGTGAACTTTCAGAATGCACAGAGATGGAATCTTCTTTTGCTTTGTGGATAGGATTCCACTGTAGGGGTGGTACATCTCTGAAGGAGTAATCCTTCAAATTGACCTTGGTGGTGACCCCTAAGTGCTGTAAGTACAAGGAGTTGGTTCCCCAATCCTGTACTATTTGCAATTGTCATAGGAAGGGTCTTCCTAGGATCATCTCATAGACATTATTTTTCTCAAAGTCACATATAGCAAATGTGTGCTCAAACTCTACACCACAAGTGGTTAGAGTTATCCCTTCTAGCAATCCTAGAGGTCTTTCAAAATGACCATCAACCATTTGAAGCTTCATTCTAGTTGGTCTTAATGTGGGTTTGCCCCATTGCTTCCACAAGGAGGTGGTTGCAATAGCAACACCAACACCTGAATCTATGATTGCTTTGGTTGTGTAACCTTGGTAGGTGATTGGAAGATAAGTATTACCTTCTTCACCCTCACACATGTCCCCTATTTTTTCTAGAGGTATCTCTGGTACTTTCTTCTTAGAACCTGCTTTTGGCATATTAGACTCAAGTTCTGGAACCTGATCCTTCACATGATTCCATAGCTCAGGTTTTGCTTTGAGCAGCTCTTCTACAGTGAGGTGACACTGAACCTTAGTGTTCTTCACGACATCAGTGTTCCTTGGAACCACTGAGTCCTCATTTCTTACCAGTATTGTGGGAGCTCTAATCTGGAGAGATTCAGATTCCCATGGACCTGGAAATTGAGGCAGTTCTTCTAGGGTATTAGATTCAAAATCTAATATTTCATCTTCTTGTTGTTCTGCTTCATCTCCGTAAATAGATGGAATGTCTTGGGGAAATTGATCATGAAGATCATCAATCTCAGGAATAGGAGGGGAGTTATTGTTCTCCTTGGCCCATTTCTCCTCTTGTATTTCCCGCAAGAACTCTTGAGAGTGCTCCTGAATTGAAGGAGGTATTCCAACATCTGTGGAATTAGGAACATAAGCTCCCATTGGTGGTGAGCTTCCTCTTTCAATAACTGGTTGAGCCGGTGGAGGTAAAGAAACTTGTGGTTTGTTTACCAATTGCTCTAATCTTTCTAGTAAGCCTTGGAAATGCAAATCCGGTTTGACAGAGTTTGTCTGATTGAACTTTTGACTAGTCTCGAGTATAGCTTGAGCTTGTTCTACCATTTTCATGCACATTTTCATCCGTTCAATCTCTAAATCTGCTCTTGGGTAACTCTTGTCTAGGTTTGCAGCTGTAGGCCCTTCTTGAAGTCGAGCCTGGTAGGCCTTGAACATCATGTCCAAGCCTTCTGGGGTTGGATCTGCAAGAACAGACCCTCGTTGTGGTCTATTTACAATGGGTGGTGGGGTGGGATGAGGTGGAGTGGATGGAGTTTCAGCATGCGAGGGGCTTTGAGATGCAATGTCTTCTATTTTTGTTTTCGCTTCTTTTAAGCTTTCTTCTAGTTTCGATAACTTTTTATTCCACTTGCGATTGGCCTTCTCTCTGGTATCCTTCCATGTTCTTGTTTTCCTCTTACTAGGCTCTCCTGATTCACTCGACTCTGATTGTTCTGCTGGTTTATCCTGTTTTAAGGCTTGTGCTCTAGTGACAGCTTGTATAGGAGCCACATTGCTACTACTTGAACTTGAATTTGCCACTAAACCTACCACATTAATGGGTGTAATCTTGGGTGCACTGGAGGGGTTTCTTGGAAAATCTCTGGGGAGATGGTCTTTGCCACAATCAGGACAAAAAGCCTGTATTGTGATAGCCTGTCCTTGACTCGGAGATGGTGGGTGGGGACAGTCACGAATGAAGTGGTCACCTTGACATCTGAAACAAGATCCTCTAGGGGCTTGTGGTGTCATTTGTCTCAATTGGGGCCTAGGGTTAGGATTTGTGTACATGACATTGGAGTATTCTGGCTCCCAATTTTGCTCCATAGGTGGTGCCTCATATTGATATGAGTAAATCTCACTATGTTCAGGTGACTCTGTGTAATAAGCATGTGGACTACCTTCATGGGAGTAGTCTGAACTATGAGCATGAGAGTCATTATCTAGTATCAATGGGGTTAGTGGCACCAATGCTCTATTTGGATTTTCCTCTCCCACAGCATATTTGACTGGAATCACGTTGGCAAGGGCTAGTGGTTGGTTTCCCAAGATTGGTTGTGGCCTATATTGTGCCTGATATTGCTGTTGTGGTCTATAATATGGCTGTTGGTATTGGTTTTGATACCTACCTGGTTGGTAAGGTTGTTGATAATTCTGTCTAACAGCCTGCCTATTATAGGGACAATCTTGAGCCGTGTGGTTTGTATATTTTCTCTCAATAGTGCAATATGGAGCATTCCTTTCTCTCATGTTCTGGTTGTGCAATGGGCATACATTAGCCATGTGGTCGCCTCCGCAAGTATAACACCGATTCAATGGATTGACTCTCTGTGTTTGTTTATTTTGGACTCCCAGCTTCTTGGCAACTTGCTCAGCTATCTCCTCTATTTCCGTGGAGATTTTTGAAGTATGACTAGTAGAACTATCAGAGTCCTTATAGAGTTTGGACAATCCTAACTCCTCACCCAAGTTATCTTCTATGTCAATGCACATCCGTACACACTCTTCTATGGATCTAGGCTCTTTCAAGTACACATATGATCTTAACTTTGTGCTCAGTAAGCCATCTAAGAACAAAGCCACTTGTTTGGCTGGTGTGGGTAACTCTGGAGTAGGGCATCTTTCTAGGTACTGTCTAAACCTTCTACCTGCTAGTCACACTGTTTCTTGGGGTGTCTGCTTGAAGCTGTGGATCAAAGATGAAGTGTTATGCCTGATACCACTCTTGGAAAATTCTACAATGAATTCATCTAGCAGTTGTCCTATATCACGATAGTTGTGACTACTCAGTGGTTGAAACCAAGCTAAGGCAGTGCCCTTAAGACTCAGACCAAATGCCTCGTACTGGGTGAACAAATCCTCAACCTGTTCAGCTCTTAACACTTGTTTGAACTCGGCCACATGATCATAAGGATCTCCTGACCCGTCAAAATAATTCTTCATTGCCTTGATCACTTGAGTGGGTCTAAGGGTTCTTGGGTGCTCTCGGGGTCTAGGCAATGGAAAATCCTGTTCATCTCTTTGTTGCCTGTGTGCTTGATGTCTCTCTCTTTCAAGTCTTTCATTTTCAAATCCTGACCTATTCCTGCCCACGGTGTGTGCAAAACTTACCTGAGGTCTCTCTCTAGTTCTTTCTCTCTGGGCTTCATGAGCTTGGGATGATCCTACTCCTTGGAGGCCATGGGAAACATTGGATCTTGGTGGAGGGAAAATCAATTCATTCTTCCAAGTATATGCATGTCTATCATGTTCTGTTACCAAGAATATCTTCTCTGACGTGTTATCGAGGTAGACAACTTTGCCTGGTATCTCAGGATCTTTGAATTCATAGATGATAACTATGCCCAATTGGCTAGGTGGATCTTGCTTGAATCTCCAAAAGGCTTCCTCTGTTTCTCTATTAAAAAATAGTTCTATGCTTTTGTTGTCTTGAGGGATCCAGTCTGGAGTGATCACTCTGGTCAAAACTGACTTACCTCTAGGAGTCTGGGGTCCTTGTCCTACATTTCCTTGTTCTAGGTCTCCTATCTCATTCTCATGAATGATATTTCCAAACTCATCAGTCCTATCTGGTAGGTTGGTGACCACATACATGGTTCCTTCCTTATCGATGTATGAACCCTCTTCGAACTTGACCACCGGGTGTTCAAGTCCAAAGGGTTGATCTGGATTTTTGAGTTGGACCACTGATCGCCTCAGGCCATCCTCATAGATGCGAGCACCTAATCGGTTGGTCCAAATATATTCCAACTGTGTCTTATAGGGACCCTCTGGTGTTTGTAAATAATCAGTTCCTGAGCCACCTACAGGTTTCCCCATGCTAAAAGACATTTCTGAGTCACTTGTGTCTGAACTTGGTCCGTAAGGATGACCACTTAGTTGTTGTGCCCAAGACTTAGCTGTATGGTTGACACTGGACTGAGAAGATCTAATGCTTTGTTTATCCTTGCCTAGGTGTCTACCAGACCTCAGGTTCATAAGCTTTGTCTTCTAGTCCCAAAATTCCCCTTTGTATTGCTCAAAATCCCTTGGGGCCCCCTTGGTTTCCTAGTCCCACTGGAGGGTCAACTTCAAAATATCCTATCTAAAAATCAATGCGTTATTCTTATAAAAAACAGTTGAGGCCGAGTAGGATTCGAAACGAGATTTCCAACGAGCTATAGAGCTCAAAAAATGGACTTTGGATGAAGTTATGTCAAATCAGGTTCCTGGGGGTCAAAACAGGCAGACATGACCTTTTGGAAAAAATCGCGATTTTGTGAAATCAAGAGAATCGCGATTCAATGAACTTCAAGAGAATCGCGATTTTGTGAACTTCAAGAGAATCGCGATTTTGTGAACTTCAAGAGAATTGCGATTTTGGTGAAATCAGAGAATCGCGATTTTGTGAACTTCAAGAGAATCGCGATTTTGTGAACTTCAAGAGAATCGCGATTTTGGTGAAATCAGAGAATCGCGATGCTGTGAAGTCAAAGAATCGCGATGTTGAGTACAAAATCGTGTTTTTGAAAATCGTGATGTTGAGCACAAAATCGTGTTTTTGAAAATCGCGATGTTGAGCACAGAATCGTGTTTTTGAAAATCGCGATGTTGAGCACAAAATCGTGTTTTTGAAAATTGCGATGTTGAGCACAAAATCGTGTTTTTGAAAATCGCGATTTCACAAAGTCGTGTTTCCACAAAATCGTGTTTTTGAGAATCATGTTTTCTCAGACTCGTGTTTTTTGGCTGAAAATCGTGATTTTATGAAAATCGCGATTTTGAGCACAGAATCGTCTTTTTACAGAATCATGTTTTCACAAAATCGTGTTTTTGGCTGAAAATCGTGATTTGTTGAAAATCGCGATTTTGAGCACAGAATCGTCTTTTCACAGAATCGTGTTTTCACAAAATCGTGTTTTTGGCTGAAAATCGTGATTTGTGAGAATCGCGATTTTGAGCCCGCTGAAAATCGTATTTTCTCAGAATCGTGTTTTTTGGCTGAAAATCGTGATTTTTTGAAAATCGCGATTTTGAGCACAGAATCGTGTTTTTTGAAAATCGCGATTTTGAGCAAAAATTCGTGTTTTCACAGAATTGCCTTTTTCACAAAATCGTGTTTTTACTGAAAATCGTGATTGGTGAGAATCGCGATTGTGAGCAGAAAATCGTGTTTTCACAGAATCATGTTTTTGGCTGAAAATCGTGATTTGTGAGAATCGCGATTTTGAGCACAACCACAGAATCACGATTCTGAGAAAGACCACAGAATCGTGATTCTTTCTGTAAGCTTTTAGGCGGGAAACAAAAAATCATGATTTTTCAAAAAAATTTGAATTTTCACAGAATCGCGATTTTCATCACAAAATCGTGTTTTTTGGCGGGAACTTCGAATTTTTGAGCGCCGAGCAATGGCGAGCTCCATATGTGCAGAAAATCATGAAAAAACACAGGGCTTGCTCTACCTTGCACCTCCTAACTCCCTCTCACACCATAATGCATGAAAAATGGTATGGAAATGGTGAAAATGCACTAAAAAACAAGAAATTTCTATGAAGAAGAAGATGGAAGAAGGTGGAGATGATGATGATGATGAAGATGAAGAGGAAAAAACAGAAAATGAATTGAAATGACAGTTTTTTTACCTTCCAACGTCGCAATTCTACGATCTTACCATCACAACGCTCGTCCTCGAAGCTCTCTCCCCGGCAACGGCGCCAAAATTTGGTGTAGCTCAAGCGTAAGCACCACCTCCTTTACTTGTCAATCCGCGGAGACGTGAGGACCGGTATGAAGACCACGAGCAAGTGAAAGCACAAGTGCGTGAGTGAAAGCACACAAACATGCACACACACGCGCATAAGGTGAGATCAAAGAGAGGAACAATGGAAAGCTTCGATTGCAAAAGAGTTCTCTTACAAAAGCTCTATTCTCTAAACAATCTAACCCCAAAAATGAGCTCTCTAGCTCTTTTTATAGTTTTTTGACTAGTTTTGGCGCTGTCTAGACCTAGTGTCCGGCCTAGTTAAAAATTAGGTTCCAGGGCTTATTTGAGGGCTCAAATGAAGTCTAAAAATTATGAAAATTGGTACGATGGTACTTCTAATACTCCTCAAGCTCGAGGACTCCTCGGCTTGAACAAAATGGAGTTATAAAAATAGATAATGGTATTTACAATGGTTTTTAGTGATGAAAATCACTATTTTTGTAGGGGATTCTTCTGAAAATTTGACATACACTTCTTGGAGCTCCCTACTTGCTCCCTCTTCTTCTATGTCCACTTCTTTGATGTGCTTCCATGTTTTATGCTTGACCTTGAGTTCCAACAAAATGCAAAGATAGTCACATTTTACCTTATCTTCAACTATCTTTATTCAGTTTTTCACATACCTGCACTTTACTCTCAGAAATGATATGAGCAACTATCAATTTGCAAGAATTTCACCACTTCTTTATCTCAAAAGGTTATCTCTTGCTTCCTTTTCCCAAAAGACAAACAAAGAAACCTACCTTTTCATGTTTCCTTTTCTTGATTAAAGAGTATTATTACCTTTTCAATGTGTTCAATACCATCAACAATGGAAGATCCAGCAAGGTCCAACTTCAATGAAGCTTTTACTTTACTTCCCCGGCAATGGCGCCAAAAAATGTTTGTTGTTACCCTTTGGAGTTGTCCTCTCCAATCATTTTAGCATAAAGAATCAACAATACATCTTACATTTGTCAATCTGGGAAGTATACAAAGACCACATCCCCTTCTAGTTAATGGAATCCAAGAATAAGAGGAAAACGATTGGATTTCTGAGAAATGATGAAGATGAAGAGAAATTGCTAGGGTTTTGATTATCTTGAGCTAAACAACAGTATTTTCAATGATCTTGGTGCCTAAAGTGTGTTATTTTCTCAACAGAACACAATTATGAAGTCAAATCTCAAAAATGATACCTGTAACCCTCAGGCAAGACAATCACGATTCTGTGAAAATTGACAATTTTCATCTCCAGCTTTATTCTTCAGCAATTCCTTACTCAATACTCTAAGAATCGCCTCTCTTCATACACATTAATAAGAAATACACAACTGAAGCTCACAAATTCCATGGATCACACATAGAATAGACTCAACAAATCAAAGAAAATCACATGAAAGGAAGAATCACGATTTGCTGCAAGAAATTCTTCTCATTACTTGGATAGCACAAAATACAATTAACCAATCCTCTCAAAATAGAGGAAATTATCTTTTATACATTTTTAAGTGTCCCTTTTCACACTTGAATTTTGGTCCTTTTCCCTTCTAATCTAAAAATATGCTATCAAAAGAGTTTCCAAAATTTCTAGAAAAAATACATATGATTCTAATTTACATGAGGAAGACTCTTCTTCATTTTTACATCATTTGCATAAATATTTCTACAATTTTTTTCATTTTACAAATATTTCTCTTCCAAAAAAATACTTCTTCCAACATTCTTCCCCTCCTAGACCTTTTGGCTCTTGACAAAAGATATTCCTGCTGATATATAATGAGTGCTTCCTTCACTTCTTCTTTCTTTGATATACCTGTGACAATAGGTCATGACTTTTTCTTTCTGTGATGTTCAAGTTATTCACCATATCAAATAATGCTTTTCTCCATTGCACACCAGCCTCCGGTTTATCTATTACATCTTTCTTCAGGTATTTCGTGATTGTTATGCTATAATAGGCCATTAAACAGATCCTGTCTGCTTGTGTTTGTTCTAAAGCTTCTGCTTGTGCTTCTTCTCGAATTCGTTTTTTTTCTTCCTTGCATTTCTTAGCAGTATTGAGTCAATTTAACATCTCCTCTATGAGGGGTTCTTGATATAACTTGACTCTACATCCATTGATGTAACTTGGTAGGATGTCGCCTTCTAGAGTGGCTAGTTGAACTGCCCCACTTGTTGAGATCCTATTGATAATCATTGGTCCATAGGCTCTCTTCTCTAATTTCCATGCATGTTGCTTCAAAGTGTAGACTACGACTAGGTCTCCTTCTTTCAAGCCCTTATCTTTCACATGTGCGTCAAAATATGTTTTCTGTCTTTTCTTGGCTGCATAAATTCCTACTGCAGCTCTCAATCATGTTTCACCTAATCGTTCAAGATCGAAGATTCTAGAGGAAAGCTTATGGCCTGTCCAGTCATGCTCTTGTGCTACTTTCAATGTAGGTATCAAGAAGTCTAATGGTAACACTGCATTTTGGCCAAATACCACATGAAAGGGTGTGGCTTGGAGTATTGTTTTATAGGCAACTCTGTATGCCCAAACAACATGGTGTAGTTGTTTGTCCCAATCAGGGCATTTATTATTCACCAATTTCGGCAATACATTGCATAGAATCTTATTTGTGCTCTTGGCTTGTCCGTTAGCTTGTGGATGATAGGGAACATACTTCTTATGTATTACCAAGAATTATTGAAGAAAGTTCTCAATGACCTCATTCAAGAAGTGCGTGCCCCTATCACTTACTAGCTCTATTGGGAGCCCATATCTAGTGAACACATTCTCAAATAAGAACTTAGCAGTCGTTTGAGCATCATTCTTTGTTGTAGCTTTTACCTCTACCCATTTGGTTAGATAGTCAGTGGCAACAATGATGTATTCCGCATGGGAACCCTTAGCTAGGGGGTTAATAGGACTGACAAAGTCTATTCCCCACTTAGAGAATGCCCGTCCACCCATCATAGGTTTCAATGGCATCTCATCTTTATATATAGGATACTCAGTTCACTGACAAACATCACACCTCTTCACATAGGTATGTGCATCCATGTGAAGCGTGGGCCACCAAAGACCTCCAAAAAGTATAGCCTTGATCACCCTATCTGGTCCAAAATGTCCTCCTGCTACACCTTGGTGAGAAGTTTCCAAAATCTTCAGATATTCGCTCTCATGGACACATAATCTAAGATACCCATCTTTCCCTCATCTGTATAGATTGTCTCCAATGAGAGTATAATCCAAAGCTTCTTGTTCTAAGCTCCTTTGTCTACCAATGTCATCTTTTGAGGGAATGTTTTCGTCCTCAGGAAGGCTACTAATGGTTTGCTCCAATCTGGCACTAAAGATACTCGATAAAGAGTGGCATGTTCCACTGGTGGTTTAGTACGTCAGATTGGGCATTCCTTGCACATCGTATGGACATCTTCTTCCATAGTTGGCCAGTGCACTCCGAGCCTCCTTAGTGTTTATAAAGTTCTCTGCATCGAGTAGTGTTGCTCTAATGCACCCACATGTGCTAATTGCAACCACTTGGCGTACTCATCCTCCTCCACACAACAAGCTAATATTCCTTGATCTGTATGCTTGTACATATCCCCTGCCATGATATGGTACCTCTGGGCTTTTACTACCTCCCTATCTTGAGTGTTTACTACTGGATGTTTAGGCCCATATGTCAACACTGGCACTAAGTTCTTGGCCCACTGTGGCACAACTTCCAAATTAAACAAGTAAGCATCAGGAAGGTCATCTAATACTCCTTGTGGGGCCTCTCCGGATGTGAGCCTCGACAGATGATCTACTCTCAAGTGAGCCTTGCCTTTCCTTACCACTACCTCAAAGTCATATTCCATTAGTAAGAGGAACCATCTTACTAATCTACCTGTGTTACATGGCTTGTTGACCAAGTACATTAGAGCTTGATGATCCATAAAAAATTTAAACTTACTTGCAAGCAAATAGTGTCTAAACTTTTTAACCGCATATACCATGCCTAATCCTTCTCTCTCAGTAGTGGTATAATTTCATTCAGCTGCATTCAACTGTGGATGTCATATTGTCATATCATGGGTGTTGCATGGGAACACCTCTAAGATGAGGTGGCATGTTTTGCCACATGGCATCAGATAGATGCATTGTATATAATACTCTAAGAGAGAGATTATGAAGGATTCTTAGAAGGGAATGAATGGGAAGAAATCAGCTCGACGGTTGGGAGGAAAGAAGAACAAAAGATCTCTATGTGTAGCTCGTTGTCTCACGTGTGAAGCTGAGGCATAAAAAGAATGGCGTCCGGCTTCAGAATTTGAAGCGGCAAAAGAACTCTAAGATTGGTACCAAAACAGGTTTCGAAGGCGC
Source organism: Ceratopteris richardii (assembly GCA_020310875.1). Taxonomy (NCBI): domain Eukaryota; kingdom Viridiplantae; phylum Streptophyta; class Polypodiopsida; order Polypodiales; family Pteridaceae; genus Ceratopteris; species Ceratopteris richardii. Next base: position 7,649,097 of record CM035411.1, read on the forward strand.
TTCTTTATGCACATTAGACTATGGCGAGCGCTGGGATCGAACCCATGACCTCTTAAAGAGAGCAAAGTGGACTACCCACGTTGCCCACTTCCATTTTATGGTACTTCTTGAAATTTAAATCATCACCTTGTATCAGCTTCGAACAAAAATGAATTCGAGAGCTCTGTGGCCCGTGAGGTTAGGTGCATAACTTTGCACATGGACATGGAGAGGTGGGCAAGTCCTTAAGCTACCCTTCTTGGCTACTTGGAAGAGAGCTCCATAGTGATGAGAAAGGAAATTAGATAGTCGATCAATATGAAGAGAGTTGTTATTCAATGCACGTGCTACATGAAAAGATCGTCAACAAAGAGCATCCCTTCCATGAGCTTTACAATATCATGGTTCCAAAGTGAAAGAGGATGGAGTTTCATCTTTATCACAGGTATGAGCATTTTTTTGTTATTTTCAGGAATTAAAAGATGAGGGTGTGACTCTTTGAGAAGGAGAATAAAAGGGTTAGCAGTCAAGCCCTTTGAGGGAAATCTTATGTAAGGAGAGTATAAGGTATATATTCTCATTTTAAGTCAAGAATTCCCTCAAAATACAAGTAAGAATAAGCTTAAGGTATCTCTAAAGTAGCCATATTTATGATTTTCACATCATTTTTAGGTACTATTTTGGATAAATAGCCGTTTTGGGAAGGGGAAAAGAGGAGGTATTTTTCATAGATTTATGAAAAAAGCCATGCACACTTATAATCTAGTGTATTGACTTCCATATACAATCAAGAAATCCAAAATATACCTTAGTATGATGGGAGTTTTAAGCTCCACAAAACCCCCTTCCATCACAGTTTGAGAAAAAATTTCAGCACCTGAATTTAAGAAATTCCAATTTTGAACGAGGGAAAAACAAGTGCGGTAGCTACGGATGGATGGGAAAAAGTATATTTACTGAGAGTATGGTATATGGACTTCATAGGCGAATCATTAGATTCATCAAAATGCTAAATTAAAGAGGAATTTTAGGTCCTCAAAGACACCCTTCCCGCACTTTTTGGAAACAATTTCAAGTGTTAGTTTTAGCCGAACTCCATTTTTGGGAATAAGAAAAGGGGCCATTTAAGAATATTCTTATGGATTAATGCATACACACATGATTTGTTAGTTTTAGCCGAACTCCATTTTTGGGAATAAGAAAAGGGGCTATTTAAGAAGATTCTTATGGATTAATGCATACACACATGATTTATGGTGTATGAATTACCTTGGAAAAGAGAGAACCCAAGAAAAATCCACATTAGGATGGATTAGAAGCTTGCTATAGTCTCCCAGTTAAGTTTTGGCATGAAACTAAAAATCTTGATTTAGGCCTCTTTTGGGGAGCAAATTAGCATGCACAAGGGAGGATTTGGAAAGGTGAAAATAGGCCTAAGCATCTTCATATACCACTCTCTGAGGTTATGGAGAGAATTTTAGGATTTACTTGATGGAAGAATGCTTTTGGGCACCCCAAAAATCACATTTTTACACTTTTTCCAGCCCCTCCAACAGTCCACTAGTTCAGCATGTCCCGCTTGGAAAGGCCATATCTTGGGTTAGAAAACTTTAAATTGGACGTGCTATGGCTCATTTCGAAGAGCACAAGGTCTAATTTCATATTATGAAAAGAAATTTTGGAAAATAAGTATTTTTGTAGGTCTGTACAGCTCTGCAAAGTCTGAACAGTTTTTGGCAACTACCTTTCGAGAGCCATATCTTTCAAACCGGGAAGGCGATTTGAGTAATTTCACTTTGAGCTCTTTGCAAATGCTATATTCTTCAGGTTATGAACATTTTCAGGTCCTAAAGTGGGTTTTGCAGGTCTAAAGAAGGATTACTAAGGCATTTTTTGACTAATTTTGCATTATTTTAGTAATCATTTGACCATGCTTTATATTTTGGGGAGTGCTCCAATGTTTTCGGACACTTCAAAGTTTATGTTATGACCTGAGGAGGAAGGTGCAGAGGTCTCGAAGCTTATCGAGAACGATTGGATGCATGCAATTCCAAAGCCAAACTACTAAGGGACGTATGTTTTATGCTTCAGGCATTTTACTTTATGTTATGGCATGTTCTATATGTGCATGCATAAATTGGATTGCATACATCAAATGTTGATCATTATTTAAATTCTAAAGTATGGATCGACAGTCGAGAAGTACACGTTTTGATTGTTTGCAGGAAAGAGGATTACAGAAACTATATGACTATGCAACACAGAGAATGGTTGCTAGCAATTGCTTTTATGTTTTTGCAGGTTATGGAGTCCATATATGTGTTTATGGCGTGCATGCCATGGGCCTGTCAAGCCCTATGTTGTTGGGTGGCTTGTATGCCACTGAGCTTATGGTTAATTTTTTTTGGGATTCCATTTCCTGGGGAAATGCTATCGAAATTTTTCCCACCACATGGCGTTATATACACACTTACCTTTAGGTAAGAATGTTATGGCATGGTAACATGCCTTTTCTGCAAACATTAATAAGATGTAGACATGCACTAGTATAAGGCAACTTCAATAGAAATAAGATCCCTACATATAATCCTTATGGATTTAGACCATAGGATTGCTAAGGAGAAGGACATGTACCTTCACTATTAGGAACGTGCACAAGAAATCCTATAGGTTATAGGAAGTTGCATAGAGGCACGGGAGATATGTTTATGATAATCTCCAAAGTAGAGAAGATTGATTTATCTTCAAAAGAGTCTCACATGATGATTAGGAGACTATGCGGTATCACGATGAATACCCAAAGAGTGACTTATTTCACTAATACACCTCACTTGAGCAATAACATTGATAGGAGTGATTTTTGGCATATTGGTGGGGTTTTTAGGACGATCTCTTAGCAAGTACTCCTTCCCACAATCGGGCAAAAACCCTGAATTGTCACAGATTGGGTTTGTATAGGTGCAAGTAGAGGGCAATCACGAATGAGGTGATGTCACTGACATCGGTAGCATGGCCCTCTAGGAAATGGAGGTCTTATCTACCTAGGTTGATGCTTAGAGTTGGGGTTTGCATACATGACATTTGCATACTCAGGCTTCCAACTAGGTTCACTCGGGTCTTCATAATAATATGACTCATTATGCTCAGGTGACTGCATGTAGTAAGCCTGTGGGCTATCGATATGAGTAGAGTCAAAACTATGGTCATTTGGGTCACTTTCAAAGAGTAATTGTGTCACTGGCACTAAAGCTCTATTCAGGTTTTCGTCTGCAGCTGCATACTTCACTTGGATTACATTGGTTGGGGGAGGGGGTTGTGGCATTAGGACTGGCTGAGGTTTTCCTTACTGTGGGTAAGTTTGAGGATAATTTTTTCTAACATCTTGTTTGTTATATGGGTAGTCTTGTGTAGTGTGGTTGGTGTATCTCCGTTCTATGGTGCAGTATTGGCTGTTAGGGTTCACTTGGGGTTGAGCCATGATAGGGCACACATTAGCCATATGGTCTCTTCCACAGGTGTAGCATCTTTTTCCTAGGGCAAATCTAGAAATCTGCTTGCCAGAGACTCCTAACTTCTGAGCTACCTTCTCCGCCATATCCTCAATCGATGTGGATTGTGAGGAAGCGAGGCTAGTAGAACCATCTAAATCTTCATAGATCTTTGAGAGCTCTAATTCCTCCCCTAGATCATCCTCAATGTCTATGCACATGCGTACACACTCTTCGATGGATGTAGGGTCCTTTAAGTACACATACGATCTCAATTTGGTACTTAACAATCCGTCTAGAAATAAGGCCACTTGTTTGGCTGGAGTGGGTAACTCTGGCATAGGGCATCTCTCGAGGTATTGCCTAAACCTTCTTCCTATGAGCCTCACCACTCTGGCATAGGGCATCTCTCAAGGTATTGCCTAAACCTTCTTCCTACGAGTGGTATCAGGGAGGATGTGTTTTGCCTAATACCACTCTTGGAAAACTCAGTGATGAATGCTTCAAGAAGTTGATCTATATTTCTGAACTGACCTTGGTGAAGCGGTTGAAACCAAATCAATGCAGTATTCTTGAGAGTTAGGCCAAAAGCATTGTATTGAGGGAACAAGTCTTACACTTGTTCAGCTCTCAAAACTTGCCTGACCTCTGCTACATGGTCATACGGGTCTCCTGTGCCATCAAAGCAATTCTTTATGGACTTAACCAATTGTGTGGGCCTTAAGGTTCTAGCATGTTCTCTAGGCCTAGGCAGAGGGAATTCTTCTGCATTTCTTGGATTCCTTGGGTCCCTATGTCTCTCCGTGTCCATCCTATCCGTTTTTGTGCTCGTTCTTTCTCTTCCCAGTGGGTTAGCAAAGCTCATTTTGGGTCTATCTCTACTCCTCTCTCTTTGAGTTCCATGAGCATGAGATGTTCCAGCTCCTTGGTGACCATAAGACACAGTGGATCGAGGTTGGGGAAAAACAAATTCACCCTTCCAAGTGTATGTGTGTCTTCCACGCTCTGAGACCACAAAGATCCTCTCACAAAGATCCACAAAGATCATCTATAACATTTTGTCTGGGCTATCAGGATCTTTGAATTCATAGATGGTAAGTGCTCCCACTTCGTTAGGCTGCTCCGGCTTATACCTCCAAAATGCTTCATCCGTCTCTCGATTCACGAGCAAATCTATGCTCCTATTGTCCTAAGGACCGCACTCTAGAGTGATTATTCTTTTTAAAATAGATTTGCCTCGAGGGGTTGTTGGCTCTTTTCCTAAGTTCCCTTGCTCTATGTCACCTATTTCAGGTTCAGAGATTATGTTGCCAAATTCATCCGTCCTTTCAGGTTGGTTGGTGACCACAAACATTGTTCCTTCTTTATCTATGTAGGAACCATTTTCAAACTTGACTACAAGGTGTTCTAGTCCAATGGGCTGATCGGGGTTTTTAATTTGGACAACAGATCTTCTCACACCATCCTCATAGATGCGTGCACCTAAGCGGTTGGTCCTAATATATTCTAATTGAGTCTTGTAGTGACCCTCGTGTTTTTCTAGGTATGCCACTCCTGAGCTACCTACATGTCTTTCCAAGTTATAAGACATCACAGAGCCGCTAGTTTCTGAGTCTAAAGCGTAGGGGTAGTCACTCAACTGCTGGGCCCAAGATCTGGCTGTATGGTTGACACTAGCCTCAGATGATCTAATACTTTGATGGTCTCTCCCTAGGTTTCTTCCTGATCTCAGGTTCATATGCCCTTCCAATTAACCCAATGATCCTTGTACAACCACGTTGCTGATTCTTTGATACCAGTCACTTGTTCTTTTTAACTTCTCGATGCTTGTTTTCTTGTCTTTAGTTAAGCATCATCAGGAGTACTTAAGTGTGTCGTTCTTGATGTTCTTCGTCCACTTAGTTTAAGTTCTTTTCCCTTAAGTTGTCCCTTGACTGCAATTTATCCTATTCTTAGACTTGAGAAATTAGATGCTCTTAAAACTTGAGTATTCTTATCGTATATGTAATAAAGTGATAGGTAGAAGAGAGTTGAACCATAACCTTGACAGATAGGCGATGGTTGAACTACACCCTAAGAGAGAGGATTAGGAAGTGATCCTCAACCATGGCTTTTGGGGCAAGTGGTTAGCCCATCACATTCCTAACCAAGAAGTTGTGAGTTCAATTCCTTACATTGAGGATCACTTCCTAATCCTCTCTCTTAGGGTGTAGTTCAACCATCTCCTATCTGTCAAGCTTGTGGTTCAACTCTCTTCTACCTATCACTTTATTACATTCTTCCCCCCTTGGTGAATCATTGTCCTCAATGATCTGCTCTTGTATCCCTCTAGCCTCGGTGATAAGTCCCTTGAACTCCCGAGGTGCCCTGGAATTGATGTCCCTCAACCTCGCACAGTTTCTTGAACCTTGTTCGCAACCTTGGTCTCTTGAACCCTTGCTCTCAACCTTGGTGTCTTGAACCTTGTTCTCACCCATGCTTGGTATCTTGAACACTCAATCAAGTGCCACCCAAGGATTCCCAAGGAATTCACACTTCCAAGCCAACTCATTGGAAAGCTCGTTCTGAGAGCTTTCCAACGGTAAATGTAAGGAATTGAACTCAAAACCTCTTGGTTAGGAATGTGATGGGCTAACCACTTGCCCCAAAAGCCATGGTTGAGGATTACTTCCTAATCCTCTCTCTTAGAGTGTAGTTCAACCATCTCCTATTTGTCCAGGGTGTGGTTCAATCCTCTCCTACTTATCACTTTATTACATTCTTCCCCCCTTACTTGATCATTGTCCTCAATGATCTGCTCATGTATCCCTCTAGCCTCGGTGATCAGCCCCTTGAACTCCCTAGGTGCCCTTGAATTGATGTCCCTCAACCTCGCATAGTTTCTTGAACCTTGTCCGCAACCTTGGTCTCTTGAACCCTTGCTCTCAACCTTGGTGTCTTGAACCTTCTTGTTCGCAACCTTGGTGTCTCGAGCCCTTGTTCTCAACCTCAACCTTGTTCTCACCCATGATTGGTATCTTGAACACTCAATCAAGTGGCACCCAAGGATTCCCGAGGAATTCACACTTGCAAGCTAGCTCATTCGAAAGTTTGTTCCGAGAGCTTTCCAACGGTATATTACATGTCTCAATCCGACCTACGGATTGAGAGATACACCCCAATCATTGTAAGGTCCATTCTTGAAACCGACGCGCGCGCCTTCCACAATTCCTACCCTTTCACATAGAGGGTGCCCAAGCGCCTATTTAGAGGCCATTGGATCATTCCATCTTGCCCAAGCCTACTTCCTAGGCTCTGATACCAATGTAAGGAATTGAACTCACAACCTCTTGGTTAGGGCTAACCACTTGCCCCAAAAGCCATGGTTGAGGATTACTTCCTAATCCTCTCTCTTAGAGTGTAGTTCAACCATCTCCTATCTGTCCAGGGTGTGGTTCAATCCTCTCCTACTTATCACTTTATTACAGTACCCCTAGCCAATCAAGACAACTACTCACACTTAACCTAAGCTAAGAATGGACTTAGGGGGTTGAGAGATGTTCCAACCTCAAGTCGTTTCTCCATGCTACACTTATCTACCAAGGATGCACGTTCCCAAGCCTGCAAACAATGGCACTTGCTATCTAAAAATCAATGCATTATTCTTATAAAAAACAGTTGAGGGCATGTAGTATTAACTATGAGCTTTCCGACAAGCTCTAGAGCTCAAAAAATGGATTTCGTATGAAAAACTTATGACAATACATGGTGCAGGGGGTTAAAACAGACAATCAAGACCTTTCAAGATTCTAGGCATTTTTCTAAGGCCTCAATAATTGTATGGGTAATTGAGTATGAAAATATGCCTAAAATTTAGCCCAAATTTTCAAAAAAATTATCACTTTGATTTTTGCCAAAAATGCCTGTCTCTAGCGATAGATGGTGTTTGTCACAATAGACACTGACTATCACGTGGGGCTGCCTGTTGCGATAGATGATGTCTATTGCGATAGACGGTCTCTTTCGTGGGTCTCTATCTGTCACGATAGAAGGGTGTCTGTCACGATCCACTGAGTCTGTCATCTGTTGTGGTTTTGGTTTGTCACGATAGACGGTGTCTGTCACGATAGACGCTGTCTATCGTGATAGACGGGGTCTATCGTGGGTCTCTGTCTGTCACAATAGACTGAGTCTGTCGTCTGTCATGGTTTTGGTCTGTCACGATAGACAGTGTCTATCGCGATAGATGGGGTCTATCGTGGGTCTGTCTGTCGCGATAGATGGGTGTCTGTTGTGATAGACGAGGTTTATCGTCTGTCATGGTTTTGTTCTGTCGCAATAGACGGGTGTCTATCGCGATAGATGGGGTCTATCATCTATCATGGTTTTGTTTTGTCGTGATAGATGGGTGTCTGTCACGATAGACGGGGTCTATTGTCTGTCATGGTTTTGGTTTGTCATGATAGACAATGTCTGTCGTGATAGACACTATTTATCGTGGGGCTCTGTCTGTCACAATAGACAGGTGTCTATCGTGATAGACGGTCTCTATTGTGGGGTGCTCTCTATCTCGATAGACAATGTTTGTCGCCATAGGCACTGTCTATCATGATAGACACTGTTTGTCACGATAGACTGTCTGTCGTGATAGACAAAAAAAACACAAATTTTTTTGAAGCTTCTAGTGATTTGGAGTGCTCTAATGGTGTAGGTTATCGTGCCAAGCATGCATACAAAAAATATTGAGTTTCTCTGTCTATCGTGACAGACAGAGGTCATCATTCCGGGACATGTGCAGAGTTTTGTTGTACCTGCGCAAGTTGCTGGAATGGTGGTATAGCTAGATCCTGCAACAAAAGTTCAAAAAACACACAAAAACAGATAGGACACAAGCTCTCTCTTGCTCTCTCTCACAAGTGAAATGAGGGAAATGAGGTGGGTAGGGGAATATGACCAAAAAACAAAAATTTTGGGGAAGGTGAAGATGGAGATGGGAGGTGGTGTGGATGATGATGGTGATACAAAAACAAGAAAAATTGCTTAAAAATAAGGAAATTATAGAATTTACCTATAACTCCAATGTCTCAACTCTACGTCTTACCATCACACGCTCGTCCTCGAAGCTCTCTCCCCGGCAACGACGCCAAATTTGGTGTTACTCTAGCACAATGACAAGTACCAACGTGAGGAGATCCACCTCATAATTGTCAATCTGTGGAGACATGAGGACTAGTATGAAGACTATGAGCACGTGATGGCACAAGTGTGTGAGTGAGAAGCACACAAACATGCACACACATACACACATGCACACACAAGGCAAGAACAAGGAGAAGAACAATGGAGTCCTTTGCATTAGTAAAAAGGTCTCTTACATAAGCTCAAATCACTAACAATCTAACCTCAAAAATGATATCTCTAGCTCTTTTTATAGTTTTTTGACTAGCTTTGGTCGTGTCCAAACCTAGTGTCCGACGTAGTTAAAAATTAGGTTCTAGAGCTTATTTGAGGGCTCAAACGGAATCTAAAAATTACGAAAATTGGTATGTAGCTAATTCTAATACTCCTCAAGCTTGAGCACTCCTCGGCTTGAACAAAATGGATTCTATTCTACCAAAAACAGAATTTACAATGTTTGTGTAGTGATGAAAATCACTTGAGTTGGAAATAGTTCATGGAAAAAATGATTAGGCCTTGCTACCAGATTGTGCATGACTATTCCTTTGTGTTGGTATGCTCTTCTTTTAGCTTGTATGCCAACAGACATGTATGACACTTTGCTACCTCTCTTTATAGGTGGACAGTCTAGTGTTGGTCCTAATGAAGCAACTTCTTAGCTTTCATGTGATGATGTAGATCATTCCATTTCTGATGCAAACTTACATGATGCACTTGTTGATGAGAAAGCTAATATTGAGGAGGCAAAAACTATGCAAAAATGGTTGGTCAAGACTTTGCGTGACAACAAATTAGATGCACCTCTCTCATATTGTACTCGTTGAGGCTCTCTTGTGCTTCTTTTGCATTAGATTGCTATGCTATGGCTGCCTCTAGTCTCTATGATGAGAATGAGCATGTTTTGTTTGATGAAGCACAAAATTCCGAAAATTGGATGGCTGCTATGCAATTTGCATATGATGCTATAATGAAGAATGGTACCTGGTCTTTATGTGACTTGCCTCCTGGCAAGAAGTGATGGAGAGTGTTAATCTCCAAAAGAAAAAGTTACTCTTGTATTTAAAACACCTCTATAACAAGAATAACTCAGATCTTTACCAATTCTAGAAGATTCAATACTCAATTGTCAAGTTTTCTGAACAAACTGTGAAGAAGGAGATTACACAGAAAGTCTGCTGCACATAATTCACTCATTGCCTTATCAAATATGTAACGTTTTTATAAAACTTTGTATGAAGTGTCACCTATAGATTGCACACCTTCTCCAAGTTGAATCACTCCAAAAGATTCAGTAGAACTTGAGAAATGATCTCAAAAACTCACCTATGTCTAAAATTGTTCTTCTGAGAAGTCGATTTAGACACCTATGACTTTAAACCTTTGGTTCTCTCAATCTAGAACCCGTTTCTACAAATGCTTTTAGCCACAAGTAGATTACTTTCCAACTTAAAGATTAAGTACTTGCTTGCTCACTTTAAATTGTGGAAGGAGAATTGATCAAAACATTCATATCGAATTTTGCACCTCCTGTAACTTCACATATGCAAATGTTCCTACACTTAATTCTCTGAGCCTGATCACAATTGGAAGCTAGAAATTTTTACAAAGGTTGATCACCTATAGACTTAGACTTGTACAAAAGCATTTCACAAAAGATCTAACACAGAAGGAGAAAACTCAGAAATATCGGGTGCAACATTTTCTTCAATTCTGAGAAAAATTACAACTGAGTGATGAGAGAGTCTTAACTCACTTCTAAGATGTCTAATGACGCATACAACTTCTGATTACTCTCTTCTCATGCTCTCTCATACTTGCCTCGACATTTTCATAGTATATATATACAAAAAAATTACAACCTTATGACTTCTTAAAGATATAAGTGAACTATCTGTACATATCTGTACACATCTTCCTCTTCTGAATGTATTCTTCTTCCATGCTTCACAACTTGAATATTTCCTTCAAACCTTGACTTCAACTCTTCATCAAAACATCAACTGTTGATTGTCTTGCACCAACAACTCTTCCTCAATCATCAATTGAGGTTTTCTCTATCTTCTTTATGCCTGCCATGTCTTTGAATCTCTGTAGCTTTGGTCCATCCAAGCTTTTGGTAAGCATATCAGCTATCTGATCTTTTGTTGAAGTATGTATGACTTCAATCTCTTTATCCATCACCTTCTCTCTCAGAAAGTGATACTGAATCTCAATGTGTTTAGTTCTTGCATGAAACACAGGATTAGCAGCTAAATACAATGAACTCATGTTATCTTCATAAATGATTGGTGTACTCTGTATGGTGTCAAAACTCTTCATGAGAGTCTTAAGCCATATCACTTCCTTTGCAGCTTCAACCATACCTTTGTAGTCAGATTCTGTAGATGATAAAGCAACTGTGTGTTGCTTCTTTGAACACCAAGAGATTAACTTATCTCCCACATAACACAAGTATCCATATGTTGATCTTCTATCATCAGGATTACCTGCCCAATCTGCATCACTATATATTTTGATGTTTGTATCTGATGTAAAACTATAATACAAACCCTCTTTGAGTGTACCCTTAATGTACCTCAACACTCTTAATGTACCCTTAATGTACCTGCAATCCAATGTTCTTTCCTAGGACTATGCATGAATTGAGACAAAACTCCAACTGCATATGATAAGTCAGGCCTAGTTAATGTAGCATAGATAAGACTACCAACCAAACTCTGATATAGCTTCATATCCTTGAATTCTTCTCCACCGTATCTGCTCAATTTGTGATTCACCTCCATTGGAGTAGGTGCTGCCCTGCAATCATTCATTTTAAACTTGATTAACAAGTTTCTCAAATACCTTTCTTGAGTCATATACACTCCATGTTGAGTGTATGAAATCTCCATGCCCAAGAAATATGACAAGTCTCCCAAGTCACTGATTTTGAACTCTTTCTCCATTTGCTTCTTTAGGCTTTGAATGCCTTTCTCATCTGTACCTATAAGAATTATATCATCAACATATATACACATGTAAATGAACCCATCATCACTTGCTTTAACAAGCAAGCTACTATCTGCCTTAGATACTTGAAATCCAAGTTCTTTCAAGAACTTCACAAGTCTATAATTCCATGCCCTTGGGGCCTGCTTCAAACCATACAAGGCTCTCTTGAGCTTACACACATGATCTGGATACCTTCCATCTTTGTATCCTTGAGGTTGCTCCATGAAAACATCATTTGAAATGTAACCATTTAAAAAAGCATTCTTCACATCTAATTGACATAATTTCCAACCTTTACATGCAGCAATGGCTATGAGTGTCCTGATGGTTGTCATCTTTGCCACAGGACTATAGGTCTCATCATAATCAATACCATATGTTTGAGCAAACCCTTTCACAACAAGTCTAGCTTTATACCTAGACACACTTCCATCTGCAAACCTCTTAGTCTTGTAGACCCATTTGCATCCAATGATCTTCTGACTATTTGGTTTAGGAACCAAATCCCATGTCTGATTCTCCATTAATGCATCATATTCTTCCTGCATAGCTTTCTCTCAATTTTCCTTACCTTTTGCCTCTTCATATGTGGAAGGGTCTTCATCTGCCTTTATCATGTAAGCATAATCTTTGGTAGCCAAAAAAGAAGTGTCATAGCTATACCTTGTAGGTTGCCACTTGTGTCTTGATGACCTTCTGAGTTCTCCACTCCTTGAGGTTTTTGGTTCATCACACTCAAGATCAAATCTTGGCATTTCTTCAACTTCAACCTACACTTCATTATTCACCTCTTCATCAAATATCTGAACCTTTGATTTACCTTTCTTTTGACTCACAACTTCTTCATCACCTGTATTAATATTGATTGTACATGCATACCAAGTACCTTGCTCATCAAATGTAACATCCTTTGATACAAGGAATTGTTTTGTGGATGGACTCCACAACCTATATCCCATCTGCTCATCATCATAACCAATGAATACATATTTTTAGCTTTAGGTTCCAATTTGTGCCTTAATTGTGATGGCACATATGCATATGCCAAACATCCAAATACTTTGCAATGATCCAAGATAGGTCTCTTACCCCACCATGCCTCATATGGTGTCATACCCTGCAAAGCTTTACATGGTAGCCTATTGACCAAATAAGTAGCTGTATTTATAGCCTCAGCCCACAAGTAATTTGGGAAATTTTTCTCCTTCATCATTGACCTTGCAAACTCAACAAGAGTTCTATTCCTTCTCTCTGCTACACCATTTTGTTGAGGAGAGTACCTGCAAGTAATTTCCCTTTTTATACATGCATTCCACAAGTAATCACTGAACTCATTAGAGAAATACTCTCCCCCTCCATCTGACCTTAGTCTCTTCAATTTATGGCCTGTAATTCTTTCTGCATACACATGATAATGTTTGAATGTATTGAATACCTCTGACTTATCTTTGATCACATAGATAGTGATCCATCTGGTAGCATCATCAACATAAATCACATAGTACCTTGAACCATTGATACTGAAATCCTTTGATGGTCCCCACACATCTGTGTGTACCAACTCAAGCTTCTCTGAATACATAAAACCATCCTTGGAGTAGGATTGCTTATGAGCCTTACCTAATTGACATGCCTCACATCTGTATGTCATATGTTGACCTGCAACATTAGGCAATCAGAGCACTGAACCATTGTTAATCATATCTTTGATACCTCTTTCATTGAAGTGTCCAAGCCTCTTGTGCCAAAGATCTAACTCAGAGATCTTATGTCCTCCATAAGTGAACAAGGCATGACCAACATTGCTAGGGTCTTCCACAAACACTCCTTCATTAGTGAATCTAACTTCATAACCTTTTTCAACAATTTGTCCTACACTTATCAGATTCTTAGGAATTGTAGGAACATACAAGACCTTACTCAAGAGAGTACTTCCATCCTTGGCCTTCACTGATCCAATTGACTTCACATTGTGCTTTGTATTGTCACCTATTTGAACAACATGATTAGATACCTTATTTTCCAAATCAGTCATCAATGCTATGTTACCACTCAGGTGATTGCTACACCCAGAGTCAATGTAGAAGACTCTTTGGTCTTCACTTTGCCTTTAACAGGTTGCATTCATTATCAATGTTGAATCCTCCTTCTGATCTGAAGCATAATTGTAGTAGGTATTTTTGTATTGTTGACTTTGGAATCCTCTACCTGCATTTCTTCCAAAGTAACCCCTACTACCTCTTCCTCTGAAGTTACCTCTTTGATTTCTGCCACCTCTTCCTCTTGAATTAAAGTTCTGATTATATCCACCATTACTCTGAGTATTATGCCAACAATCATTAGCTAAGTGATTTGTCTTACCACAAATCCAGCAAGCTTTGACTCCATCTTTATTACTCCTGCCTCTTCCTCTACCTTTGCCACCTCCTCTTCCTCTTGGGAAGTTGGCTTGACTAGTTGTGCCTTCATCTTCATTTGCTTGTTGCTTCCCTTTACTATTTTTCTTCTTATCCTTTGAGTACATTGCATGACCTGTACTCTTGAAACCTTCACCTTTGACATCCTATTCAAAGGTTAACATATGTCGTAGCAACTGATTTAAGTCAGGAGTAAAATGATCAAGGGATAATTGAGTAGACAAAATGAATGGCTTCCATTTGTCATCACCTCTCAAACCTGTGAGGATTTGCCTTACCAATTTATCCTCCTCAATGTCTCATCAACAGCTCCTAATGCATCTGCAATGTCTTTCATCCTTGTTACATAATTTGAGATGGATTGAGAGGCCTTCTTCTTGAAAGTGGTAAATTCTGCCCACAAGGATGCCTTCCTAGACTTTGTGGTATTTTGGAAATGCTCCTCCAAAGCATTCCATATATCACTTGCACTTTAAAGACCTCTAATGTGAGGTAGCAAGTAGTCATTGACTGCCATAT